>CAJGYO010000019.1:26676574-27007483 GCA_904845875.1 Miscanthus lutarioriparius | reverse complement strand
ACCCCGACCCAAACACTTTTCAGCCCGGGTCGCTCGGGGGCTCCACAAGGGTACACTACTACCTCTCTTTTTCATTTACTATCATATGGTGAAACTCCTTCCTACCCAAACAAAAGGGTAGTTTGTTCCTTTAAATTACCTTACGTAGTTTTGCTTTAAAACATTCTGACCGATCGTACCCCGCCTCTACCTATTGTTACAAGCAGCTGAACCTCACGGGCCATGCCCCGGGCTCCTAAGGTTGTGGCCTATAGGATGAACGGGCAGGTACAAAAAAGAAAGAATAAAAGACAAAATTATGCTAAGGAAAAACTAAGGAACAAAAGGGACAAGCTTCCCCGAACGGAGCGACTCCATCACAAAAAACAAAACTGATTGTAGTCATTAAATACACAAGAACGTTTGCATGGGGGCTCCCCCACGAACTCAAAACTTTTTGCATCTACTAAACTACTTATACTTTACAAGCTATTGGGGCAGCTCGACGGCATCTGCTGATGGTGCGACTAGCGAAGGCGCGGGCTGCTCACTCCCCGGTAGGACGACATTCGGCTCGGTTGAAGGCACTTCCGACCCAGGCTCCGCGCCATCCACAAGCTGGACGATGTCCCTCGGATGCACGCTCCTAGCCATGTCTTCATGGTGGACATCCATCACCCACTGTGCAGAGACTTGCTCTGCCACCGACCTTGCGTGCGGCAACAAGCCCTCCCCGATCGATTGGATATCCTCCATGCTTAGGCCGTCGCCATACCCACTGCAGATAGTGGCGAAGTCCAGGTTCGGATGGTGTGTCGCCATCGAAGTCAGCACCCCCGATGCTCTGTAGAACAGTCCGCTTATGATGAGGTCCCAAATCGCATCTGGGACCTCCGCCAGCTGGACCGCGGGCGCGCTAGTACTTAGAGCCGACCCAAAGACCTCCGAGACGATGAGCTGGGCAACATTGCAAATCTGGTCAAGTTCCCCCTCAAGAGCACATCTCTCTTTATGGGACTTGGCCAGCTCCTCTGCATTCCAGCTAAAAGTTGCCTTGACCGTCTCCAGGTCCCGCTCCAATAACTTCACTTATCCACCCAGCTCTAAAAGAAGGGCGACAAGCTCAGAAATAGGCTAAAGGAAGAAACTAACACGACGAAAAACAGAATAGGTACGTATCGACGCAGAAGTTCTCAAGGGTGGAGCATTCCTCCGCCTGCTGAGCCACCTGCTCACGTAGCTAGGCGCTCGCCTCCTTCGTCCCCATCACCCGACCCCAAAGCACGAGCACTTCCTGGTCTCCCTCCGACCGGGCCTTACGCTTGGACTCTAGGGACTTTCGCTCTGACTCTAGGGTGCTCTGCTCCAACACCAAGGCGCTCTGCTCTGACTCAAGGGTTTCTAGGGACTTTTGGAGCACCATCTCGGTGTCCGCTAGGGATTTCCACAACCCCACCTCGGCCTCCGCCTGGTGGGCCTTTGCCGCCTCATGCTCCTGCTCGGCGGCAGTCGCCCGCTCCATTGCACGTTGCCCCTCCGCCCGCACCACGGCCACCTCGGGCACCCGGTCCTGGGGACTCACGGCGGGTGGACTCCAGCTGACATTCAAGCTCAGCCACCCGGGCATGCTCCACCCAGAGGAAGTGGGACTTGCGGATGACATCCCCTTCAGACCCTACGAAAACAAAAAACAAGCATGCTGAGGCAACCAACAATAGGCTAGGGGATCAAGAACACAAGAGACTCACCTCCACGGCGAGCTATAGGTCGACCTTGACCATCGGCTGGGCAAACTTAACCCTCTCCTAGGAATCCTCGACCTTCGCCGATAGCGTGGCGAGGTCAGACTCCACGGCGAGCCCTTGCTCCCAAAGGATGTCCCAGAGCTGACACTCCTAGGAATCCCAAAGGATGAACCGCACCTTTGCTGGGTCCTCGGGGCAGGGCCACTCTAGGTCACCCTCCAGCAGCCCGCTCGAGGGCCCAGCCTCCGACCGAACCACCACCAGCTCCCGTGACGACACCGGCAGCTCCACCACGATATCTGCCTCATCGTCAGACGGGATCTCCACCACCTCGGTTGCGTGGGCCACCGTCAGGTGTTCTGACTCTATCCCGGCCGTGTCTCCCCCGGTGCCTTCGGCTCTGACTATGAGGGTGAGCCGTGCAGCCCTCCACCTAGCAAGGGAGGGAGCTCGGTTTCCCTCTTGGCTTCTGCCACAGTTGGTGGAGGAGGGGCCACGAGAGTTACCTCCGATGTGACCTCCACCGTCAGCACCGAGATCACCGCCAATGTCGACGACGCCGCTGCCACTATACTTGCAATCGACCTGGGGGGCACCACCCCCGGAAGGGAAGGGTTCACCGCCACAACCTTGTTCCCCCACCGCTCACCACGACGCACTTCAGGGTGGGCCTCCAAACCTCCTGCACGGGACCTAGGGCAACGCTCGACCCTGTCATCGCTTGGCCGTTGACAAAAAGGTACAGGTAAGTCATACTCCAAAGAGACTCAACAACAAAAGATCGAAAAGAAACAAAGAAAAACATACCGGGAGGTAAGCGGTGTGACTCTGAAGGAAAGACCCAATGACGATGGGCCTATAGGGCAAGGACCGCTCCCAGGCTACGACCCGCGCCCCCCTCACTTCAGCTAGGGCCGAAGTCGTCCCAACCGGCTCCTGCCCGGCCTGCGGGTCACCGTGACCCTCGGCTCAGGACGCCCTGACTGGAGTAGCAAGCAGGGCATCCTCCGGCCATGAGTCACGCACCGGCACCGGTCCCGGCGACGCATGGGTGCAAGCCCGCTCCTCGGACCGCCTGGCTTGCACGACCGCGTCCACGACAGACGGGGATGAGACCGGCGACGCCACTAAGGGGCGCGATGACCGAGTCCGCTTCGCTTCCCATTCGCCAATGGCGTCCGCGCTCGCTGCACGCTTCCTCAGCAGGGGAACCACCATGCACCTCTCTGCCTCCTGCTCATCACTAGCGGACATTGCCATAGGGTCGCGACGCTCCACCGAGGTCGCGGCGACCTCCCGGCTTTCCTCCACCTCGGAGAAAACCATGTCATCCACCTCTGTAGGAGCCTCTGACTAGAGGTTTGACTTGACGTTGCTCCTTCTTTCCCCGGCCTTCATGCGCTGGACAATCTCCTGCTCCTTCTCTTGCTTCTGCCGAACCTCCTTGGTTCTCTTCCTCTTCCTAGCATCCACCGCCTCCTTCTGGGCAACTTGCCGAGCCACGCCCTCTAGTCCTTTAGGAAGGTGCGGCCAGGACTTGTAAACTCCAAGTCCCTACAGAATAGGCGACTCGAAATCAAAAAATAGGAAAGCAGAGGAAGAAGCACGGACTGGAGGGAAGGGAGCATACCAGTCTAGACATGATCGTAGAGTTGAAAGGCGCGGGCTTCCCATCGACCTTCTCCTTGGGCTTCATCTGCAGCACCAGGTCAAGGCGACTCCAGACCTCGTCGTTCAGTAGCTCCTCCAGCGACGCACGGTCTAGGTCCGTCGAGCCATCGTACCTCCACATCGGCCATGATCTCTCCACCAACGGAGCAACCCGGCGGTGGTGGAGGGTGTGGAACACCCGCACCTTGTCAAGACCGTGCCACACGAGATTCCAGAGCACCTCCTCGATGATCTCCACCTTCTTCTCCCAATGGGCATAGCCCCACGACCAACTATCCTGCTTATCCGGCCTCCCGCTGGTGAACACCGGGAATGACGCCTCCACCGGATTCCTGATATAAAACCACTCCCCATGCCACCCCCGATTGGAGTCACAGGGTGTGTACGTGGGATATGAGCCTCCCGCGCTTGGTTTTCTCTACAGGGCGAAACCCCCCACTGGCGCGACCTCAGGTCAAGGCTCGCTCAGAGAATAGCCGCTAGAAGAAATCCGCATGCGGCTCCATCCCAAGGAAGGCCTAGCAGACGGTAACGAAGCCGGCGATATGCAGCACCCCCATCGGATTAAGGTGCTATAGCTCTAGGACCCACTCATTGAGGAGCCCACGTAGGAATCAGTGCGTGGGGTATCCTAACCCGCGCTCATGGAAGGCGAGAAAGGAAACCACCTCATCAGGCCAAGGTTGCGGGAACTCCTCCCTCCTGGGAGCCCTCCAGTGCACCACCTCCTTCGGCGGTAGAAACCCCTTCGCGGCGAAGGCCTTCAACACCGACTCCATCATGGTGGACGACCTCTAGTCCGACATCTCACTCCAGGATTGCAAGAAGATTCATGAGTTCTCTCTTCTCCCTCGCTCTCTCCCTTTCTCTCTCTCTCTCTCTCTCTCTCTCTCTTTTCTTTCCTAGAAACCACCACGGCTCTCAAGAATGCTCTCGGCAAGAAGGAAAAGAAATGGAGGCGGCAGATGAGGAAAAGGCGAAGGAACAGGGCGAAAAACTTCACCCTTCTCCTACTTAAGGAAAAGGGTGCAGTGGTTGGGGAAGGTGCGCCGATCGGGAAAGATGAAACGGCAGAGCGAAAAACCCTCTCTCTTTCCCATTCAATGCAGATGGGATGCACCCTGACCGCTGGGACACGCACTGACCAACGGAACGATGCCTGGTCAGATGGAACGACACCTGGTAAGATGGGACGTGGCCTAGGTATGGCCCACCACTACCGCACGCCGGGCACAAGAACCGAAGCGTCACCCCACGCAGGCGGCCCTCTGCTTCCCCAGGTGGGACTTGGAAAAACCCAAAAACAAGATCTCCGCCAGGAGAGACCATCGGGCTTCCTAAAGTCGATCGAACGACTCAGAAAAATGCACCGAGGGGCAGGTAAGGAGCAAAGGGACACCCCATGTAGGCCATGCCGACTCCATCATGAACGACAAGCATGGGTCCCGGTCGGACATCTCCGATTGGAGCTCTTCAAATCCCATCACTCGAGTCATCAAGGTAACACAACCGACCCTCGCTATTTCTTTATTTTAAATCATTTCATACATCCATATGCGCATTCATTCCATACGCCCATGCCCCCGGATGATTCAGGCCCTGAACTACCCCGGGGTTCGAGAACTAAGCATCACACGTGCAACAAGATGCATCACTACGCTCCGTGTTGCGTCACAAAGCAGCAGTTGCCTCATTCGACATGAGCAACGACCGACCGGGGTTCGAAGGTCGGCCCACAAAGGGCTCGAGGCTGCCCCGTATCAAACAGAGATAGGGGAGAAAACGCAGATGAGCCCCGTGCGCCCCCCGCCTAGTTTGGCAGAAAGGGTCATCTCAACCTTCTCGTTCGATCCTAAACCTCTGCCGAACCCACAGAATCTCCATCCAGGGGAGGCCGTTAGGACACCTAGGTCGGTCTCCAGAACGACCCAGGCATCTGCCGGGTTGCAGGTAAAGGAGCAGTGGAATCTCACAAGAGGGCTATGCCAACCCCGTCATGAACAACAGACCTAGATTCCACTCGATCATACCCGTTAGCGAACTCACCGAGCGCGTCACTCGAGCCCGAGCGATTAGGACAAGTGACAAAACTCAGCCCCTCCGGTTGTGAGGAACCAAGGACGGGGTAATGCACACAACTCAAACCGACCCCTACTAAGGCCCAACTGGGCTCAAGGGCTCAAGACACCCGCCTAGGTCTGTGACCCCAAACTCGCCCCATTAGGATCCATGACTCTGACTCGCCCAATCCCGCGGCATGCACCGATGCCAGGATCCGCGAGCACTGTCTCATCCGATCCCTAAACTAACCAACTAATAGCCTGGATCCACGACTCCGACTCGCCCAATCCCACGGCGCGCACCGATGCTAGCATCCGCGAGCACCGTCTTATCCGATCCCTAAACTAACTAACTAACTGCCTCGGCTGCATGGACTGCACTGAGGCCAGGGTCTGTGACCCTGAACTCGCCCATCCGGCTATGCCTGCACTCCAAAAATAACCTGGGTCTACGACCCTGAACTCGCCCCATCAGGATGCACGACTCCGACTCGCCCGATCTCACGGCGCGCACCGACGCCAGGATTCGCGAGCACCGTCTTGTCCGATCTCAAAACTAACTAACAGCCTGGATCCATGACTCTGACTCGCCCGATCCCATGGCGCGCACCAACGCCAGGATCCGCGAGCACCGTCTCATCCAATCCCTAAACTAACTGACTAAACAGCCAGGATCCGTGACTCTGACTTGTCCGATCACACGGCGTGCACTGACGCCATGATCCATGACTCTAACTCGCTCGATCCCACGGCGCACACCGGTACCAGGATCCCAGACTCCAACTCACCCGATCCCACGGTGCACACCGATGCTAGGATCCCCGACTCTGACTCACCCGATCCCATAGCGCGCACCGACGCTAGGATCCATGACTCTGACTCACCCGATCCCATGGCACGCAAGGACGCTCGGATCTGAGAGTTCCGTCTCGCCCAATCCCTAAAAACTAAAACCACCTTGGCTACGCAATGACACCTTGGTTGACAACTCCATCTCGACTAAAAGAAAAAAACACGCCCACTGACAAATACCCCCCGAACGATTCTGCCCAAATCGCCTAGGGGCTCGGGGGCTACACCCGCGGGTGTGCTCGCGCGCACCCGCCATCAAAGACAAAAATCCCCCAGACAATTCTATCCGAATAGCCCGGGGGCTCAGGGGCTCCTGTCGGGTTCATAAACCCGGGGTCCCTCGCAGACCGGCTCCCCAACAGAGGCCTGGCCCAAGTGAGACACCACGCAACTCGTCGGCCGGCCCAAATACCAGAACATCAGGCAAGAAGGGCGATCCAATCACCATCCAAAAGGCCTGGCCGAGGAGGAACAACGCCCGCTTCCAACTCTAGCCCACCTCTTTGACCGGAGCACTCGCTCCGGTATTCAGCCCATCTCCAAATGGTCTCTTCGACCGGAGGACCTAGCCCAACACCACTTCTGACTCTGACCCGTGGGTGTGCCAATCCCCTACTCGCCGCTCTTCTCTGACTAGTGCAGTCAGAGCCGACTAGAACCAACCGACCGGGGACGCCCGCTCGGTAAAGGACCAGTGACCAAACGAAGAAAGCAAGGCAGGGCGCACAAGTCAAAACCGCAATACCAAGGTCCGTACCCTGAGCACCTACGAAAACAGTACTCTGCTTCCTCCCTTGCGTGATAGAGACTAAAACATTGTTGTAGGCACCGACGTTTTCCCCTACAGTGTTGTGGGCGCCATTAACTCCCATACGTTAAGGCCCCCCATGCTTCTAGGCATCAACAGTGTTGTGGGCGCTGGCTTTTACCATACCAGGAGAACATGGTAAAATCCCTCACATGCCTCTGGGCATCAACAGTATAGCAGGCACCAGCGTCTGCCATACCCGAAGAAGATAACACAAACCTCCCACATGCATCTGACATTTTAACAGTGACATCAACAGTGTTGTGGGCGCCTATAATCGTCCTGTACCCGCCGTCGTGGGCAGCAAGACTTAGAAGCACACGTACTCTCCCCCTCTCACTTGTAAAGCAATCCCTTTATCTATAAAAGGGGATGTGCTCTCTCCCAACAGATAGGTGGATAGATTCAAGTCATTCAGATTCATTAGATTGATCAAGTTCACCAGCACAGAACCGCTAGGTTCGAAACACGAGCACACGCTCGAACACTTAGTTCATAGCAGGGCTTCCATCACTCTTGGCCCTTCTGGCAGGAGTACGACCGGACATCTTGTACCCCCCATCCTTCTCCTTCTCATTTGTAACCCCACTACAAACTTCGAGCACCTGGGCTCAGGAATAAAGTCACCGACCGACTCAAACTGGACGTAGGGCATGTTGCCTAAACTAGTATAAACCCTGTGTCATTGAGTGCTAGGCCACCTCCGATCACAACGTACGGCAAAACTACAAATATTTACTTGTTGGTCACTTTCTGCACCGACACATATGTTGCGTGTATGTGATCTCGATCTTGGGAGCATGATAAATCTCTCAACAAGGGTCAACCAGTCTTGACAAAACTCAACACAAATCAAGCGGCTTATGTGAAAGGTTTTTAATAATAACATATGGCCTTGGTAGGAAATTCAACATCATCGAGGAGACAAGCTATTGATTTTGAATTTTTTGTAATAAAATTTCCCCAAGTACTTTGCAAAAGAAGCAAGGTTCCTTTCATCATACCATATCTCATTCACCAACTACTTAGATAACATACTTTCCCTATGATAGTTTGTTCACAAGTGATAGGAAAAGCAAGGAATAAAGAATATATACCTCACATTCGCATGTATGTACCTCCATTATGAGCCTAGTCACCTCAGTGTGCTTTGCGGCCTGCTCGGTGACCTCTACTAGCTCGTGGCATCCCCAGTTGTCGCCGAAGAAGTCAGAAGTGGTGCTGGCCTGAACAAACAGATAGATCCTGACATATGGTGGCCTCAAGCAGTATCTAACCACTATTGGTCGAACATGTTAGAATCAGCCTTGAAATCATTGATCAAAATATTCAGCCGATGCGACTCTGGATTCCAATTTTCAATGATATCTGGTCTTCATCAGTTTTTAAGGAACAAATGATTCTTCGGTTTGAAAGGTAGGATCTTGAACTAGCAGCTAGTTTTCTTCAAGGGAAGTCATCAGTTCAGATACTTTGCTAGAGGAACATGCTTAACATTTATTCCTTTTCCTACTGCTATTTATATTCTGTCTGTAGATGCAAGTGGACACTGCAAGCCTTCAATTGTCCTTCACGAGACGATGAGCATAGCTTTTATTCAAACATTGCAAGCTCAACAAATGCAACCGACCTTAGGGCCTGATTCATTGTCAGAAATAGATGTAATCGTCCTTGTGGCCAGATGCTATGGCAATCATGTGCAGCTGGATTGGTCCCTACTGATCTTTGTATATCTACTATCACATCTTCTGGTAATAGATGTATTCGTACCACGGCACGTTTACCAGTTGCTTCATGTTGGTGTTGTAGATGATGAGGCCGAACGGGTTGAGTTCCAACTGCATGTTCTTGGACACGGCCTAATCAGGAATACCTTGATGTTACCGATGAGCATGGTGACGAGGACCAGCCTACTTGTGATGATGTCAAACATGATCTCCACCAACTCCCCATCGTGCTTTCCAGGCCACCAAATGTGTGAAATGCCATAAACCTCCGAGAGATTAGGAGCAGCATCTGCTCTGTGCAGCTTAGGTTCATCATCGGTATTGTCGAATTTGTCACCGCCAATGATGCCGGGGGAAGGGGAAATCATCGTAGTATAGCTGCGTTGCGCAGGTCATTGTGCTGCTACACACACACTCGCCGGCCACCAAATGGTTCTAAAGATGTAGCCCGATTGGCCCTGCATCCGCTAAAGTAGCCGCACCGTGTGATAGATTTTAGGCAAGTACTCCAACAGGAACGTCACCACTAGCACCAGCTTCACTGATGTCATCAAACCATGTTGACATGTAGACAAGCAACATTGACTAACCAATAGCCAATGCATGTAGATTTAGAAGAGTACGATTGTCTTCCTTTGTCATTAAATCCTAATGATTCCTTTGCTATATGTATACTGATCTTATTTTGCAGATCTTAGAACAAGAACGTCCTTCAACTTCCCCTGATGCATCACCTGCACATTCATTAGATCAGCCTTTGAGCAGTCCTTGTTATATATGCTTCCATGATTATTAACCGAACTCCTAAATCCTTCGGCTTTTCCCTGCTGCAGTGCTGCATACGAACATCAGCTGAACACGTCATCGAACCATGGAAACTCTTTTAAACTTGTGTATTTCCTTTTCCATCTTCCGATGACTTGTGTATAGGTATGTAGTAGTTCCTTTCACATACATGTTAATGCCCTCAATTGGCTAGAGTGTTTAAACTCGGTCATAGTGGTGACTTCTTTTCATCTTCTTAATATATTAATTCTCTTCATCGTCGGCTGCGATTACCTTATTGTTAGCTAATTTCTTGCAGATAATAGCTCCCAACCAATGGTCTCCTATCAGCTGTCAGGTTACTAACTTCCTTTTGTATCTCTGACGCAACCTCTCATGATGACTTTTTCTTTATCTTGAAAACTATGCTTGGTCGAACAGCCGATGATAATAACCCATGGAAGAAAATGACTTTGACAATCCCATTGGCTCCAGAGATGGTCATCGGCTATGTCAATCTATAATTGATTTCACTTGATTATTTTGAAGTTCCACTGCTATACCAGAAATCAATATCTTATTGGTTTTATGCTCTTGTCGATCGGCTACAGACTTCGTCTGCTTGAAGGGCAAGGTCATGAAGTAACAGCTGATTCTATCTCAAGAGAAGTGTCGGGGACCAAATACTTGGGTACCCAAAGAGGAGGAGCTAATAACCATCAACATTGATTGTTCCGGACAGACAAAAGCGCGGCTACACCTCTTGCCCAACGTTCGAGGGTTAACTATGCCTCGCCCGACCCCCGAGGACTGGCTCTGCCTCACCCGACATCTAAGGGCGGACTTTGCCTTGCCCAACGTCTGAGGGCGGACTCCGCCTTGCCCGATGTCTGAGGGCGGACTCCGCCTCGCCCGACGTCTGAGGGTGGACTCCGCCTCGCCCAACGTCTGAGGGCTGGCTCTGCCTCGCCTGACGTCTGAGGGCTGGCTCCGCCTCGCCTGACCTTTGAGGGCTGGCTCCATCTCTTCCGACGTTTGAGGGCTGGCTCCGCCTCAGCCGACCCCTGAGGACTGGCTTTGACCCTCCCAATGTCCAAGGGCGGACTTTGCCTCGCCCGACGTCTGAGGTCGGACTCCACCTCGCCTGATGACTGAGGGCTGGCTCCGCCTCGCCTGACGCCTAAGGCCAGACACCCATGACAACACTACCGCACTACTGACCCAGGAATTGGGCGGAGCAGATAAGGAAAGGCGCTCAAGTCAACCGCAATACCGAGGACCGAACCCTATATGCCTGCCGGACAGTACCATCCAACCATGTTAGAAGGGTGCTTTGTAATCTTCCAGGCATGTTAGAGCCCCAACAGTGTTGTAGGCACCGACATTTGCCTCACAGTGTTGTGGGCGCCGCCATTTGCCCTTGGGAACTGACCCTTACAGAAGCTCATGACAACCACTATGGTCTAGAGAGGAAACTCGCATCACCCACAACAACGGACATATGGTCATTATGTTGCCTGCTCCCTGTATGGCCGCTGATCAGCACGCTGGTCCGCCGCACCGCCCACCGGAGCGGGATGGGACGTGATGACTTGCTGGCCATGCCTGAACTTGGCATCATCAGGGGACAGACGCCCAGCGTGGGGCTGTCCCTGTCGCCACCTGCCTTGTTAGCGAGGTCCGCACAAAGGAAAAGGAAGACCCAGCATCCTCGAAGGACTTCTTTTATCTCTCGCTTTCCTTCTTTTCTCCTATCTATAATCCCTGCTCTCCCTTGGCCTATAAAAGGGAAAGGAGGGCACCCCACTAAGGGGATTGATCGATTTGTTAGAACAGACATCACGCCACATAGCTGAGCAGCAACCAAGCTCTCAGCACTCATTCGACCGTTCCATCAGAGACTTAGGACCTGTCCCTCTCTCGCTCGTTTGTAACCCCTACTATGAACTTTTCAGTGCTAATAACATGAGCAGCAGCCACGAACTGGACGTAGGGACATTCAGCCCGAACCAGTATAAACCTTGTGTCTTTTTAGTACACCATCTGGGTCAGACACGCGATAACACAAATTTACTCATTGGTGTTTACTCAAAACACCAACAGTTGGTGCTCTGGGTAGGGGACCTTTGCGCGTTCTGACATCGACATCATGCCACTGATGGCTAGCCATGGCATCAGCTGGGTCTCGGTCACACACGTGCGCTTCGAGGACTTGGACTTCATCATCATAGTGGGAGGAGAGTTAGCATTGACTCACGTCGCCATCGATCCCCTCCCCTCCATCGGCCTCAACATGGTCGACGAGGTGGTTGAGGAGCTGCAGCCGCATACACCGGGGGCCCGCGCCCCGAAAACAACCTGCTTCTCGACTACAGGAGGTTTGAGCGCTAGCTCGGTGTCTCCCTGGGACCACAGCCGTCTCAGGAGGACCTATGCCACCTCACCTTCTCTTACGCCAACGACATGACGTGGCTCACCAGAGGGGAACCCCTCTCTCCAAAACACCTCGTCTAGAGCACCCCAACAGTGCTCCTATTTGGTCTCCGCAACACCATGAGACCGTTAGCTCCCTGTAATGGCGCGCGCATGATCCCCCCCAAGTGAGCGATGAGTTCATGGGGGTGATCGAACACATCATAGAGTCTTTTCATGACCTCCTCATAGAGGATCCAAGGTCACCCTTTGGCTCTGACTCCAGCAGGGGAAGCCATCACCCCTCCCATGAATGCTTCATGATAGGTACCCCTGAGGGACACATCGAAAGCATTCACGAGGAGGAGGCTACCCCGGTGAACAACCTCGACAATGAGGCTGAGGAGGAGAGAGTGGCCCCACCATGCTTGCGGTTGGAGCAGCTAAAAGCTCGACACCAAGAGCTTGAAGAGGCGTGACTCTAGCTCGAGTAGGAATGTGTGGAGCTCGATCACGAGATCGAAAGCCACGGAGATGGCGAGCGCATGGCCATGGTCCATGAGGTGAACCAGAGGATCATCACCGACAATGAAGCCCTCCCTTGTTTCACCCTGGCAAGCCAGAACATCTCCGCTGCGGCGGCCTTGCTCCGTGGTCTTCTAGTAGCCATGATGCCCGAGGATCGTCGGGCCAACCACGAGATTCGCACCCTGCTCGAGCGTGCAGCGGCGCAGTAGGCCAAGAGCTCATTATCTCGGTGACGTGAGCTCGACACTAGCCAGCACACACCCTTGGAGCGCCCCAGTAGGGATGCGTCGGTCCACCAGGATCCGCAAGGAAGTAGGTAGCAAACCACGATCGTGGTGTGTCAGCATCTCGGCCGTAACCACGATGCATGCAATACCCTCAATGCCCACAGACATGCCTATGACAACTCGAGGGAGGGAGCTAGCCACGGCTGTCACCCCCACCATGGCGGATGCCATGACAACTACGAGGACCGAAACCCGAGCCTGGACCTCCTAGGGCCTTAGGCCTTCGGCCGACATATCCTCAACGCCACCTTCTCGGCAAGGTACCAACCACCAACCAACATCCCAAAGTACTCTAGGGAAACAAACCCCGGACTATGGCTCAAGGATTATCGGCTTGCCTACCAAGCCGGTGGTGCAGATAATGATGATTTCCTTATTCGCAACCTTCCATTGTTCTTAGCCGATTCAGCACGAGCATGGTTGGAACACCTGCCGTCCAATAGAATCTAGAGTTGGGCAGACCTGAAGGAGATCTTTGTGGGGAACTTCCAGGGCACATACAAGCGCCCTGGGAACCCATGGGACCTCAAGAACTATCGACAGAAGGCCGGTGAAACCCTCCGCGGGTACATCCAGTGTTTCTCCCGGCAATGCAACGAGCTACCTAATGTCACCAACGCCGATGTTATAGGAATTTTCTTGTCAGGAACTACATGCGAGTCCCTAGTTCATAAGCTGGGATGCAAGGGCCCATGAACCACCAAGGAACTCCTCGACATTGCCACCAGCCATGCCTTGGACAAAGAAGCGGTCGGAGCGATCTTCAATCGCCTCAAGGGCAAGGTGGGGCAGGACAAGGATGCCGGCGAAGGCGCCTGCAATCGTCCCGCTAAGAAGAAGAAGAAGAAGAAGCAATGGCACGAGGGCTCGCTCATGGCCACCGCTGACTGCAGGGGTGGTCGAAAGCCCATGGAGGGCACTTTGAACCACTTCGAAAAACTACTTGAGGGGCCATGCCCAAACCATGCCTTCCCCATCAAGCATCTATACAAAGACTACGACCTCATGAGGCGGTTCTTGTCCAGAGGCTCCAACAAGGGGGAGAACGGGAAGGACCCCGACCCTAACACGAACAACGCCGAGGGGAAGGATGGCGGCTTCCCAACACTGAATGGCTGCCTCATGATCTTTGGAGGATCGGTGGCCTATGACTCCAAGTGCCGTCAGAAGGTCACATGCCGCGAGGTCTATACGACCGAACCGGCCACACCTACCTTCATTCGATGGTCAGAGTCCTCTATAACCTATGATCGGACCGACCACCTAGAGAGCATCCCACAACTAGGGAGATACTTGCTCGTGGTTGACCCAATCGTCAGCACGAAGAGGCTTACCAAGGTACTGATGGATGGAGGCAGCGACCTCAACATCATGTACGCCGAGACACTCGATGCTATGGGCGTCGACCGAGCATGTTTCCGGCCAACCGAAGCTCCTTTCCATAGTGTCATGGATAGAAAGTAGGCCATGCCCCTTGGGCAGATCTGAGGAGGCAGATTTGTACAATTGAAGGCCCTCATCTGCCTTGACACGCTGAATGAGGCATTTGGAGCGAATAGCTCTGCGGCCTGCTCGAGCACGTCATCCTTCGTCAGCCTCCTCGTGCACTCCCGAGTGCCGTCGTTGTCCCCCTTGAAGTCAAAGCCTGGATGGACCCTCTCCTTGCAGGGCTAGACACGGCGGGCTATGAAGCTCGCCACCACCAGTCCGCCATTAATCTCCACGCCTTTTATCAGGTCGATGAGCTCCCTCACCTGCTCCATGTTAGCACTGCTCTGTTTCTCTGACTAGCTCTTCTACCTCTCTAGGATGTGGTCGATGTCATAGCGGATTGTAGGGTGGCTCTACTTCATGTAGAACCACCTAGCGTTCCACCCCTTTAGAGAAGTATTCAGTAGTATAGTGATGTACTTGCTCGCCATCCCATCCCGGAGTTGCAGATATACACCGCCGACCACCTTAGAACCGCCGCCGCCCTTCTTCTTCAACCAGAACAGGTGTCTGAAGAGGTTGAAGTGTGGAAGAACCCCTAGATATGCTTCACAGAAGTGGATAAAGATTAAGATGTGCAAGATGGTGTTTGGGTGGAGATTGCACAAACTAATTACCTAGAACTCCATTAGATCCCTTAGGAAAGGATGAACAGGAAATCCAATACACGATAGAAGTAATCTTCGAAAACCACTTCTTCATCAGTATGAGGCATGGGGAAGGGCTCACCGCTGGCTGGCCACCATCTAGCGGTGACTCGGTCTGGGAGAATGCCCACATCCGCCATCCTATTGATCTCCTCCTCCCTCATCCTTGATGACACCCATTCCTCGTCACGGCTAGCTCCGGCGGTCCCCTTTTTTTGGCTTCACAGCTCCCTTCTTTGGCGCCATCTCTCAGATCTGTTTAGGGTTTGGCGGCTGACACGTGTGTCGACCTGGAAGTGCGAGGGCTGAGGAGGAAGATGAAACGGCAAAAAGGCAAAGGTGGGAGCGTGAGGTGTGGCAGCGTAGTTATAAAGCACCCCCACCTTTCGCATTCGAGGCTTTTTGGAAACCGCTCCCACAATTTGCGCCTCTTTGAATTCTTCGAAATGGCATGGTGTAACACCCTAAAATTTGCCTCTTTTGAAATAGAGTTAAAATGATTTAAGTTGGAATTTTTGTAAACATGAAATATAAGGAAATAAAAAATTTTCATTAAATTAAAATTCATCATAAGGTAGCAACATGTTTGAGCATCGATGCCATTGCATTTGATTTATTTGGTTGAGTGGTTTTAATTGAAAAGTCAAAATGGTTAAAATGCTTTTGAAATGAAATTAAAAATGGCTTTGAAATAAAAGAAAAGAAAATATGAAAATAAGAGGATTTTAAAAAAATGGTAAAATTTATTTTTGAAAACTTACCAAAATTTCTCATTTATATTGAGATGAAAAGTATGTTGAAAACATATTCGGATTTGATATGATTTACATAGAATTTGGCTTGGAATTGGAAACTCAAAGTAGAAAAAGTATTTGGAAAAAAAATATAAAAACAAGAAAACCTCCCCTCTCTCATTTGGCCTGAAGGCCCACCCTTCTTTTCCCTTCGGCCCGCTCTTCCCCCTCCCACGCTTGGCTCAGCTCATCACCTGGCCCAGCTGCACTCCCCCTCCCTTCTCCTTTTCCAGCGCGCCAGCCTGCTCCACCCCGGCCCGCTCGGCAGCCCACTGCTCCGCGCCTGCCCTCCGGGTCGCTCCACGCGAGCACTACGCGGCCCAGCTCGGCCTACGCCCGCACCGCACGCGCCCGCCCGCTCAGTGCGCTGCTCGGCCCACGCCCGCACTTCGCTCCCTTCCGACGCTGCGATGCTGGCCCCGCCTGTCAGCCGCCAGCCCGCCTGTTGTCTTTCTTTCCTTTTCTTCCCCGCTTCCTTTCCTTCCTAGCCGCCCGCCGATGGCGCTGCTTCCATGGCAAGTCGCCGCGCCCGTATGGCAGGCGCTCGAAATCGCCATCTCCCACTTCCCTTCCTTCTACCGCAATCGCCCGCCATCTATAAAGCCTAAGCTGGACCCCTCCTTCTCCCCTTTCCTCTGCTCGCGTCCAAGTACTCCCCGTCGCCGACAATATACCCCTCCCACGCCTTGGACCTCGACGCCGACATGTCCCGGAGCTCCGCCGTTGTCCCTCGCACCCGTAGGTACTGTGATTTCTCAGTTTTGGTCACGATTGAATCGAATTTCCCTTCACCCATGCATTATCTCTCTCTCCAGATCGCCGCCGCCGTCGACCGCGCCTTCGGAGGCCTTCCAAACGCCACAACCACCTCCATATGACTCGCGGTGAGCTCCTCCGTCTTCCCATGCCCCTAGATCATCAAATGGCGCCCTAGAACGACATAGTGTAGAACGTCAGTCACCGCCGGCCATGGCGCCGCCATCATGTGCGTCTTCCCCGGCGACCCACTGCCCCCATCACGCCAGCACCGTCAGATATGATGTGGACGACCACGATAAGCCCGTACCCCTTCGTTGTGTAACCGGTCCACCGTGGGCTGTGGACTCGGCCCACGGTGACGCATCAGCGCTGGCCCACACCCACATGGTGCACCGCGCCAACAAGAGACTGCCGCGTGGCGCCCAGTCAACAGCGCGGTCAAACCGCAGTCAAGCCGCGCCCATTTTTGCAGAATAGCCCCTGTTTTCGGTGAATCAACCCGCAATCCAAATCAGTTCAAAATGATTTCTTTTAGGTCCTGTTTTCTTTTGTTTTAGCCCCTGTAGTTTTGAGTATTAGTGCCCGCAGTCTAGTTAGCATTTAAAATTCATAATTAATTAGTTTAAATTCAAATTTGAGTTCAATTAATTACAGAAATGCCATTGGACCTTATTTCATGCGTAACTTATGTGTTTTAAGTCCGATTTGACCCTTTCAAATTACGTTAGGACCGTATTTATGTTTTCTACATGTTTATACAACTGTTAGACATGTTTCCAATATTTCAAATTCATGGGTAGATTTAATTTATTATTTAACTATAGGAAAAATTTGTTTAAATCATAACTTATTCATTTTAACTCCAAAATAGTCCGTTCAAGTTGCGTTAGATTCATAGCGACGAGATCTACACTTTAGTAACAGTGTTTACTATATTACTATTTTAGATAAACCATGGTTTAAATCATATCTTGATTAATGATTATATAACTGGATTTCATAAATAAAATATGATTTGTTTTACTTTAAGTTTATAATTCAACTATAAAATTGACTTAATTCAATCTATATTATTTATAAAATATCTTATATATATGACTTTATATAGTTAAAATAAATGAAGCCTATAGTTTTCTTTTCTACGTATTAAGCAAATCTCTCGGTAGTTGTAACTTTTCAACCATAGCTCCGATTAACGTGCCTCTCGCGACTGTGTGTTCGTAGCGATGCGTAGAATCGTATTTTAATCTCTTTTACTTATTTTTCTATGATTGGTGTACTGTTCTGATATAGATGCAATTGTATGCTATGCATGTATGTGTATGGATGTTTGTGTGGTGTTCTACGATTACGTTCAGTCGGTGAGATACACGTGGTGGTCCAGAAGAAGAAGGACGTTGAAGATTAAAGCTTACCGAAGGATCGGTGTGTAAGGCAAGTATAGCATGGGACCATCCTTGTTACCTATTCACATTTAATCACTTAATTCATATTGCATGTGTCTACCTTGTTGCCAATAAGGATATCCTAGATAATTAATAACTTGTACCTTGATACATTTGGGATATTGCATTGGGTAGTTTTTGCTAGTGCTTAACTAAACCATGATCTTGTAACTTGACTAATGGTATATGTAATAAACATTAAAACATGACTTTTTAGTAACATGGAAACAGGGGGCTGGAGTATTTAGCTACTTTCTAAATGCTTTAGATTCCTCTCCCTAAGGACTTATCTGTAAGCGATCATCGGGGACTTACAGTATAGCTATGAGGGCTATATGGCTCTGGCTTTAGCTCAGTATGAGGACCTTTTCTAGCTTATTAGTGGTTACCTTTATGGCGCAAGAGGGTATGTTTCCTTTTCTGCTAGGATGTGTGTACCGTGCTGCGTGCCCACACGCGCCACTCCTAGAGATGGGCCACATACGCCTAGCGGCCCTAACTTGTTAGATGAACCTTTGAAAGGCTTCATAGTGAATCCTGCCGACCTTCCTTGGAAGTGGGTCAAGAGATTAGCTACCTCGGGCGAAAGGGTAAATCACGACTCATAGTGAAAGTGTACAACCTCTGCAGAGTGTAAAACTGTTATAACAGCCGTGCTCACGGTCACGAGCAACCTTGGACCCTTATGGAATAGAGATGATCACTAATGGATAATGATACTAATGATTAATTGTTTATGCTATACATTAATCATGGTTACCTGATCATGTGTTTATGGGAATGATAAATTCTTTGCCACTCAATTGCTTAAAAAGATGACCTATTAAAGCTAATCGTAGTTAAACCAGTGTCAGCCTTTTGAGCCTCATGAACCCCATGATATAATTGTTAAGTAAGACATGTACTTACGCTTGCTTTACTTTTCTATACTTTGGATAAAAATCCCGGATGGGTACCAGATTATTGGTTTGGAGGAGTTAGGCTTGTGGTCAACCAGTTAGTTGTCCCTATGGATTTGGAGTCTTCACCTAAAGATCAGAGTCAACTTTCCGTTGTCTATACTCTGAGGTTATTTTCCTTTTTCTAATACGTTATGTAATAAGTATTGTCTCTTGATATTACCCTTATTTGTGGCTATATGTGACATTTGACTTCCTGGGCTTACATATAGTGTGTATCTGGTTTGGTTTTTAAAACCGGGTGCTACACAAGGTGGGCCTTTACCTGGGCTTTCACGCAACTGCAGCCCGTATCACCCATTTATCGCCACAAGTTGTTACTACTCACCAAATATTCGCCGACTTCTCCACAATCCGTTATGGCTTAGTTATTACTACTGTACAACCATTACTCTAGTTTTTTTCTCCAAGATTTGTTTTCTCCAAGATTTCCACTTGTGGTTCAGGGACTGCGTCAGCAATGTGACTTGGTTCCTCACCACACTAGGGACTTTTTTCTATTGACTGCTGTTTCTGACCCAGGCACCACGTGACCTCATCACCTATTGTCAGGCTCAAGGACTAAGTGGGCACACTTCACCTCGCGGTGAATGTGCTTTTTCTCATCTTAAGGCAATGCCTAGGGACTGGTTGCCTGCTCGGCTAGTCTTCTACTTTTCTTCTACTTTGGACCCTAGCACCACGTGACCTCGTCACCTACTATCAGGCTCGGGGACTAAGTGGGCACACTTCACCTTGTGGTGAGTATGTTTGTTTTAATCTGGAAGACTCCGCTCCTCCTAAAGTTGAAGAAGACAATCTCCCATTCTTGTGGTCGGACTCTAAGTGGTCACACTTGGTCCACTGCGAAGAAATTTTCGATTCTGAACTTGAGCTCCTTACATCCTTATGGCAAGCCGTACTTGGGTTACGCTGCTTGGCGATGGTTCACACTGCTCAACAATGGTTCACACTGCTCGGTGATGGTTCACGCTGCTCGGCCACGATTCATGCTGCTCGGCGATGGTTCACGCTACTCGACGACGGCTCACAACTGCTCGGCAACTCATCACGGTGGTCGGACCATGAGTTTGACTGCTCGGCTTTGTTCACACCTGCTCGGACAAGCTCAAGACAGCATTGCACAACGGATACAAGGCGCTCGGGGACTAGCTGTGGGGGGTACAACCCTGGATACCCATGGCAGACCACATGGGCTACACCCCCAGGGGTGGCCCAGCCCACAAGAGGAAGCCTTGCGGGGCATGACACTGCTCGGCGCCTCCCGCAAGACACCGGGAAGATATCCTAAAGATACTACGAGATTTGTTAGGATACGTATGATCCTGTGATTCCTGTAATCTGTTATTACTTTCCGGTTATCTCCTGGATCTAACCGACTTGTAACCCTGCCCCTCAGACTATATAAGGTGGGCAGGGACCCCCTCCAAACTCATGCAATATTATACAATAGCCAATACAATCCAATAGACCACAAGAGTAGGGTATTATGTCATACTGATGGCCTGAACCTATCTAACTCGTGTCTTTGTTGCCTTCTTGTTCTCGATTACACGCATCTCTACCAATCAATCTACCTTCGTGGGGTACCCCTCGGAGGACTGCCGATGATATTCTGTCGACATGCCACCAATATATAGTCTTGGGGCTAGGCCAATACATAGAGAGAGGTTCTCCTGACCGAGTGGCCGTGAGCCTAAGTGGAGCGTGCCCATCCTTGTTAGGGTTGGCTTGCTTGATGGGGCGCAACCCCTCTTCATCCTTCCAGGGGTTGAGATGGAGGAGAGGTCATGCGGTGTTGCATAGTGTCGGTATTTTGTAAACCGAACTAGTAAACTTATACGATTGCCGCGCTACTCTAGGAAGACGATGGTAGCATCCAATAGACACGAGGATTTATACTGGTTTAGGTCGGAGCCCTATGTCCAATCTCAGAGATGATCTAGTGCATGTTCCTTTCTTGAATGCTCTAAAGTTCTTACAATGGGGGTGCAAGAATGGTGGAAGAGATGGAAGGACCTATGCTAGGTGACGGGTTGCCCAAAGAGAAGCTCTAGGAGCCCTACTACAATGGTGGATGAATGGAATGGTAGAGGATTCAGAATATTTAGAGTGGGCGCACTGGCTGCCCTTATATAGAGTTTGGGGCTAGGGCGCAAATAAAGTAGGAGGTTCTCTGGACCGAAGGGCTGAGAGCCTGAGAGAGGGCCTAGCTAACTTGGCATGCAAGCTACACCGTCTTCTAGTGCATGTTCGGTTATGGCTATCATCACAGCCTTCTGGCCATGTCGTAGCAGGATGTGACGTGGTGCTACTGTGCTGGCCATGGTGGCACTGTAGCCTTGATGACGGTTCGTTAGTCGTCCTATGCAGTGCGGTGTCCGTCGTGGCCATTGTCATTGTCTCCTGGTTCACAGGGGCGTCGTACCCTTAGTAGGTAGCTGCCCTGGGTCGTTCATCACTTGGTCGCCTTGTGTGGCCAAGGGCTGTGACCCCAATCATCGGGGTCGGGGCACTCTGCCAGTCTAGATGGCCTTTTCGTCGAGCCCCTTGTCATGGATCCACATCTCGAAGTGGGTGGGATCATACGAGCATCTAGTCGGTCCGTATTTGGATGGTGGGTGTCGTACCCGTTGCCACCGTGGTGCGTCCTTGTCTCATCGATGTGGCATGACACAGGGATGGTGTCTGACTAGGCCAAGGTGAGTTCTGTCCCCTATGTCCTTGCGGGGTCAGTGTGGCATGCTTGCTCTTGTCAAAGCAGGCGCGTCTAGCTACACTTGACCTCCCTCCATCTCCTCTGGGTATTGTGATGGGGAGAGGTCATGCGTCTTGTGAGTGCTATGTGCTAAGGCGGATGGAAAGGGTCAGGGATGACCCCCTTGTTGGCTGGCCTGCTCTGCTTGGCTTTCACTGGACCTCGGTCGTTCGGGCCTTTCGCTAGTTGTTGTATTATGGGCCACACGGCCTGCTAACTAATTGGTGCCTTAGGACACCCTAAGGTTACAACCCTGATAGTAGCCCCCGAACATTTTTGCGACCACGAAGTGATCATGAAAGCGCTGATGCGTGTGTGTGTGTTGGAGCGTGGGTTTGTGGTCATGGTTTCGTCGAGCTTTGTCGCCTGACCCTTTGCGGGCTGATGTTATTTAATGCGGTAGGTAGCTATTGCGTTCTATTCTATTAGGACATCTTGATGATGCAGTACATGATTGGTGAGCCCTGCCATGCTAGTGTACCATGTTTCAGAGTTCATGACCTAGGCGGAGCCGAGTGGTCCATTTACCCTATTATGGTTTTTCCTTTTGGGAGGGTCCTAACTCCTTCGTCTTTATGTGGGCATCTGGCTTTGACTTCGACCTTTGTGCACCACGCGGTGCTGGAGTCTTGGGCTATTCAATCTACTTCTAAAGTTATATATATATGAGGGCCTTCTTCATTCGTGGCGATGGCTATAAATCGCCCCCTTCTTCTCGTTGGGTGAGTGTAGGAATGAGAGAGAGAGTCGTCCCTTCCAATAGCTGGTGCTATAAGGGTTCTTGCGAGCGAGGGGGGACAAGATGCCATGGAGGTTGGCTACGTGATCATGCAACCTTGGTTTTACCTATGCTCGAGTGGCGCAGGCGTCCATGAGGGCTATTGATCAGGGGAAGGTTCGCCCCACTGCCGTGGGTCACCCAATTGTGCAGGCAGCGAGTCGGTTCTCTAGAGAGAACGTTCGTCGCTCCCTGGCCGCTGAATGATGGTCCTGGGTTATCATTTGTCACTATGCCTTGTCGTGGCACTGTGACATCGAGGCATGATATTCCACACTGGAGGCCGTCTTACCCTTCTCTCCTCCCCACGTTCTTCGGTTTTGAGGTGCTGCGATGCTGCGACTGGGCTCCCAAGGTGTTCTTTTCCACCTTGTCCAGCCATGTTTGCAGTTTGCACCCCTGGCGGCGTTGTCTTCGAGGTGGTGTTTGGGTCATTCCTTTTCTTGTTTCTATGGTTTGCCCGTGCATGGAATGCTTGTACCTATGGAACTATTTTTTGAACTTTACATTCCTACCTCGAGGTCATGCCGAGCCCCAAGGCGCTGGGTGTGGTTGCGGGGCCTAGTTTCGAAAGTCAGGTTTCTCTACGTGGGCAGCCGACCTTCCTGCCCGAGGGATGGAAAGGTTGCCTTTGGCCTAAAAGCCTCTGCTTTGTTAGCGCTCTAACCTATTTGGCCCAAGTATCCCCGTTTGCTGAATAGGTTATGACCTTGTTTCTAAGCGGCGGTGTGATCGTAGGGCATTTCACTCTAGCCAAAAGTTGTCACTCAGGTTTGAGCGGGCCCAGATCATGCACATTAGGATCGTGGTGGGGTTGTTTTTGTGCGGGCTTTTGGCGCTGCCTCATGAGGAGGGCATCGTTGTCAGCCCTGCGCACCCGAGGGATTATCCGTGAGGGGTTGCTGACCCCTATAGGTCCGTCAGTTTTAGGTCATGGAGTTTGGATCCTGAGAAAGGGCTTGTCATGGGGATATAGCTTTGCTTGTCTCAGGATTCCTAGCGATCTCAGGGGTCGTTGCGACCTATTTTTTCGGTCGATTTGGGTTTTGCCCCATGTGGGGAGAGGCATGTCCACTGTAACCTCATGGTCAGAGTGGTGCAACTCATCAGGGTCAATGGGTAATCTGAGCGGGACCTGATATCCTCCCCAATCGATGTGGACTTCGGTTGTGCCTCATGTGAGATGTCCCATAAATCATCGGCCATCAATCCCATTGGTCCCCAACCGCTATTGCAGTAGCCAGAGGGCAAGATGTCTCCCCCCAAAGGGGGTTAACCTAGGAGAGTTTGAAGCAGACTACTCGAACACAGGGAGAGATGTTCATGTGGCTCCACACCATGAATTAGAGCCACGGGGGCCCATCTCCTCCCTGCCCCTATCCCTTTTTTGGCCTTGAGCCCTTCTAAGGGTCGGCCGAGAGGTTGTATTCCTAGGTACAATGCGGGGTCGTGGATGCGGCGGGTCGCTTTGAGTGTGGACTTGAGGGGTTGTTGCTTCCCTGATCGCTGCGTGGCTTATCGATGACCTCTTGCATATGATGTAGGAGAAGGTTGTGCGAGGAATTAAAGAAGTGAGAAAAGAGGGCTTTCATGCCTTGCCCTTCTCCTCATTCTATTGGGGTTATTCTTATCTATGATCCTTTTGTGAACAGGGTTAGTTTAAGAGTATAGGAGGATTAACGTAGATTTGGGAAAAGGGCTAAGGGTAGAATCTGCGTAGCTGCTCAATGTTCCATGAATTGGTGTAGACTTCGCCGGCATCGATCATGAGTCGGTAGGATCCCGAGCGGATGACTTCAGTGATGATGTAGGGCCCTTCCCATGGTGGTGTCAGCTTGTGCACGTCCTTGGTGGTATAGATTCACCGTAGGACGAGATCGCCAACTTGGAATGCTCGCTCTCGGATGTTCTTATTGTGATACCTCCGTAGCGCTTGTTGGTACTTTGCAGAGAATGGAAGTGTGGTCTCACGGGCCTCGTCCAGTTCACTACTAGAAATATCTACTTCTATGATGAAAATGTTAATTCCAAATCCAAAACCGTCATAGAAGAGCGCTTTTTATGACGAATATTTCTGCTTTGTCGTAGATCGGTGGTGACGATCCTACAACGCTCCCTTTCTATGATGAAATCAGGCATTGTTACAAAAAAACATCATAGAAGAGCGTAGGGTTTCATCATAGATCACTCGCGTGACTCATCTGTGATGATCTCCTTTAAAACTGTGACGAACAGGGCTTCGTCATTAAACTAATTACACATTTATGATGAACAATATTCAATCTATAACAAACGGCTTCGTCATAGATCTCCACATGGTACTTTCTCCATCCGACGTGTACCTGTGGGACCTGAAGTTACTCATCTGTGATGCTTGCAATTCATCATAAAAGTCTCCGCTCGATCATATCTCCATGCGACATGTACCTATAGGACCCTTCTCCATCTGACATGTACCTATGAGACCTATAGTTACTCATCTGTGATGCTTGCAATTCATCATAAAAGTCTCAGCTCGGTCCTTTCTCCGTCTGATGTGTACTTGCGGGACCCTTTAGCATCTGACCTATGGGACCCGACAGCTTATGTGTCACGTGTACCTATGGAACCGTTCTCCATCTCCATCCAACCTATGGGACCTGACAACCCATCTCCATCTGACCTATGAGACCCGATGGCCCATCTCCATCGGACCTGTGGGACCCGATAGCTTGCGTGTCACTTGACGCTTGCAATTCGTCATAAAAGTCTCTGCTCGGTCCTTCTGTATCCGACCAAAGGGACCTGATGGCTTATGTGTCACGTGTACCTATGGGACCTTTCTCCATCTGCATCTGACCTATGGGACCTGATGGTTTGCGTGTCACTTGTACCATGTGTGCCATCGGGGTTTAATTTCTCTAAAAAAGGTCTAATACCTAGGAGTCAAACATGGGATCTTCTAGACCAAGGATTGGAGCATCTTTACCATTGCGCTAGACGCTTGGCTATGCTAACATCTCTTTAGAATCGCTACAATATCCTATTTTCCGTCTTACAGGTTGACCTAAATTGGATATATCCCTACAAGTGGAAACAAATCTGTGCCCGCTGGACTTGCCGTGAAGGCAGAGGCAAAGGATCCCTGGTTTGCTATGGTGGCTCAGGTGTCCTTTTGTTGGCATGGCAGGGCTCTCCTGGTGGAGCGTGGTGGCATTGGCATCTGCGTGATCAGGTGTGTGCCGTGTTAGAGGCGGCTTGCAGCCGAGCTGTGCAAGTTCATAGAACAAAGGTATGAGTACCTTCTTTTATGATTATAGGACTCCATTTTCTATACACGATAAAGTAAAGAATGCATAAAGAAAGGCTATTCTGTATGAATTTCAATTGAAATCAATACTTTTGTCACACAAAAATAGAAAACTAGACTGTCTCATAGTATGATATGAACAAATGCATAGATTAGTGCTCTCGAACACTGTATGCTTTGTTCTAATGCTACCTTTGCCATTGTCCACCCAATGGTCAAAACTCTAACGGACTTTGCATACTTTTGCTACAACAGATGGACAGATCCTGGATTCCAAATGGGAGACCATTCTCACCGTCATTCATCATAGGAGTTGAAGAGCTCATGGATATGGTAAAACAAAAATACCTAGAGCAAAACATCCCTTGCCCGTGTACACATTGTCTTAACCAGATGGTTAAAACTTGGCAAGAGGTGAAGGACGACTTACTTATATACATAATGTCACCCACATACACCACATGGATTCATCATGGGGAAGAGGGAGGAGGTATTGACGTTATAGAGCCATTAGATGTGCATGGATCTAATCATGATGGTTGGATTGCGGAGGAGCAGGAGGATTGCGATGATAATATATTACCAGATTTTGATGATTTAGTTCAAAACCTATTGACATCTGAAGAGCGGGCTGGAAGAGTCCCAAAGTTTAAAAGAGTGTTGGATGAGTTGAAGTAATCTGTTTCTTCTAGATCTACCTTCTCAAGATTCTCCTTCCTTGTCAGGTTGCTCTATATCAAGTCCCACTATCGAGTTTGCAACAACTATTTTGATGCACTATTGGCGTTGCGGTCAGATGCATTCCCTAGTAGCAATGTACCAAAATCATGTGAGGAGGCCCACAAATATATTCGAGAATTGGGGCAAGGTTATGAAAGTATCCATGTGTGCAAGAACAACTGTGTTGTTTTGGGGTGATCGTGATGAATTGCAAGCATGCCCAAAATGCAAAGAGTCTACATGGGAGGATGTAGATGGTAGCAGATGGGTTCCTCATAAGGTTTTGAGGCATTTTCCTCTAATACCGAGGTTGCAGAGGATCTTTGCTACTCAAGGAACGGTAGCAAACGCCGAATGGAAAAGCTAAAATGGGACATCCCACTCATCTTATGCAAGCTTGAGAAGATTTTTCCACCAGTCTTTTTCGATGTTATAGTGCACTTGGCTGTCCATCTACCTGACAAGGCACTTCTCAGAGGGCCCATACAGTATGGATGGATGTACCCAATAGAACGACATCTAGGCACGTTGAAGAATTTATTAAGTAACAGTGCCAGGCCTGAAGGATTAATTGCGGAGGCTTACTTAGAAAGTGAGACATTGGCATTTTGGGAGAGGTTCATGGATGATGTTAAAACAAGATATAACCAGGACGATAATATGTCACATGATGGGCCAGCACCTGATGAGACTTCTGTTTTCATGCATGGTGTCAAGCCCATTGGCCAGATTAGGGTAAAGGACATCAAGGATAAAGCCAAAATCAATAAGCTAGCTTGGTATGTGCTTAATAACTACGACGAGATTGAACCATATGTGCAGTAAGTATGATTTTTTATATGCTGATTTGTTGTTTCCTATATTACGTATGAAATGTTACCAATAATAATGCTTATATGTGCTACAGAATATACAGACAAATTTTAGAGGAATAAGGGGCAAGTGATGATGTTGATAGTAGGCTAGTAGTAGAGTTTCTAGCGTGGTTTAAGTCTCATATACGTGATTAGCATATTTTAGTTTTGTTAGGCCGATCATTGGCAGAATTATACGACAACTTAGTGGTGACGGTGGTTTCATGTTTGTGTGTAGATCGAGGAGCTACGTAGAGAGAAACCAATAGAGGTCAGTGAAGGTTTGTATGCACTGTCATGTGGTCCTGATACCCGAGTTCGGGTCTATGCAGCTTTCACTATTAATGGAGTTAGGTATAACACTGTTGACCGCGAGAAATCCCTGCATACATAGAACAGTGGTGTCATGACCACCGTCACAAATGAAGGCCAATCAATGGAATTTTATGGTATCGTTAGAGAAGTTATTCATTTGATGTATAACTCCAGCGTACAAAGCCATAGGATGATGGTTGTTCTGCACTGTGACTAGTACAATCTAGATGGCACTACAAAGTTTGCAGGCATTGACGATAATGGACATTATAGATCCATCAACATTAAATCATTCTGGTACAAAGGATGACTCTTTCATTCTCACGACACAGGCAAGGAAGATTTTTTTTATCTATAGGACACCTCCTTGGGCAAAGATTGGCGGGTCATGTTGAAGTTCAAACATAGGGATATGTATGACATGAATGAAATAGAGCCTATAGTGCACTAAGATAATCACTGTTTTGACAATGAGCATGAAGTCCTACTGGGTGATGGTGATCAGGTTATGCACGAAGCTAGTCATGGTGGAGAAGGCACTGTCATTCAAGCCAATTTAGAAGACCTAAGAGATAAGAGTGAAGCAGTTAGCATACTTGAAGGCAGCGAGGATGAAGATGAGGATGAAGATAATACTGGAAACCAGTATTGTAGTGACAACAGTAACTATGGCGGTAGAGATCACATGTCTAGAGATGATGATGACTTGTAGGAGATTTCATGTACAATCTTTGGGAGAACATGTATTCTAAAACTGCACTTTGCTTTGGATTTCTGGCTTTGTATTCTGAACATGTTCGGTATGCTCAGTTGTTATAAACTTGTGCTTTAGTGGACACATAGGCTTTGTCCGTCGGGGTCAGTACTACACTATGTGGACTGTCTCTTTTGTACATGACTATTCCATTCAACTACAACTAGTACTTTTTATAGGTTCATATACACTGCATAAGCCATTGACATAAAGCATTCCTTTCACACAACATGCTTCAACCACTACGGCAAGATCATTAATTAGTTCGACCAGCATGCCAAGTACGTATACTAATACATGTTTGGTTTACCAAACCGAGGCACAAAGCAACCCTTGCACGGTTGCCAATAGTGAATTGGATGCAGGAGGAAAGCCTCTGTAGTTATTTCACTCCAAAAACACAGTCATAGTAGTCGAGGGGCAGACTAAAGAGTGAAGAGGAGTTGCTTTCGTAAGCAATTTCTCTTGGTTGGTTTTGTAGAGGCATGCAACAACTAGCTAGGGATAGCTACACTTTTTATTATCCGACGAGAGATCAAATGGACAGCGGTAGACTTTCTGGCGTGTGCAGTAAAAAATGCAATAGCTATGCCTCCTCTATTGTGCATTAGATCGAGGCGACACTTGTTCAGATGAACTCCTCGATGCATGGTTCTTGCAAATTCAACAAATTTTATCGAAGACATGAGTTGGGTTCACCACAGATCAAAGCCACTCAAGACTACTACCACAACTGATATGTTTTTTGTTCACCAAACCGAGGCACAAAGGTATCCTTGCGCGGTTGGCAAGAGTGAGAAGTGTCTAGGCCGGTCAGATGGATGATGCTCGGACCATCAAGTGCACACGAAGATAATGGTAAACATTACTTAGTGAACCAAAATGTTTGCACAAATGTGCAGTGCCATCTGACTATAAGAGGAGAGCAGCGCAATCCCACTACTCAAAGGCATCCAGTTATTTCCAAGACATACTAGTTCTAGCTACAGATATTTAACATGACTTCACACAAGGTAGCATACTAGACCTCTCCATGGTGAACCGGCACGACGATACCAAATGTATGGCCGTCAGACTTTCTATTCAGGCGAGACTTGTTCAGATGAACACCTCGAGGCATGGTTGTTGCAAGTTCATTAAATTTTATCAGATACATACAAACAAGACGAGTTGGGTTCACCACAGATACGTGCGTAGTAGAATTTCAACACCTATGGCTACTCTATTCTGCATTTAGGCCAGGCTTGCTTCTCTCAAAGAAACCATGCACGGTTGCCGAGAGCGAAGTGACAAGTTGGGTTCAACACAGATCAGAGCAACTCATGACTAATACCACCACTACTGATATGTGTTTGGTTCACCAAACCAAGGCACAAAGCAACCCTTGCGTGGTTGGATTGAGATATGTCTGGCCCATTTAGGTTTACAATGCTCGAACCATCACGTGCACACAAAGATAATGGTAAATGATACTTTGTGAGCCAAAATGTTTGCACAAATGTGCACATTACATGCATAATAAGTGGATATTAGTGCTACTAGATAGAAACATAACTACAAAATAGACTTTAGATATACGTGGATTACAACAATGATACGAGTTTAGTCTACATAACCATGCCTTTATCGGCCATATAATAAGAGGAGAGCAGTGCCATCCCACTACTCAAAAGTCATCCAACTACTACCTAGACATACTATTTCTAACTATAGATGATTAACATGACTTCATACTAATTTTAAAGGCAACTAGCAGCAAACTAGTCCTAACTACATATGTTGACATGACTTGATACTACTAATGAGGAGTGCCATCCCACACCTCTATGCAAGTCATGCAACAAGGGCACCAACAGGTGCGAACAAAATCCAACGCCTGCAAGGTAAACCAGCCTTGGTTGAAGCTAGCAAACCTCTCCGCCATGGTGAACTAGCGTGGCCGAACGATCCCTTCAGGGCATCCAGCCCTGGTTCCTTGCTAGGGCACGATGGCGGGCAATGTTCTTGTTGTTGGTGTAGGTGCTGTCTAGGGGGCGTGTGCCCTCGCCAGCACATGCGCCCTGACATCGGCTTTGATCCAACCACGGGCCTTACGATTGGGGCAGACAGGGCACACCAGGCTGCCATATGGGCTGACGTGCAAGAACATATTCAGGCTCGAGAGAATAGGTGTTGCATAGCCGTGCAGACAATCATCCTATGAGTCCATCATGACATAGCCCGGAGAGCCATCGGACTCAAACTCAGCGTCGGCCAAGTTGTTGGCCACGGCCCATCGGCCTCGGCCTCTGCCTCATAGTCAACCTCGACGGATGGCGAGGGGTACCACATTGGTGTAGGTGACCGGCCCATGTGGGGAACAGATCCGGCGATGGCAAGCGGACTGGGTGACGATGAGCGAGACTGCACTGGGGCCAACGGTGGTGAGCAAACCACTAGTGCCGGTGGCATGAGTCTCAGCGACGGGAACACCAATCTACAGGGACTAGACATCGTTGCCGCCTCTGTTGACACCAACCTAGGGTGTGCCATCGGTCCTGCGTCCACCGAACCGCTGGAGGAAGCGGGGAGTACAATCGGGCCCCCGATAGCCTTCATGGCAACCGATGGGGTGGCAGAGGTGGGTGGCAAGGAGAGAGCTTTTGCGCAATGGAACGTGGAATGGTAAACAATATGAATTGGGTGAGGCTAGACTTTATGTATACACAGGGACGCTAGGGCTTCTAAGGCAAGATACTCCATAAAGATTTATTTATACACAGGGATGCAAAGGCTTCTAAGACAAGATACTCCATGAAGATTTATCTTTCCTGGAGGTGGGTGCCATCGCGCTCCTTCTGGAATCGCAACCGTATTACACCGGCAGTTGCAAAAATAGAGCATGTCTCCTCCATTTATGCTGATGAGACAGTGTGAGTCTCGGCACGATGACATCAATTGTGCGGCCGGCGGACTTTCTGACGTGCGCAGTAAAATTTCATAGTTTGTGATCGGCTACACTCACTCGTTATTTCATCCCTAATAGTAGGGGCGTGGTCACGTGACCGTGTTCTCCTTGGCTTTTAATTTAATAATTCCTAAAAGAAAGTAATATTTTTCATAATCTATGACATGGGGCCGGGAGTACATTTGCACAAATGCATACGACATGTATACTATCCAACGTGTTCAAATATAAGGCGGCAGGACTTTCTTGCGTGTGTAGTAGAATTTTCAACTCCTATCGCTCATTTGTTCTGCATAGGCCAGGCTCGCTCCTCGCAAAGAAACCTTTCATGGTTGCCAAGAGCGAAGTGAATGCAGGATGAAAGCTGGACATTTTGAGCCACTCATTTTGAGCATGATCAGAGCGACTCATGACTACTACCACTACTGATATGTGTTTGGTTCACCAAACCGAGGCACAAAGCAACCATTATGTGGTTGGCAAGAGTGAGATGTGTCCAACCCAGTCAGATTTACAATGCTCGGACTATCACATGTTCAATGAGATAATGGTAAATGTTCCTTTGTAAACGAAAATGTTTGTAGAAATGCGTATGACACGAATACTATCTGACACATTTAAATATACGGCGACAGGACTTTCTGGTTGTCGAGACTTGCTCATCTCAAAGAAACCTTATGTGGTTGCCGAGATCGAAGTGAATGCATGATGAAAGCTAGACAGGAGTGAATTGACCACCATGACACGGTTGAGACTTTAAATCCTGGTGCGGTGGTGATAGGTCTTTTCACCCCTTGTGGGCTGTCGCACTCCCTCGAGAACCTTAACCAGTCGTACCACAGAAGGCATGTTTGACTGGAGATGCAGGAGTATTGACATTCCCAAGCATACACTGATGAAAATAGAGCACGTCTCCTCTATTTACGTCGATGAGACGACGTTAGTCTCGGTGTTGGTTTTACTGTACATGTTAGCTCCTCCACTGATGCCCCAACACTGTGAGCACTCCTTGCGTTTGTGACAACACCAGAAACGTATTAAAAGAAAGCCAACCCCCCATGAGAGGAGAACAAGAACAAAGACATACCAGCAAGGATTCCTCAAGACTGTCAAGTTCCCTAGTTGGCATGATGGGGCTACAAGAAGGCATGGCAGGACCGAGCCAGAGTGACCTAGAGTGCATGAAGATCCTTCTTCCTGGATTGTATGTAGAAACATTGGTAATTGTCCATTTTCTGTGTGCTTAATCCGATCTGCTGGGGTTTGCCTTTGGGAATGAACTTGTCCCTCTATCTGGCTATGTTGATCGTTGTGCACACATAAACTGCCAGCTGCAATGGCCTAGGCCATCGAAGGTCAGTAGAAACACAAGCTTTGTCTAGACGATGAGCAGAGCCTGGCCCGGTGGAAGGTGGAGGTGTTCCCCGACGGCGATCACTTGTACCTCCACTAGGGATGGAAGCACTTCGCCCGCACCCTCGACCTCCAAGATGGGATCTCTCTCATATTGCGGTATGACGGCCGGTCATAGATTAACATCAAGGTCTTCGACCTTACCACCTGCCGCAAGCAGTACCCGCATGACTTCGAGGCCGATGATAGTCAGCTCTCCCTAGACATCACAGAGCTGAGGAGTTTTGTAATGATCCTGAAGAAGTACCACCTCAAAGAGAAGTATTTGGTGAGCACTTGCGCGAGACGTAGAACATACCGATGTTACAAGTTACTAGTGTCATCTTTCTCATCAATCTTTTTTTATGCGAGGTGAAGAACACGCCAGTGGACTTTGAGGTAGCGCATAGCTACCCACAGCGGGCAACCATCGAGCTGCAAATGGCTGGGTAGTCCTGGTTTGTGGGCTTGGAAAGGACCTGCACAAACAACAAAGAGCGCACGTCATTCATGTACGGGTGGGATGAGTTCTGTGCAAGCAACCACCTCAACGTCTCGGTGACACCTGCTTCTTCAGCGTGATCTACGAGGCCACATGCAGCGATGACGAGGACGAGGAATGGGAGGAGAAGCAAGAGTACGATGAAGCTAAGCTCAAGGTGGAGGTGCGCAAGACGAATGGCGGATGGTTGCGGTGAACTCGGTGCAAGAGTTGACATGATCTGTATTTTGTTGTTTCATCAGAATTAATATCCGGCCTATCAAGATTTCCTAGTATCGGACTGTCTTAGAACCTGAGTGGATGGACTATGACTCGTTAGCTATGGCTAAAAAAGCAAACTAATTATTGGGTTCTATACACTATAACTAGTTGTTAGCCCCTGATAGTTGGGTTCTATGGACTAGTTGGATAGCCCCTGATAGTTGCCAGCACTGTATTTCATTGTTCATCAACTCACAGTGATCTAGAGCATCTATATTTCATAGGGTCGGACTATCTTAGGGTCCTGATAATCTCAACAGCTATACACCCACGTCCTCCAATCAGAAAGGGTGAACTTTGACGGTTGCGATGCCCATGGCGATGCGTCGAACGCGGCCCAATCTCAATTCAACCGCATTGATGCAGTAGTTACTGATCATCCTCCATCTAGTGTTTGGAACTACCACAACATATTCCTGTACTTAAGTGAAAAAGTTAGTATTGCACAACTTCTTTCACCTTCCACTTTGTTGTGGCATCCATCCACACGACTGTCGTTGCTTCCCATGGCCTCTGATAAGCCCACCAGTGGCAACATCTAGCATACAACGCTAGCAGAGCACAACACTAGCACTGTCCCTAGCACCGTGTTTATCGATGCTGATGGCGCAGCAATTGCTGATGCTGGTGGTGCCGGGGTTGTCAATGTGATGGTGCCGTGATTGCCGACGTGGATGTTATGCCCATTACCGCCATCAATTACAGGCGACCCATGCCATTTGTCTCTGGGGGCCTAGCATTGCGGTCCGGCCATTTTGCTCTGCTGGGCGTGCATCGAGCGTCGCCCTATCCGATGGCGCCGCCGACGACCATTGTGAACAACTTAGCAGTTCACCGGATAATGGAACGCATGGGCTACAGTGCTAGCCATGGCCTCGGACTGCACCACCAATAGGACACTAACCTCTTCTAGGTGCGACTACGCCATAAGTACTCAGGTCTCTGCACCTACCGTGCTGACACCTTCTACATCATCCCTGCAGCCAATAATCCCTTCAATGATTCAACCTTGTCTGATGATGAAGGCGCAAGCAATTTGAGTCCTCATGATGACGAGGTCATGCAACCACCAAGCCAGTAGGAGAGCCACACCAAGGTCATCTTGGATATGGTTATCAGTGAGTTCACAAAGTTGTTGACTGAGTACCCCTCCTATTACAAGGAGATGTCCCTATTGGACATAGCGCAAGATGTTGGTCCCTATCGTGTAGGAGATGTTCAAGCAGTTGACATGGTATGATCTGCTGGAGCAGCCGAACAGGAAGATGGAGGCGGTGAGCAAGCTCAAGTACATACCCTTAGACGATGGGTCTACCTCCTTGTCATATGTCGGGCTGCTCATTGAACTGGTGGTCGACCCCATTATGAAATGGTTGAAGGAGACATGGATTCCCACCAGGTTCCCACAACAGGAACAACTAGTACAGTTCTTGCACAACCTACCACCAGAGTTCCCTCACGCTAGGGAATTCCTACATGATGTAGTGTTGCCTAGACTATCCGGCATTGCAGACAGGTATGACACTTCCTAGGAGATTGTTCCAGTTAACGTATTTCTGCATCTATGGATGTCGACCGTCGACCAGGACATGCTACAGTCGATGCTCACCAAGGTGCTGATCGCGGTCTAGAAGTTCATGTTGAAGTGTACTGGTGAAAACACGCACAAACATTACGACATTGTGCTACCATGGAAGCAAGAGGCTTGGCCTAACGTTTGGAACAGGTTTGTCGATGGTGTCACCATTCCTTACCAGAAGCACGAACTTGGAAATGTTCACAACAAGCCACTACCTGAAGGTATGGCAGCTACGGACACGCGGGTTGACCACCTGATGAGGTGGGCGTCCAAAATTTCACCATAGAAATTGCTTGACCTCCTATTGGGTGAGTTCCCTAGAAAAGATTGGTAGGGTGCTCTATGCAGGTGGTTCTCCATGGCAGATTGTGATGACAAGATGGTGCTCCAGTATGAGCTCACTTTCGGTGGGACCGATTGGTGGACGCCATTCATCGATAAGCTCGTTGTACCGTTTTTGGCATCCTGGTTCATTGCCATTAGTATCGTCCCACTGAATGAAGGGTACGACATGTTCAACATACTCCTCACCAGGTGGAAGCTGGTCATGTCGCTAGAGTCGATGATGAAGAAGGTCATGAAGCGTTTCATGGAGAAATGGACCGATGAGCTGTGCCGCTGGTTGTTTGATGCGCAACCCACAAAGGAGGAGGCCATGGCCTGGTGCCAGGAGTGGATGTGGCTCCTGACATCGGATCTGCTTGCCATCGATAGTGAAATGCACAATGGCCTCTATCTGATCCACAAAACATATGAACTACCGTAGGTAACTTAGTAACTTATTAGTGTATTTCTGTTCTGAATGATTTCACCAGCGTCAGGCATTGTAAATGTTAATCATTGGCACAATGTGTATTACTCTTTTCTAAATGCACATGCGAGAAAGTCCAATGCTATGCGATTGTAATGCGCTGGACAATGACCGAATGCTTTCACCTACGTCAGGCATTGTATATTAAATGTTAATCATTGGCACAATGCGTACTACTTTCTGAATGCAAATACGAGAAAGTATGATACTATGTGATTGTAACGTGCCAGACAATGATTGAATGCTTTCACCTACGTCAGGCATTGTATAAATGTTAATTGTTGTCACAATGTGTACTACTCTTTTTCTGAATGCACATGCGAGAAAGTTCGATACTATGTGATTGTAACGTGCTGAACAATATTTATTACTCTTTTTCTGACTGCATCCACTGCAACCTGTTGCATGGAAATCCACATCACTTAAATCTGTATTAAATTTGCATGAAACCCAGAGAGCCTAGGTTGCCTGGTTTAGCCATAAATCTATGAGACAGGTAAGAGCAGGGCAACCGCTCTTCTCTGTCTTCCTATGGTACTCCTTCGCCTTCTCTCCAGCCTCGAGCGAGTCATGTCTTCGACCGGAGTGATGGACCATGGGAAGCGCCCGATGGAGAACCCTCTAGAGGGGAGCTGGCCTCCGCCGCATCTCTGCTCCCATTTGCGGCACCTTGGGTAAGGCGGTCTTGTTCTTAGTTTTCGGAGTCATTTCGTTCTGATCTCATTAACCTTTTTAGGGCCATTTCTCATGCCACGATGCTAGAGGTCATGCAGTTATCCAGTACTGCCCGCTCTCCGAACATGCGCCCTATGGCACCAAAGGGGTCTTCTTCCCTTGGCCGCCGGGAAGTCCATGAGCCTCTCCATAATCGGGATATGGCTCACGACCCACGCTTCGACCCCAGGGGCGAGGTTAGTCGGCTCGCGCTCTACCTTGGCACCATCCTGACTGCCCTCACCGCCTCCGAGCAGGAGACTGCTAATGCTCGGGTGGCAGCTGCCGATCCTCAGGCTAGGATGATCGGTAAGGTTTCCTTCATCGAGAAGCTCTGTCCAAATGTCCACGGTCTTTGTTTTGATGGTTTTTAGTGTTGTCAGCCCTGGAGGAGGAATTGGCCGCTCTTCAAGAGGCGGCCCTTGTCACCGTCAACGACATGAACACAGGGGGTGTCCTGCTTGAGGACCGTCTGTGGGCCATGCCAGCTTGGGTTAGGATAGTGGCCCTTCATGGGGTGAGCCATGGGGCTGCCATTGCCATGGCTGCGGCGTAGCTTCGTTCTAACCACAATCTCCGCCTGCTTGAACCAGGCTTTCTAATTGGCGTCGATGAGGAGGAGGAGGAGCTCTGTAGCGACTTTACCACCACTGTGGAGGCCATCATGGTGGAAACGCATGCAGGAAACATTGTCATCGCTGCCTTCTTTGATCCATAGATTGTATCTGGGGTCATTCCAATCTAAATGAAAGTATAGTTTGTTACTTTAATTCGAAGAGCAACTTATGCGTGTCTCTTTGTATTTCACGGTGTTTGCTTTTTGTGCTTAGATGCGAAAGGCTTGTGCGACTGACATGCTCGGATGAGGTGATTAGGAGGTCATGGGCCAGATCCTACCTCCCCTCTTGAAAGGGAGTTAGGTTTTAGGGAAGCTTCTTTCCCTCTTATGAAACAACATAGGTAACTTAGTAACTTCGCATATTTTAGTTCTGAATGCTTCCACCTATGTCATGCATTGTAAATGTTAATCATCGACACAATGTGTATTACTCTTTTCTGAATGCATGCATGAGAAAGTCTGATGCTATGCATCCCTCCCTTCGACTGTCGAACTATCACCAATCTCTTGTATGTCCCTTCCTCGGTAGGGAATCAAGGTGACTATGCATCCGAAGGATGTGGTGATGATGACAAAGCAGGCATCGAAGTCATGATGTGTAGCACCCAGTTTTAAAGGCAAAACCAGATACACACTATATGTGAGCCCAGAAAGTCAAATCTCACATATAGCCACAAATAAGGGTAATATCAAGAGACAATACTTATTACATAACATATTAGTAAAAGAAATATAACCTCCGAGTATAGACAGAGGAAAGTCAACTCTGATCTTCAAGCGAAGACTCCAAATCCATAGGGATGACTGACTGGTTGACCACAAGCCTAACTCCTCCAAACCAGCAATCTGGTACCCATCCGGGATTTTTATCCAAAGTATAGAAAAGTAAAGCAAGCGTAAGTACATGTTGTACTTAACAATTATATCATGGGGTTCATGAGGCTCAAAAGGCTAACACTGGTTTACTGCGATTAGCTTTAATAGGTCATCTTTTTAAGCAATTGAGTGGCAAATAATTTATCATTCCCATAAACACATGATCAAGTAAACATGAATAATGTATAGCATAAATAATTAATCATTAGTACCATTATCCATTAGTGATCATCTCTATTCCATAAGGGTCCAAGGCCACTCGTGACCATGAGCACGGCTGTTATAACAGTTTTACACTCTACAGAGGTTGTACACTTTCATTATGAGTCGTGATTTACCCTTTCGCCTGAGGTAGCTAATCTCTTGACCCACTTCCAAGGATGGTCGGCAGGGTTCACTATGAAGCCTTTCAAAGGTTTGTCTAACAAGTTAGGGCCGCTAGGCGTATGTGGCCCATCTCTAGGAGTGGCACGCGTGGGCACGCAGCACGGTACACACATCCTAGCAGAAAAGGAAACATACCCTCTTGCACCATAAAGGTAACCACTAACAAGCTAGAAAAAGGTCCTCACACTGAGCTAAAGCTAGAGCCATATAGCCCTAACAGGTGTACTGTAAGTCCCGGATGATCGCTTATAGATAAGTCCTTAGGGAGAGGAATCTGAAGCATTTAGAAAGTAGCTAAACACTCCAGCCCCCTGTTTCCATATTGCTAAAAATTCATATTTTAATGTTTATTGCATATACCATTAATCAAGTTACAAGATCATGGTTCTAATTAAGCACTAGCAAAAACTACCCCATGCAATAACTCAAAGGTATCAAGGTACAAGATATCAAATATCTAGGATATCCTTAATGGCATCAAGGTAGACACATGCAATATGAATTAAGTGATTAAATGTGAATAGGTAACAAAGATGGTCCCATGCTATACTTGCCTTACACACCGATCCTTCGGTAAGCTTTAATCTTCAATGTCCTTCTTCTTCTTTTGGATCACCTCGTATATCTCACCGACTGGACGTAATCGTAGAACACCACACAAACATCCATACACATACATGCATAGCATACAATTGCATTTATATCAGAACAGTACACCAATCATAAAAAAATAAGTAAAGAGTTTGAAATACGATTCTACGCATCGCTACGAACACACAGTCGTGAGAGGCACGCTAATCGGAGCTATGGTTGAAACAATACAACTACCGAGAGATTTGCTTAATACGTGAAAAAGAAAACTATAGACTTCATTTATTTTACTATATAAATTCATATATATAAGATATTTTATAAACAATATAGATTGAATTACGTCAATTTTAGATTTTAATTATAAACTAAAGTAAAACAAATCATATTTTATTTATAAAATCTAGTTGCATAATTGTTAATCAAGATATGATTTAAACTATGATTTTTATGAAATAGTAATATAGTAAACACTGTTACTAAAGCGTAGATCTCATCGCTATGAATCTAACGCAACTTGAACGGATTATTTCGGAGTTAAAATGAATAAGTTATGATTTAAACAAGTTTTCCTATAGTTAGATAATAGATTAAATCTACCCAAGAATTTTAGATAGTGAAAACATGCCTAATAGTACTATAAACATGTAGAAAACATAAATACGATCCTCACGCAATTCGAACCGGTCAAATTGGACTTAAAACACAAAAGTTATAGCCTAAATAAATCAAATGGCAGTACTGTAAATAACTAAAAACGTATTTTTGGAACCAACCGAGTGAAATACGCTTTTAAAAGAAGAAAGCATAAACTGAGAAATGCGTAATGGACTGCGGGTTCTATTTTGAAGAAACCGAGGGGCTCTTATGAAAATTAGCCACGCGAAGGGAGTATCGGTGATTCTGGACCGTCGGACGATGATCTAACGGAGGTGATTTGATCGTGGGGAGAAGGGGACACCTGGCCGGCGGCTACAGTACCTAGCGCGGCGGTCAGCCATGGGCGGCGGCGAAAAGCTCGCCGGTGTTCGTGGTTCCAGCGATTCTGGCCATCCCAAGACATACTGAGCACACCTAATCGATCTACAACCGCTCCCGAACACGCTGGACTGCAAACCGAGGCGGGGAAACGAGCCGAAGCAGCGTCACGCGGCGGCGCCATGGCCGGCGGCGGCTGATGTTCTATTCTACGGCGTTCCATGATGCTATTTGATGAATGGAAGGCATAGGGAGAAAGAGGAGCTCACCGCGAGTCGAGAAGGAGTAAGCGCGGGGTCCGGGACGGTTCCGAGGGGGCGAGTCATCGACGGCGACGGCGAACTGGAGAGAGAGAAGGGGTGCGGGTGAGGGGAAATTGGAGCAATTCATGGCCGATACGTGAAATTGAAGTTACCTACGGGCGTGGGGAAACAAGGCGAAGCTTCGGGACACGTCGACGACGGCAGTTAAGCACCGGAGCAGCGAAGCTACGGCGGCAGTGGCGAGCTCGAGCGTTGGTCAGAGAAAGGAGAGAGGGAGGAGGTCTGGCTCGAGCTTTATAGGCGGGTTGTTGCTACGTAGATGGAAAGGGAGCGAGTCGCGGGCAGAATTGGCCGCTTGCCATATGGGCGCGGCGTGGGCGACTTGCCATTCGTGGCTGCGCCATCGGCGGGGCAGAGGAAGGAAAGAGCGTGCGGGGAAGAAAAGGAAAGGGAGGGAGGCGGTGCTGATGTGCGGGGCCTGTAGGGCAGTGAGGGAGAAGGGGGCGGCGTGCGGCATGGCCGCTGAAAGCCGAAGCGGCTGCAGCACCGAGCTGAACGGGCCGCCTAGCTGGGCCGAGGCCGGGAAGGAGGAAAGGGGCGCGCGGAGCGGGCCACCGAGTGGGCGTTCGGAGCAGGCCGGGCGCGGGAGAAAAGGAGAAAGAAGGGGAGGCATAGCTGGGCCGCTGGGCAGGCCAAGCTAGGAAGAGAAAGAAAGAAAGGGTCGGGGCGATTCCTGGGGCTGGGCTAAAAATGAAGAAAGGTAATTTTTCAAAATCCTTTCCTATTTCCAAATTCTTTTTCTTTTCTTAATTCAAAACAATTTCAAATATGAACCGAATCAAGTATAAATATGATTTAAAATACACTTTTTAATTCAAACATAAATGAACAAATTTTGGGTAAGTTTTCCGAAAATAACTTTTTAAGTTCTTTCATTTTTTTCTAATTCCTTTTCTTTTATTTCAAAGCCATTTTTAAACCCTTTTCAAAAACATTCCAAATTACTTTAGAGTTTCAATCAACACTATTCATCACAATAAATAAAATGCAACAGCATGTATGCTCAGACATGTTACTACCTTATGATGAATTTTAAATTAATGAAAATTTTTATTTTCCTATATTTCATGTGCACAAAAATTCATAAATAAATCATTTTAGCTCTATTTCAAAAGAGGCAAATTTTAGGGTGTTACAATTCTACTCCCCTTAAGATGAATCTCGTCCTCGAGATTCGGAAGACGTCAACTAAGAGATGGGAATACTCTGTCCTTGGATTCTTTTTTACTTTCTCGTGCAGTTCCATTGTCTTGATAAAGATCCACTTTACTTTGCATACCTATTGCCCTTACTCAAAGTAATTTACCTAACTAATTCCAAAATTTTGACAGGTACCTTGAACAACTCTTAGGTAACCCTAATCACCAGGCCATAATTCTCTTTCCTCATATGTTCACCATGCAACGGAGCTTCCTTATGTTCTTGGTCCGAAAGAGAATCTACCACCAATCTTCAAAACATTAATGATCCTGGTGAAGTTGCTCGAACTGGGAATACAACTCTTAATCCTTGGTGTTACTCGAACCTTCTTAGCACAATTCTCCGTTGCTAAGGGTATCGGCCATGACTTCACTTCTTGAAGTGATAGCACTTTTCCAAGTCATAATCAATCTCATTCCAACGAGGTTATCACAAGCTCAAGACCAACTTGGTGAAGATGTCCTATATATGCTTGTGATCCTCCTAGATGTTACTTTCACTTTCAAGAAGATAGTACTTCCATGCTCTACAATGGATAGCTCTAGATAACATGTTAGTTAGTTCAACTCATGCTTCCTTAGCTGACTTAACGAGCTAGTCACTACTTTTCTTCTCGTATAAGGACACATCCCACACCTTGATAAGGTGCATCCTAGTGGATATAAAGCTCTTGTCCTGATCTAAAAAAGCTAATACTTAGGTTTTACTTCGACCTCTTGGACTCCTTCAAACACTTGGCTGAGGTCTCTTGATCCAAACTAACTTAAAAGCGTCTCCGGTGACTTTATCAACATCTTGCTGGTCTTGGATAAACTTCCCTCAAACCAAACCTCATTATTTAATACTCTGAGTTCTCTCTTACATCCTTGAGTACCACCACGCTTCCGCTGCGCAAACTATAACGTATGATACTTCGGCTACCCCCCTTAAGAAAAGATAACTAGGGGACACAAGAAGGGTAGCTTGCACTTTCTTCAGATGAGCCTTCTAGTATCAAGATGTTCTGTCATCCCAATGATACTCTTGTATATGGGCAAGGACAAGAAATCTGAATTTCCTCATGAGCAGAAATACAACAGTGCAGTAAAACAGCTGTAACTCCCATTCTATTAATCCAATGAAGTTGTAGCTTATACCGTTGGAAAGCTTATCAAATTCTCCACAACTTCCTTATAGAACACTTTTCTAAATTCTGCAGTTCACTTGGTCAAAAAAAGTGCACAAGAGAAACTATTCCCGGTTCCAAACAGCATAGATGCATCGCCTTGTGATTGAAGTCTACTGTTGTCTAGAATTTCCTCATGATTTTTTATCATCCAAAATCAGGGATATGAACCGATAAAGACAGGCTGCTCCGAAGACAGGATAGAAAAAACAGAAGAAAATGATAACCCAACTATTTGTTTCATTAATCCTTATACCTTAAAACTATGAACTAAATGAAATTGTGGGAACACCCAACAAGATAATTGCAATCATTATAAAGATTCAAAACAATCATAAGCATAATGACAATTCAACAAGCAGTAGAGATGCACAACTCAATCATTGACTCGACTTGCGATACTAACATTTTTATTACATAAGGGGCACAACTCCTATCCTTAACTAAGGATCTTGGATAGTCTAGCATAACTTCTTCATTCATCAATTTCACCAAATGCTTCTTTTGGGTTGGGTATCACTACACTTTTTGGTGGCAGTCCGGTAGTGATCTGACTCTGGCTACTTCCATGGTGTAATTATTGATTCTTCTGTGGACAAGATTTAACATAATGTCCTTCCTACTGGCAATGATAACACTTTCTCTTAGCTGGATCTTTAGTGATGTCATACTCCACAGAATTGTTGCTTAGAGTATTGTCAGCTTGCTGACTCTGTAAGTTCATCTTTGTTTGACTGGACCGCTTTTTAGCTCGCTTGATCTTTCGGGGTTGAAACTCCTTGTAGGTGATTGTCCACCCATCTATGCATACCTCATGTGGAAAGAGTGGAGTAACCTTAGCTTGAGAAACTTCTAATTCTTTAGAGTCTGAGTTTATCTGACCATGGATTGGAGCAGGATGTGATGATGTAATAGAACTCGAATTCTGATTGCTTCCTGATTCTAACTCTGGTGAGACCTCCTTTCTCTTCTTATCCACATTGTCCTCAGGTACAGGCTGAATACCTTCATACTCAATTCTTTCTCGTGATGGTGTGGTTAGAAGCACCGAACGCTGGGCATACTTGATCACTGCTTTACATGCTGACATCCATCCCATTCCAAGAATGACATCAATGTCCACTAACTCTAATACAATAAGGCTTGCTTCAAATTTTACCCCTTTGATGTTAAGACTAACTCTTGGGCATTTGTGGTTTGCCTTCATTTCTCCTCCTGGGGACTTAACTATCACTGGTTTCCTCATTGGAAGCATAGTTATCTTATGTTCTTTTATGTATGCACTAGAGATAAACGAATGTGGCGCACTAGGATCAAACAGCACTGTGGCGGGAGTTGAGTTTACTAGAATGAAACCGTACACAACCTCCTTAGCTCCATGAGTGGTAGTCATATCCACATTATTCAATCTTCCTTGCATGTAGTTTCTCTTTGATTTACTTCCTTGCTCCTGTTTCTTCTAGACCTTCTGTTCTTGCTTCGGCTATGGTTCATCCTGGCATTCATGTGTCGTCCTTCCAACATCTTCGTTGGACTTCATATTCTTCCAAGCTTTTGCTACTTGTCTCTTCACTAGTCCCTTTGGTATGTTGGTTTGACCTTGTGGCAAGCACTGTTGAAAACTCCTAGGTTGAGTCATTCCTTCTGGTGCTTGTTGTTGCATAGCTACAAACTTCTCCTTGTCGAATGCAGTCAAGGACAACGTAGCTTGGTCCTCTTGACCTCTGATGCTGGTGGTCTCCTCATTATGACCCATCTATATAAACGAAGAAAGAGGATTGAGAATAGAGACAAAGTTTTCATAACAGACAGAGGCTGAAGTGAGCATAACTTTTAGCAAATAACAAGGTTGGAGAGAAAACAAGAACTAAGCAAAGATGAAAGCATGCTAAAACGTCCAGTTCTATCTAGGCTTACGTCCTTAAGTCAGCATTGCTCTGATACCACTTTGTAGCACCCGGTTTTAAAGGCGAAACTAGATACACACTATATGTGAGCCCAGGAAGTCAAATCTCATATATAGCCACAAATAAGGGTAATATCAAGAGACAATACTTATTACATAACATATTAGTAAAAGAAATATAATCTCAGAGTATAGACAACGGAAAGTCAACTCTGATCTTCAGGCGAAGACTCCAAATCCACAGGGACGACTGACTGGTTGACCACAAGCCTAACTCCTCCAAACCAACAATCTGGTACCCATCTGGGATTTTTATCCAAAGTATAGAAAAGTAAAGCAAGCATAAGTACATGTCGTACTTAACAATTATATCATGGGGTTCATGAGGCTCAAAAGGCTGACACTGGTTTACTGCGATTAGCTTTAATAGGTCATCTTTTTAAGCAATTGAGTGGCAAAGAATTTATCATTCCCATAAACACATGATCAGGTAAACATGAATAATGTATAGCATAAACAATTAATCATTAGTACCATTATCCATTAGTGATCATCTCTATTCCATAAGGGTCCAAGGGCGCTCGTGACCGTGAGCACGGCTATTATAACAGTTTTACACTCTGTAGAGGTTGTACACTTTCACTGTGAGTCGTGATTTACCCTTTCGCCCGAGGTAGCTAATCTCTTGACCCACTTCCAAGGAAGGTCGGCAGGGTTCACTATGAAGCCTTTCAAAGGTTCGTCTAACAAGTTAGGGCCGCTAGGCGTATGTGGCCCTTCTCCAGGAGTGGCACGCGTGGGCACGCAGCAAGGTACACACATCCTAGCAGAAAAGGAAACATACCCTCTTGCACCATAAAGGTAACCACTAATAAGCTAGAAAATGTCCTCATACTGAGCTAAAGCTAGAGCCATATAGCGCTCACAGCTATACTATAAGTCCCGGATGATCGCTTACAGATAAGTCCTTAGGGAGAGGAATCTAAAGCATTTAGAAAGTAGCTAAACACTCTAGCCCCCTGTTTCCATGTTGCTAAAAAGTCATGTTTTAATGTTTATTGCATATACCATTAATCAAGTTACAAGATCATGGTTCTGATTAAGCACTAGCAAAAACTACCCCATGCAATAACCCAAAGGTATCAAGGTACAAGATATCAAATATCTAGGATATCCTTAATGGCATCAAGGTAGACACATGCAATATGAATTAAGTGATTAAATGTGAATAGGTAACAAGGATGGTCCCATGCTATACTTGCCTTACACACCGATCCTTCGGTAAGCTTTAATCTTCAACGTCCTTCTTCTTCTTCTGGATCACCTCGTATATCTCATCGACTGGACGTAATCGTAGAACACCACACAAACATCCATACACATACATGCATAGCATACAATTGCATTTATATCAGAATAGTACACTAATCATAAAAAAATAAGTAAAGAGTTTGAAATATGATTCTACGCATCGCTACGAACACACAGTCGCGAGAGGCACGCTAATCGGAGCTATGGTTGAAACGATACAACTACCGAGAGATTTGCTTAATACGTGAAAAAGAAAACTATAGGCTTCATTTATTTTACTATATAAATTCATACATATAAGATATTTTATAAATAATATAGATTGAATTAAGTCAATTTTAGATTTTAATTATAAAGTAAAGTAAAACAAATCATATTTTATTTATAAAATCTAGTTGCATAATTGTTAATCAAGATATGATTTAAAATATGATTTTTATGAAATAGTAATATAGTAAACACTATTACTAAAGCGTAGATCTCGTCGTTATGAATCTAACGCAACTTGAAGGGACTATTTCAGAGTTAAAATGAATAAGTTATGATTTAAATAAGTTTTCCTATAGTTAGATAATAGATTAAATCTACCCATGAATTTTAGATATTGAAACCATGCCTAATAGTACTATAAACATGTAGAAAACATAAATACGGTCCTCACGCAATTCGAACCGGTCAAATTGGACTTAAAACTTAAAAGTTATAGCCTAAATAAATAGAATGGCAGAACTGTAAATAACTAAAAACATATTTTTGGAACCAACCGAGCGAAATACTCTTTTAAAAGAAGAAAGCATAAACTGAGAAATGCGTAATGGACTGTGGGTTCTATTTTGAAGAAACTGAGGAGCTCTTATGAAAATTAGCCACGCGAAGGGGTATCGGTGATTCTGGACCGTTGGATGATGATCGAATGGAGGTGATTTGATCGCAGGGAGAAGGGGAGACCTGGCCGGTGGCTACAGTGCCCGGCGCCGTGGTCAGCCATGGGCGGCGGCGAAAAGGTCACCGGTGTCCGCGGTTTCGGCGATTCCGGCCATCCCAATACATACTGAGCACACCTAATCGATCTACAAGCGCTCCCGAACACGCTGGACTGCAAACCGAGGCGGGGAAACGAGCTGAAGCAGCGTCACGCGGTGGTGCCATGGCCGCCGGCGGCTGATGTTCTACGCTACGGTGTTCCATGATGCTATTTGATGAATGGAAGGCATAGGGAGAAAGAGGAGTTCACCGCGAGTCGAGAAGGAGTAAGCGCAGGGTCCGGGACGGTTCCAAGGGGGTGAGTCGTCGACAGCGACGGCGAACTAGAGAGAGAGAAGGGGTGCGGGTGAGGGGAAATCGGAGCAATTCATGGCCGAAACATGAAATTGAAGTTACCTACGGGCGCGGGGAAACAAGGCGAAGCTTTGGGACACGTCGACGACGGTGGTTAGGCACCGGAGCAGCGGGGCTACGGCGGTAGTGGCGAGCTCGAGCGGCGATCGGAGAAAGGAGAGAGGGAGGGGGTCGAGCTCAGGATTTATAGGCGGGTCGTCGCTACGTAGATGGAAAGGGAGCGAGACGCGGGTGGAATTGGCGGCTTGCCATATGGGCGCGGCGCGGGTGACTTGCCATTCGTGGCTGCGCCATCGGCGGGGTGGAGGAAGGAAAGAGCGTGCGGGGAAGAAAAGGAATGGGAGAGAGGTGGTGCTGATGTGCGGGGCCTGCGGGGTAGTGAGGGAGAAGGGGGCGGCGTGCAGCATGGGCGCTGAAGGCCAAAGCGGCTGCAGCGCCGAGCTAAGCGGGCCGCCTAGCTGGGCCAAGGCCGGGAAGTTGGAAAGGGGTGCGCGGAGCGGGCCGCCAAGTGGGCCGTTTAGAGCAGGCCGGGCGCTAGAGAAAAGGAGAAAGAAGGGGGCAAGAATCGGGCAGCCAAAGGCGAAGCTAGCTAGGAAGAGAAAGAAAGGGTAGGGCGATTCTGGGTCAATGAAAATGAAGAAAGGTAATTTTTCAAAATCCTTTCCTATTTCCAAATTCTTTTTCTTTTCTTAATTCAAAACAATTTCAAATATGAACCGAATCAAGTATAAATATGATTTAAAATACACTTTTTAATTCAAACATAAATGAACCAATTTTGGGTAAGTTTTTCGAAAATAACTTTTTAAGTACTTTCATTTTTTTCTAATTCCTTTTCTTTTATTTCAAAGCCATTTTTAAACCCTTTTCAAAAACATTCCAAATTACTTTGGAGTTTGGATCAACACTATTCATCACAATAAATAAAATGCAACAGTATGTATGCTCACACATGTTACTACCTTATGATGAATTTTAAATTAATGAAAATTTTTATTTTCCTACATTTCATGTGCACAAAAATTCATAAATAAATCATTTTAGCTCTATTTCAAAAGAGGCAAATTTTAGGGTGTTACATGACAGTGCTATTGAGGTTGAACTCTCCTGTTGAGTGCATCTCGCCTGGTGAGTATGCTAAAATCTCATCGTCTAAATCTGATGTCTCATCATGCTTGGTGAAGTGGTTACCTAGATGAATGGTGGACTCTCTGGTCTGCTGAACTGAAGTAGTAGTGTCAGACCTTGGGGTCGACTCAGCTCTATTAATGGTAGTATTAGTAATCTCGGTGATCGTATCGGGCTCCATGATTGTTGGGGAAGCCCTAGGAGGCTCTATATGTGCCCCTGTGGCATTGCATGCTGTATCTGGCCCTTCGACTTGATTGGGCGAAGAAGGTCGATCAGCTGCCTCATGAGCTAAAGCTAAACTCTGCTTATGTTCGACTGTAGTAATACTAGCATTAGCAGGTTCAGGCATCTCGTTCATTGGATAAGCCCCGAGAGGCTCTGTATGTGTCCCCATGGTAGCTTGCACCTCAACCTAAGGGGCAAAGAAGGTGGATCACCTACCTCATCAGAACCTGAATTGGGCGTTGGAGAAGCCCTAAGAGGCTCCCCGTATGTGCCTCCATGGTGACTTACACCTCGACCTGAGGGGGTGAAGAAGGTGGATCACCAGCCTGATCAAGACCTAAAGCTGAACTCTGCTAATGTGGTGTTGTCACAATGGGTAACTCTGTGTGGACAGTTGTATTATCAGGACCAGTCAGATAACCAGTAATGGGGTTGGCCTGACTACCACATTATAATAGAAACGTCTGAAAGTCAGGGGCCTTAACCCCTGTGGCACTGTATAGTTGATTAAAGCAACCGGTGAACACATTGCACATCAGGTCAATTTTTTGGCCTTGTTGGTTTATGGCCTCACAAAAAGTAGATGATTGCTGGCTCATGTACTCTTTCAGAAGGACCACACTCTCCGCTTGCTTACCAATACTTTCTTTCAAACACCTCTCTTGTTGTTCCATACACTTCTGGTTTTCTTCCTGGCCGACAACTAGCCTAGCAAGTATCTATCTAGGCTCCGACGATTGCTGAACGGACACTTGAGGTGGTGCCTGCTTGGCTAACGTCTCTATAGTAGGTGGAACATCATCCATCTCTTTGTCGGCCACACCACCAGAGGATGACCCTCCCTCGTCGTGGTCGTCTGGCCAAGGGTCATGGAAGTCGCTGTCATCAGAGTCTAAATCTTGCATTCGTACATTCAAGATTCCTCTAATCCCAGACTAGCGCTCTTCCTACTTTAGGGCTATATCCACTGTTTCATGTCTTTCTCTATCCTATATGAGTAATAGCTCTTCAACGGACCTAAGGGCACGTGGTCCACGATGACAATCGTCCGGACTTGCTGGCATGTAGGTCATAACCTCATAGGTTGACTTGTTGTACAACGGCCCATTCCTTTTAGAGTCAATCGTACATAGTAGATAGCTAATGATGTGAGGGTACACGTGCTGCCATGCAGTACTAATAGCGTTAGCTATCACATCCTCAATCTTAGATAGGAAAAAGTGTAAGAAGTCAAACTGTTCGCCTCTCCATATTGATAGTAGTAGCCACTGCTTCAAACTGGTCAATGACTCCCTATTGCCGCCACAAGGTAGGACTATCTTCCTCAGAGCCTTGTGTAGAACATAGGCCTCTAGATGTAGTCTGTCCGGTGTATGCAAGGAGCCGTCGTTGAAGGGCTCCATGAAGAGCAGCCAAATCTCTTGGTCTATAGGAAAAGTACCTCTAGTCCTGCTACGACGCGGAGGAAGAGCATCTCCATAGGCAATCTGGTGGAGCTTCTTGTCTAAAGTGTCAACCCTGAGGAGTTGTTGCAGGCGGTTATACGACATTCGCTCTGGCCGATCATCGAGCATAAAAGTAATGATGTCATGCTCCAGATGAATCCACACTATTGCGTAGAACTAACGCACCCAACTTATCACAATTCGATCAACCTCACTGAAAAGGTGAATGAAGCCTGGGAACCGCTCAAAGAGAGGTCGGATGGGTATACCAGCTGCTCTCTCAAGCTCATCCCAACCATGTATCCTTTGGTCTGCTAGTGTCATTCCTCTAGCACGGTAGCTCCTGAAGAAACTCTCCTGAGTCATAGTCCAAAATTATGGATTTTGTGCTAGGCTCTTTGAGGAGTGGAAACTAGAACTCAATATCATAGAACCTGATGCTCCGTATCTTCTTTAAGCTGTAATACTGAAAGTCATAGAACTGAATCACCTCTTTCTTTCTCTCGATATTACTACTCATAGCACCATTGGTAGACACCAAACCTCCTCGACTGCTCCTCGTACCACCAATTGTGGCACACATCAAATTACCTCCTCGACTGCGCCTCATACCACCAATTGTGGCACACATCGAACCTCCACGAGTGCAAGCGCCCGCGCCCCCATGAGTAGCAATAGATTTGATCTAGGAAGGTGCAAAGCGACTGGTCTGGTTTTTGGATTAGAACTCAGTCATTTGTTGTAGTTTTTCCTTAGTGAGCTCCTCCTCCCTGAGTTCCATTTTAGCACTCTCCTCATGCTCCTACTATTGGTGGTGCTTGTTCCTCTCCTCCTAGGACACTACGAGCCTTCCTCTAGCTCTTTCTAGGCTATGGCGGTTCCTATTCCTCTGCTTCTCAGAGAATGGTTGCCTGCCTCTAGCTCTTTCTACGATGTGGTAGTTCTACCCACTTTGATTTAACTCGGGCCATCTACAACAATCAGAAAAAATTACACATGTGTTTCATCAAACACCATAAATTCATGAAGAAAAAAAGAGGAGATCGTAGATGGCCTCACCGTGCCAAGGCGAGAAGGCGATCTTGACTGGCTTGCTCGCTGGAGGAGTGGCGCATTGACAAACGTTGGCGTGGTAGATCGCCGTGGCGTAGTAGATCCCCGTGGTGCGAAAGGACCTAGGCAAGAGGTTTTGATGTGCGAGGGGGAGGGGATGGGTAGAGAGGGGAGGGGGGAGGCGACGTAGGGTGGGTGGCACAAGAGGGGGTGAACAGCGACGTAAACAGCGCACAAAAGAGAAAAAGATGGGTACTGATCAAAGAATGCCTTTAGTAGCGGACTGTCCCATGTGTCACGTAATTGCATCACCGACACATAAACGCTATCAAGAGTCACCGTCCACCGAAACTTGGGGGATTAATATTGGTGATCCAACGGTTAATACACATTCGTGTATTATTCCGTATACATCATCATTGAAACGACCTGATTTCCGCGAAGGGAAATCCACAGAGTCGAAGTGTAATAAGACCGTTGTAGATCATATTACCCAAATTCCACTCGAATATCACATCCATACAACGATAATATCAGAGTACAAATAGTGCGGAATTACATAAATTATTACATCGCCGCATTGGCGGAATCAAAAGTAGCATTCATTCAGAACAGCTTGAAGATAAGATCGCCAAACTTGAGCGTAGGAACGAACCCCTCAACCGTCAAACTCCTCGGAGCTATACTCCTCAGCAGAACCTGTGTGCCAAAATTTATCAGTACGATTTGTACTAGCCACTCCCACCCTATGAGCATTGCTTTGTGGAAATTGGATGCAAGTTGGATATAATCAAAAGGAACCTATAAGGCTAGGGTTTCCTATGTATTAGCATGTCAAGTACATAAACAATAGTTGGTCAAGTTTTAACACCATTCCCACACCCATTCCACCCCATTTCCGTCTAGAGCCAGGTTTGGATCCTGGGATCGATTTACCACCATCTCCACACCATCACCACATCACAACCATGCCATCGCTCAGTCGACAGGCCAACTCCCTCTCGGCACTGTCTCAAGGCCCGTAGCATCTGGCTACGTCCAAACACTCACTCCTAGGGGGAGAAGAGAAGGACTCATCTCACTATCTAGTTTAAGCAAAACCCAGGAAAGGTCCATAGCCGACAAGTCGGCATATGTATCGATCGATCAACCATACACTCTGCAAAGGTTTTACATAACCACAAGATCCGCCTTCCTCGCTGACCATCATAAATTGGGCTGATTCCAGCCGCTTGCTAGCCTAGGGTAATGCCACTCTACCATTCAGCCATGGTACACCCCAAGTCTAGTCTGGGGTGGCTAAAACTGTGAGTCATGAGTCGGGTCAACAAGGTCTCCATGAAGTCTTGGAAGGGTGTGGGGGAAATCCTCTGCGCCCCGTACCTCCTTACACTGTTCGCTATCAACCTAGCAGTAGTGGCAATATCCTACCCAGTAGTTCGGCCATCCCGCACCATATAGGGCGAGTGGTACGTAAGGCTTCTCGGTGAATCTGAGTACTAGTAAGTCCTTAGGGATGACCAAGCCAGAATATCTTCATCAAGGTTTCCATTTATCGTACCACCACAGCACCTCCACCCTGGGCTCCTCCCATCACAGGTTCACACCCAGGGCCACCTCATATACCATTTACCCACCATAGGTATCCATTCTAGGGGTGCCCAGGTAGCACCCCATGGCAAGACTTGCCCCAGGCTCGTCGTATACTCCAACTTGGTTGACACAACCCTCACCCTCCACGCACCCAAGTCACACACGCAGCACTCTCCCCATAGTCCGGATAACAGCAGTTTTTCACCACGCATCAATGTATTACAAGCGTAGTAGAAGTAATAAGCAATGAAATATAGCAGCAAACATGTGACTAGCCTAACAGCAAGGTGAGCAGGGGTAAGGTTGCGTCAAGGTAAAGGCCATCAAGAAAGCATACTACCATGCAAGTCCTATCATAGTGTGATCATAACAATAAGGTAAAGCACTAGCATTTCTATTTTAGCCATGCGTAATAGGTGCTACGAGATTGGGTGGGATGTGGCACCTTCAGTGTAGTCGTCTCCGTACTCCTCACGGTACTCTCGGTCCTCGTCCATCTGGTTCTCCTCCGAGTCTGCAAACGATCGTATTATAGTCGCGTTAGCGACGTCTATAGAATAGGACAAACAAGCAATGAAAATTCAAAAGAGCCAAATGCACTCAAACATGGGTTCATTGCGTAGAGCTCGATTTTAGATGAATTTTGGTCCTGGTTTCATATTTTTTTGAGGTCGTATGAATTAGTTATGAATTTCCGTAGATTAAATCTATTTCTGAAAATGGGAAAGGGCTGAATTTATATCGTGCTGACATGTGTCATGCTCCTATTGGCCCACGTAGCATGCTGACGTCAGCATGATGTCAGCACGACATCATCGTCTCGGTTCTGGTACTGATAGGTGGGGTCCCATTGACGTCATCATGACGTCGGCATGACGTCATCTACGTCATTAGCTACTGACAGGTGGGACCAGGGGCTCTTGGGTCACTGACATGTGGGTCCGGTCAAAGTCATCATCAAGTCAACGACAAGTCAACAGTCAATGGATCATAGTCACTGACAGGTGAGGCCAGGGCTGCTGACGTCACCGTGACGTCATCATGATGTCACCTCGGCTGTGTTGTTACTGACAGGTGGGACCCGCGTGACGTCGTCATGACGTCAGCATGATGTCATCTACTGACAAGTGGGTCCAAAGTCTCTGTGTCGCTGACATGTGGGCCCCGGTCAACGATCAACATTGACCGGTCAACGGTCAACGGTCAACACAGACCGGGTCCGAACTGGGCCGGTTGGGCTGGGACAGGGCTGGATTTGGGCCGAGCCGACCCGGACACGTGTCGCGCTGCGAATGATGCCACATGGCGTAGTTGGGCTCCTAGTGGGCCACTAACGGCTTTGGTTCACAGGCACGGTCCACGGTGGACTTAGGAGCGCTGGTTCATGGACCGCGGGCAGGTCTACGGTGGACCGTGTCCATGCGGGCACAGGCTGTGCGGTGCATCGTGCACACGGTGCACGGGGTGACAAGAAGCTCCGCCCCCCGTTTCTCCACCGGTGTTCTGCCAGAGCAGAGCTCTCGCTGGCGGCGAGGCCGTGCGTGGGGGCTCCCTGGTGGCTCGGCTGGGCGGATAAAGGCCTCTATGGATCCGTGGGGGCACGGCGAGGGCATCTAGGGGCTCTAGGTGGGGCTTCGGGTCTCCATGTGGCCGGTAGGGGCACTACGGCGTCCGCGGCGGGGCATGCCGGAGCGCTACGGGGCGCCGGCAGGGCGGTCTGGGCGTTCTACAGCTTCCCACGATCAAAGCGAGTCGATCCATCCTACCTCTACTGGCTCGCATCGGACAGAACAGCTCCGCCATGGTCGTGCTCCGGCCATGGCGAGCGTGCTCGGCGCACGTACAGGGCTTTGTTGTGCCTGGTCCTTCGAGGCTTGGCGAGGTGGTAGGTGTGGTCGTGGACATGTGTGTGAGTGTGCCGTGCTCCGAGGCGGTGATAGGTGTGGACGTTGGGCCTCCCAGATGGGGAAATCACGTCGGCGGCCATGGTGCACTCGGTGACGGTGAGCAGAGGGCGGTGTGTGGGCTCACCTTCGGTGTCGATGGCGAAAGGATGGCAGTGCAGTGGCGGGTCATGGCCCTGTCGAGACGATGCCGTGCAGTGCTGAGCAACAGCGTCAACGTAGTTGATCGGGGTGACGTCCTCTGCTGCGGTGACACCGGCGACGTCGGGTGGCTTCGGCGCTCCTTCTTCTTCCTCTATCCCCTCTCTCTCTTGGCTCGGGTGTGCAGGGGATGGCCACCAGGTGGCGACGGGGCACGAGATCGCGCTAGGGCAACCGGGGCCAGGGCTTTTATAGCCGAAGCTTAGCCATGGCATGGAGCGAGCCGCTGGGGATGGCCAAGGGGTGTGCGGAGGGCTGTGATCGCGTCGAGGCTAGGGCTACGGGGTCGCGACGCGGCCGCGGGTGCGTTGGCGAAACCAATTTCACGTTCCTTGGTCAATAAAGCGGGGGACAGGGAGGCGACAAGGTCACGGCTCAGCCATGACCATGGCAGGCGAGCACGGCAGCGGTCATGCACCGTGCGTGACCCTGTCGGGTAGCCGGTGCCAGCGTGGCACCCATCCAACGGGGCATCATGGTCGGTTGTGAGGAACGGACGGCGGAGAGGGGCCGAGGCGGCATCAGATCTTTCTCCCATGGCATCTGCGCTCTGTTCTCAGGATGCAGAGGAGGGGACCAAGGAGGGGGATGATGAGGAGGTCCCACCCATTAGCTAGCGCGGGGAAAGACGACGGCGTGGTGGCGTACGGCTGGCTACGTGGGCTGCGCGCGGTCGGGCCAGGCCTGCTTGCGGCTGCGTGGGCCAGCGAAGCCGGGACGGTGAGCTGGGCCGACTGGTGGTAGAAGGTAGGCTGGGCCGACTCAGTTGCTTGGGCTACGAGGCTAGCTCCTCCCTTTTCACCTTTTCTGTTTTTCTTTTCTTCTTTTCTTTTTTTTATTTTTCTTCTCCTTTGTTTAAATTCAAATGTGATTTGGAATTTGAATTCAAAATTGGTGTACCTTATTCATTGGGGTTTTAGATATGATGCCCACAACATTCTTTTATATATATTAGGAACTTTATTTAGCTATTTTGTATAACAAAAATAGGTGTAGTTTTGTTATACAAAGATAGAAATAGTTTTCTCTTTAAGCATTTATTCTTTGGTTTGATTAATAATTACTTTATGGTTTATTTCTTTAAAGGAGTTGTTAGGCATTACATAAAGCAAATGGAAATCCAAATCACCATTTGAGTTAACAATGTATGCTATATTTTATTTGTCAGTATTTAAATAAACATAATTAACAAATGACATGCCATGCTCATGAAATTGTTTAGTTGGGTTACAACTAATGCAACACCTAGGGTTGGCTCCTACAGATATCACTCAACATTACATGGGGTTTTGAAAAAAAAAATTGTAGTTGTGATTTTTGGTGTGTGGATTTTTGGGTTGTTACAGTCCTACCCCCTTAACAGAATCTCGTCCCCGAGATGAAAGCGTAACGTACTTTTTGAAGAGGTAAGGGTATCGTAGCCGAAGGTCAGACTCTTTCTCCCATGTTGCTTCTCTCTCAGTGTGATTGCTCCATTGGATCTTGCACATAGGAATAGTTTTGCTTCGGGTCTCTTTGGTATCTCTGCCCAGAATTCTGATAGGATGTTCTTTATACTCAAGTGTATCTTGAATGTCAAGTGTATCAGTTGGAACTACTTCATCGGGCACTCTCAAACACTTGCGTAGCTGTGAGACATGGAATACAGGATGTACACCCACCAATTCCTCAGGTAGCTCAAGTTTGTAAGCGAGTTTTCCAATCCTTTTGCGGATCTTGTATGGCCCAACAAATCTAGGGGCTAGCTTTCCTTTTACATGGAATCTGACAGTTCCACGTAGCGGGGATACCTTGAGATAGACAAAGTCTCCCACATTGAACTCAAGTTCTTTTCTTCTTTTGTCAGCATAGCTCTTGTATCAACTTTGGGCAATTCTCAAATTCTCCTTTACTTGAGCAACTCCTTCTTCTGCATCTTGAATCTTAGCGAAATCAAAGAACGATCTTTCACCCGGTTGAGACCACATCAAAGGTGTCTTACAGGGTCTGCCATACAGAGCTTCAAAGGTGACATCTTGATGCTGGCTTGGTAGCTGTTGTTGTAAGAGAACTCTGCATAGGGTAAGCATTTCTCCCAATCAGAGCCATAATTCAGTACACTAGCGTGAAGCATGTCTTCTAAGATCTGATTTACTCATTCTGTCTGTCCATCTGTCTATGGGTGATAAGCGGTACTGAAATCAAGTTTGGTTCCAATGGACTTGTGCAGAGCTTCCCAGAATCGAGACACAAACTGAGGACCACGATCAGATACAATACTAGAGGGAGCTCCATGCCATCTGAGGATATGCTCAACATATAGATCTGCTAACTTTTCGGCATCGGTCTGTCTTCATGCCTTTCCACCAAAAGTGTTTCTTCAAGTCTTGATACATCTTTGAACCTCCAGGGTGAATACAGTACTTAGAATCATGAGCTTCTGACAGAATTTCCTCTTGTAGGGCTAGATCAGAAGGTACACAGATTCTGTCCTTGAACCAGTTGTCCCTTGTTCATCTTCATGGTGGTTGGTCTTGTAGCCTAGTTTCATCAGACCATGGAGATATTTGATCTCTTCACAACTTTTTTGAGCTTGACGGATGCGATCTGTGAGATCATACTGTATGCGGAGCTCATTCAACAAGCCATGCGGCAGTATCTCAAGTTGGAAATCATCAATCTCTTCCTTGAGTTTAGGTGGTACGGATTCTATGATCATAGTGTGACAGTAACTCTTGCGACTGAGAGCATCGGCGACTACATTAGCTTTTCCCGGATGATAGTGAATTTCTAGGTCATAGTCCTTGATCAACTCTAGCCATCGACGTTGCCTCATATTTAGGTCTTCCTGAGTGAAAAAGTACTTCAAGCTCTTGTGATCCGTATAGATATCATACTTGTTGCCTATCATGTAGTGCCTCCAGATCTTCAAGACATGCACAACTGCTGCTAACTCAAGATCATGAGTAGGGTAACGGTTCTCGTGTTCTTTCAACTGTCGAGACGCATATGCTATCACTCTTCCATCTTGCATCATGTAACACCTCGGTATTAAGCATGCATTAATATTTTGCAAATCATGAGCATAATCATTATTATGCATCCATAAGCATGACATGAAATATAGAATTGAAACCTACTAATGAAACATGTATGTTGCATAGTTGTGTTTTAATAGATTGGATGCTATGTTGTTTTGCCATGTGTGCATGAAACGTGTGAAACATGACTATGAAACAAATGTAACATTTCAATTGTTTTTCATTGTTTCAGTACATACAGTGCTTGATTCTTGTGTGACCAATGTGTGGTGTGACTCATAATTCCCTTAAACAACTTAGTGACACCTAGAATGTCATTTGGAACATTGTTCATATTGATCATGTGGCCCAATTATGATTTCAAATAGTGGGTTGACTTGTTTTGACTCCTGAACCATTTTGTTTGACTGTTTAAAAAGTGTAGAGTAGAGTGTTTACATGTGTGAGCAACCTAAAGAAAAGTTGTAGCAAATTTTATAAGGAACAAACTTTGTTTAGAGGCCAAGTCATGAAAATGTGCATGACATGTTCAATTTGGTCCCACAAGCCAAAAATCAGTGCTGATTCTACACTTAGAATTTTTCTAAGTGTTTACTTCGTTTCCAGTTTGATGGTGCTGACTTTGGCTTGATGTAACTCCTGATTCGTGGTGAATTAGACTATGATCCTTTAATAGAAGTTGAAGATGAAGGGTAGGGCTACAACTTTTGTGTGCACGGTTTTTGCTTTTGATCTATGACTGGGTTGTTTAAACACGATGAAGATGCACTGTCAGGCGTCGAAGGTTAACTGATGGCGAGCTACAGTGTCGATGTTTTCAGAAAACGAACGCCGTGTGGAGGACACCCGTCGCCGGCCGCCTGACCGTGCGACCATGTGCCATGGCCGTCCTGGCACCACTAGCCACGACGTGAACCCCCACGCGCCTGCCAGACCCGCTCACCATTCCATTTTTTCGTTTTCCTTCGCCTCCTCCACTCGCCGCAGTAGCGCCGCTCCGCCGTGTCCTCCTCTACCTCGTCGACCGTCTAGCCATGCCATCCGTGCCTTAGGTGAGGACCAGTGGCCGTTTTTCCGCCACCGTCTCCATGGCCGCGCCTCGCCGGAGCGGAGCTCACCGCGACCAACCACCACCGAGCCCTTCTCGTCCTCCTTTCTCTGCTTGGTTAGCTCCATAGTAGCCTCGTGAAGCTCGTACCGAGCTTGGGTGGAGCAATGGAGGCTCGCCGTCGCTAGAGTGCCGCAGCGACCTCGCCGCCGTCCGCCATTGCCGACGCTGTCGTAGCTAGGGTTCGGTAGCATTTGTGGTAAGGGCATAGATCGACGCGTCTCGTCACGTAGAACACGCCGGTGCCTTTGGTTTCGCCGGAGAAGCCGCCGTCGGTGAGCTTCGCCGTTGCCGCGCCATCACAAGCCGCCTCCCCTGTTCTGGTGTCGCTGACCAGCGGGCCCGGCTGACACGCGGGTCCCGAGCGTCAGTGACTCAGCTTAAGAAAGATAGTTCATTTGTGCAGATTTGAATGCTATTTTGTGAATTTTGTATCTCCATTTTGGTAGATCCAAATGGTGTGATTCAAATTTTTGTAGAATCACAGTGAAGTCTAGTATTTAGTAAAAATATGACATGAACACTAGAAGTGGAAATTTTGGATGAATTAAATAGGAACTTGAAAGGTGTTTTTAAACGCATGCAAACTTGTTTAAATTATGTCTTGAGTTTCTGTGCTCCAAAAATTATGAAATTTTGTGGGTAAGCTATTCTTGCTTAGTAGAAGCTCTGATAAAAATTTGAGAGTCATTGCATGTATGGTTTTTGAGTTATAGATTTTCTTTTCATCATTGATTGATACTTGTGTGAATTTTTGTAAATTATCTAGGAATCCTATGACCATGAAATTTTGTGGGGAGTATATCAGTACCTTAAGGATGTTAGGAAAAATATGAAATCTGTTGCTTGACACTTTTCACTAAGGTTTTCTAATTATGCCTTTTTAAGCATTTATGCCTTGTCATTTTTGTGTAGGCTGTTTTACTTATCCAAATGCCATGAAAATTTTATGGTAGTCTACTTAGAGTAGTACCATGCTACTGTAATTTTCTCAGATTTTTATAAGCACCAGAAATATATATTGCTGTGGTAGCCTTAGTTTAAAATGAAATAAAATAATCTTCTTTAATGCATGTTTAGTTAATAATGTTGCTTTGGTGTATCTTTGAAGCATCTTAACTTGCTGTGGTGATTTGGCATGATTAGTACAGTGGTTGTAGTAGTATAGTAGTACATGTTCTTGGATGATGTTGGCTACCTTGTAGAAGAGCTTTATTTCTACTATGTCCAATAGAGTTAAACATGTTCATCTACATTTCATGCATCATGATCATTACATGTCATCTCTTCGATGCACCTATGCATTAGCACTCATACATCTGCATCATACAGGATCGCAGGAGGAGTTGCTAGTAGCAGTTTAGGAAGAGCAGACCGGGATAGATCCACAAGAAGTCCAGGCACAGGAGGTGTCGGAGGAAGAGGAGCCAGGAGAGGACTTGCCCGAGTGCGTGGATCATCAACCTAGTTTGTTCGAACGAGGCAAGCCCCAGAGCATTCTAAGTCTCCTACTTTATAAAAGCAATTATTCCTATATATGAGTTTATATATTGTTGCATTAAGTTGTAGGAGTTGATTGAAACCGTTGATGCATTTATTACTATCCTTGCCTACCTTATTACCTTTTACCCTGTTAGGTCAGGATTGAATAACTGCTTAGCCTTGCTTAGACCGGTAGTGATCGGTGATATCCGGTCACCTACATTATAGGTGGTTACTGGAAGAATTTAGCTATGGAAAGAATGATATCCTGGAATTAACCATATGTGATGGATAATTGGAGATCAGACGGAAAAGTTGGAGGCAACCAGACAGGGTTCTGGGGTGCTATTAGTTTCCATCTGTGTCGATTAAGGACCGATTGTTGCTCGTCCCTCTTGTCATGTTGAACGCATGCCTCACATTTAGCTAGCCAAATAAAGTACCTTTCGACCGCGAAGCTAGTGACACTATTCGAGCCAGGATAAACCCGGATTGGCAGACTGGTGCTGAAGGGGGTATGACGGGGATGCAAAGAGTGAGCCCAAGGTGCGTCCTGGCAGTCGAGCGGTCCCTGGGTAGTGCGGCCCCGGCTGTTATCCCGCGTCTACTTGGAAAGTCTCATTGGTGATCTGTAGCTCACTTGATCGGTGAGTGTGGTTTGTGTGAGGAATAAATCACCAGCTGGTTAGGAATCGATTCGAATCGCCATTGCTCCTGGATAGTGAGCACTTGACTCGAGCTACGGCATCGTAGTAATTATTATGGAACAATGATGGTTATCTGGATGGTATGGGATATGCTAAATCTAAATTGGTAACTAGATGTTATTGGTTAATCAAGTGATTGCTATAGTACAGGTGCTTACCTAGATGGATAGGTCATAATAAAGATGATGCAAAGTATTTAAAATTGTTTCTTCATGATAGCTTATGCTTTTTCGCAAACAAGTCAGCTAGCCCACTAAAGAAAGCCTTGCATAACCCTTGGTGTCGCTTTATTTTGGTTTAAGACGGGTAAGTCTAGCTGAGTACCTTCTCGTACTCAGGGTGTTGTTCCCATTGTTGTTGCAGATGGTCAAATGTACTACGGCTATTGCATTAACTGCCTGTACCCGGCGATGGGTGACAACTAGGACCAAGGGCAATGGTCACTCCGTATCTCTCATCTGATGCTTTTGTTGGAGATGACTACCTACTCGCACTGTATCTGAACCAAAAGTGTGTGTGTGTCTTTACAACTATTTGCTTCCGCTATTTCAGTTTGAACTTGTGTTGTAATAACTTTATATTCTAAACTCTGATGTACCCAACCGTGATTGCGAACTTTATGTAACATGTGATGGTGACTGCTAAACTTGTACGATCTTGGTTTGCATGTCGATTGGTTTGAAATCCTTCGTGGTTTTACGGACTACCGGGTTATACGGGCTTAAGTTTGCTAAATCATCTGCTTTGGCGGAAGATTTTCTTACTTAATCTCGTATAATTGGTCGGTTTTGTTACACATCAGTACACAACCAAGTCCTTGATGGGATGCATCACAATAGACCACAAATTCTTTGCTGGTATCAGGCAATGCTAGCATAGGAATTGTGGTAAGCTTCTGTTTCAATTCCTGGAAGCTTTGTTCGCACTCGGGCGTCCATTCAAACTCCTTGGTCTTCTTTAGAAGGTTGGTCATCGGATGGGCTATCTTGGAAAAGTTTTCAATGAATCGGCGATAATATCCAGCCAATCCCAAGAAACTTCTGATTTCTGTCACATTACGGGGTTGATCCCATTCTTTCATAGCTTCAATCTTAGCTGGGTCAACTGCAACACCTTTAGCTAATAGTACATAGCCTAGGAAGGCAACTTCCTGTAGCCAAAACTCACATTTGCTGAACTTTGCGTAGAGCTGATGTTGGGCTAGTTTCTCAAGTACAGTTCTCAGATGATGTTCATGTTCTTCGGCAATGGGTGAATAAACAAGGATGTCATCAATGAATACTACCACGAACTTATCCAGATCATCCATGAAAACCTTATTCATCATGTTCATGAAGTATGCAGGAGCATTCGTGAGTCCAAAGGATACCACAGTGAAGTCAAACTGTCCATACCTAGTCATGAAAGCTGTCTTTGGGATGTCACTCTCTCGAATCTTCAACTGATGATAGCCAGATCTGAGATCAATCTTGGAGAAATACTTGGCACCTCGAAGCTGATCAAGTAAATCATCGACCCTTGGCAGGGGGTACTTGTTCTTGATGGTGACTACGCTCAAGTTCTAGTAATCAATGCACATTCTCATTGAGCCATCCTTCTTCTTAACAAACAGAACAGGGGATCCCCAGGGTGAAGCACTGGGTCTGATATATCCCTTCGAGATGAGCTCATCAAGCTATTTCTTGAGCTTGGCTAGTTCATCAACTGACATGCGATAGGGTCTCTTGGCAATGGGTCCTGTTCTCGGCAAAAGATCAATGATGAACTCTACATCATGGTCTGGTGGCATACCCGGTAATTCTTCAGGGAATACATCGTGATAGTCTCTGACCACAGGCACATCATGAACTATCTTCTCCTCTTTTTGTGATTCTGAACTTGCTTTAAGGGCACATAGGATAGAGGTGGACTTTTCGGACTGGGGTTCACATCTAATGACTTGGCCTGATGGGTGGGTCACTTGGACGTATCTAGGTGCACATGATATGATACCTCGGTGAATGGTTAGCCAATCCATACCTAAGATGACATCTAGGTTTGTAGAAGGTAACAGGGTTAGGTCGGCTTTAATGGTAAGACCCTCAATGGTAAGACTCACTCCATTACAGATGTGGGTGCATTTTAGGTCTCCTAAAGTTGAATTGGTGATGATAGGCTTTCCACGTGGGGTTACGGGCAGGTCATGCTCTCGTGCAAACTTGGATGATATGTAAGAACAAGTTGCTCCAGAGTCAAATAAAACTAATGCAGTATTGCCGTTAACTAAAACATACCATACACAACGTCAGGGGCAGCCTATGCTTCTTCGGTGTCTAGATGGTTGAGACGTCCACGGGTAGCAGATCCCTTGAACTGAGACTTCTGAGCAGCTGAGTTCTGAGGGCACTCAGCGGCTTTGTGACCTAGTTGGCCACAAGCAAAGCAGGTGAAAGGCACACCGCCTGTAGGGGTTGGCGCGGGTGCCTTCTAGTTTCCAGTGCTTGGTGCGGAGCTGTTCTGTGCTGGGCGTTCATTCACAGAGCGGGAACGGTTGAAACGGTACTGAGTGTTGCGGTCCTGAGCATAACGGTCCTAGGTGTAATGATCCTAAGCAGGGTGGGAGTATTTGGTGGTGTAGCCTCCACTACCCCTACTCGATCTAGGGTTGTCATCCCTATTGTGGCGAGAGCGCTCCCTGGATGGTGCATCTCTACGGAACCTCTTGCGATCACATCCACGGAAGGACTCCTCAGGCTTACGCTTCCTCTCCCTATACTCCTCTCTAGCTTCAGCACGGTCCTTCTCAATCTGGATGCAGCGATCCACCAGAGCATGCAGTGTGCTACTCTCAATACCACCAAACTTCAGCTTGATGTGCAGGTTAAGTCCCTTGCGGTAATAGTACAGCTTCTCCTTCTCAGAGTTCACAACATAGGAAGGTGCATAGCGTAGAAGGTTGGTGAAACGAGTAGTGTACTCAGTCACCCTATCCTTTCCCATCTTGATGTTGCGGAACTCCTCGGCTTTGGCCTCCATGATACCCTTGGGAATGTGATACTCAGTGAATGCTTCGGCAAACTCATCCCATGAGATATTGGCAGGGTCCTCATGGGAATCACTGAAACTATCCCACCAGGCGCGTGCTGCACCTGTGAGCTGGTGTGTGGCAGCTCCAACACACTCATCGTCGGTGAAGGTGGTGAGGTCAAGCTTCTTTTCCACCTCCTTGAGCCAGTCATCGGCTACAAGCCGGTCAGGGTCGGTGCCATCATAGGTGGGTGGCCTCAGCTTTAGGAATCCCTCCAGCTTCCTTTGGAAATCATTCTGCTGACCTCCCTAGCGACGGTTTGCTCCGTCAACAAGAGTTGCAAGAAGCTAGGTCTGTTGCGCCATCACTTCCACCAGGTTCGGTGGTGGTGGTGGCGGAATGTTCTCCTCGGCAGGCGGCGGGGTATTCTCTAGGTTGAAGGGTATCCCTCCACATCCATGGCCATGACCACGGCCACGGTTGTTGCCACCATGGCCCCTGTTTGGTTCGACTGGTTCGGGGGTGGGTGCATGTCCACGGTTCATTAGGCTAGCAGATCGGCGGTTCGGCATCTGCAACCCGGATCTTAGGAATTTTAGTGTTTGTGCCATAAGTGCTTATAATTCAATATGATTACATGATTTTGATGATTTAAAGAAAAACATTTATGCTATCCAACACTCATTACAAAGAAGCAATAAGATCCATAAGATGCAATAAGATCCAAAACATTCATTACATGGGTTTTATTACATAGCATCATCTCCAGTAGCTACACTTGAAGACTTGTGAGAATCGTACTACGCATAGTGTCTCATATTACATCTCATAAGGGCACATCATGGGGTACAACTTATGGAAGCCACTGACATTACTCATGACCACGCAGGGCCATCTACTCTAACTCGTACACCGCAGCTGGGATACGACTGTTCTCGATCTCGAGCTCCTCGTCAGACTTGTGAAGTCAGGACACATACTTCAAGGCCTCGGCGAGCTCCTCAGTAGGCTTGGCTCTAGGTAGGGTAGGGTAGGCGTCTAGGTTGAGGCGAGTTGGGGCTAACTCAAACTCCTCTATCCTAGGCTTTGTCTTGCTACGAATCTCCTTGGGTAGCTGATCCCACATACCCTTCATCTCCCTGAGGCGCTTCTTGTCAGACTTCTGCCAAGCCTGCCAAGTCCTCTCACACTTGTCCTGTAGGTACTCGTTCTGCCTGAGTGCCTCGATCAGGTGACCCTGGTTGCGAACGGCCTTCTTCCTGAACTCCTCTAGCTCCTAGGTCATGGTCTTGTTCCGAGATTGGATTTTCAGCATATCAATCCCCTTGGACCTCTTTGTGTCTCCTCTGCGGTTGAACTCGGCCTTCTTGTCGTCCAACTCTCTCTGCAACTCCAAGACCTTGCTGTCGAGGTAGCAGTTCCTGTTGCCTAGGTTGGCTGCTTTGTCCTATAAGTCAGCGACCTCGGCTCTGTGGACTTCTTCACGATGGTTGAGTTTGTCTTATAACTTGGCAACTGTCTCGAGCAGACTAGCTCGCTCCTAGTACTCCCACAGAAAGGCCTAGTCCTAACGTCTCTTCTGCTCAAGCTGGGTCACGTACCTGTCCTGCTCTAGTAGGTGGATAGCCGAGACGCGAAGGCATCTGTCCTCCTCTGCAAAGATAACTCTGTCAGCTGCAAAACTCTGCTCACTAGGGGTAAGGCTAAGGTCAAGGGCCTAGGGAAGTAGATGGAACTCTGTCGTCTTCAGGTGCTCGTAGTGGTCCCTCAACACTCTATGAAGTGCCTTGTGTGAGATAGCTCGTAATCCCTCCTCAACTGTGTCCTCTATAGTCATCTCGGTGAAAGCTGGGACAGAAGGTAAGGTAGTGCTAGCTGGGAACTCGGCTGAGGTGACAACCGGTCCTTTGATTCCTCCTTCCTGAGCTGACTCCCCAGTGCAGGTGACCTTGACAAGCTCGTCAGGGACTCCTAACGTGACGAGAACTTAGCAGAGGGTCTGTGCAAAACCCCCGAGCTCACATAGGTCGAAGGTAAGCTTGGCATGGTCCAGAGGTAGCGGTCCTAGAGGCGGCCATTCGACGTTCGTTGCCATCTGCATGTTTTAAGGAAACAGGTGTTAGCAGGTCAATTAATAGATAAGCCCTGCATAAAAGTAAATGCAGGGTCGGTATATAACTGAAAGAAAGGCTTTTCACGTCCTATTCTATCGTCTATTTCTGAGGGTTTCGTCCTATGGTCAAGTATGGCTCTGATACCAACTGAAACGACCTGATTTCCGCGAAGGGAAATCCACAGAGTCGAAGTGTAATAAGACCGTTGTAGATCATATTACCCAAATTCCACTCGAATATCACATCCATACAACGATAATATCAGAGTACAAATAGTGCGGAATTACATAAATTATTACATCGCCGCATTGGCGGAATCAAAAGTAGCATTCATTCAGAACAGCTTGAAGATAAGATCGCCAAACTTGAGCGTAGGAACAAACCCCTCAACCATCAAACTCCTCGGAGCTATACTCCTCAGCAGAACCTGTGTGCCAAAATTTATCAGTACGATTTGTACTGGCCACTCCCACCCTATGAGCATTGCTTTGTGGAAATTGGATGCAAGTTGGATATAATCAAAAGGAACCTATAAGGCTGGGGTTTCCTATGTATTAGCATATCAAGTACATAATAATAGTTGGTCAAGTTTTAACACCATTCCCACACCCATTCCACCACATTTCCGTCTAGAGCCAGGTTTCGATCCTGGGATCGATTTACCACCATCTCCACACCATCACCACATAACAACCATACCATCGCTCAGTCGATAGGCCAACTCCCTCTCGGCACTGTCTCAAGGCCCGTAGCCCCTGGCTATGTCTGAACACTCACTCCCAGGGGGAGAAGAGAAGGACTCATCTCACTATCTAGTTTAAGCGAAACCCAGGAAAGGTCAGTAGCCGACAAGTCGGCATATGTATCGATCGATCAACCATACACTCTATAGAGGTTTTACATAACCACAAGATCTACCTTCCTCGCTGACCGTCATCAACTGGGCTGATTCTGGCCGCTTGCTAGCCTAGGATAATGCCACACTACCATTCAGCCCTGGTACACCCCAAGTCTAGTCTGGGGTGGCTGAAACTGTGAGTCATGAGCTAGGTCCACAAGGTCTCCATGAAGTCTCAGAAGGGTGTGGGGGAAATCCTCCGCACCCCCTACCTCCTTACACTGTCCGCTATCAACCTAGTAGTAGTGGCAATATCCTACCCAGTAGTTCGGCCGTCCCGCACCGTATAGGGCAAGTGGTACGTAAGGCTTCCCGGTGAATCTGAGTACTAGTAAGTCCTTAGGGATGACCAAGCCAGAATGTCTTCATCAGGGTTTCCATTTACCATGCCACCACAGCACCTCCACCCTGGGCTCCTCCCATCACAGGTTCACACCCAGGGCTACCTCATATACCATTTACCCACCATAGGTATCCATTCCAGGGGTGCCCAGGTAGCACCCCATGGCAAGACTTGCCCCAGGCTTGTCGTATACTCCAACTTGGTTGACACAACCCTCACCCTCCATGCACCCAAGTCACACACGCAGCACTCTCCCCATAGTCCAGATAACAGCAGTTTTTCACCACGCATCAATGTAGTACAAGCGTAGTAGAAGTAATAAGCAATGAAATATAATAGCAAACATGTGACTAGCCTAACAGGAGGGTGAGCAGGGGTAAGGTTGCGTCAAGGTAAAGGCCATCAAGAAAGCATACTACCATGCAAGTCCTATCATAGTGTGATCATAACAATAAGGTAAAGCACTAGCATTTCTATTTTAGCCATGCGTAATAGGTGCTACGAGATTGGGTGGGATGTGGCACCTTCAGTGTAGTCGTCTCCATACTCCTCATGGTACTATCGGTCCTCGTTCGTCTGGTTCTCCTCCGAGTCTGAAAACGATCGCATTATAGTCGCGTTAGCGATGTCTATAGAATAGCACAAAGAAGCAATGAAAATTCAAAAGAGCCAAATGCACTCAAACATGGGTTCATTGCGTAGAGCTCGATTTTAGATGAATATTGGTGCTGGTTTCATATTTTTCTGAGGTCGTTTGAATTAGTTATAAATTTCCGAAGATTAAATCCATTTCTAAAAATGGGAAAGGGCTGAATTAATATCGTACTGACATGTGTCACGCTCCTATTGGCCCACGTAGCATGCTGACGTCAGCATGACGTCATCATCTCAGTTCTGGTACTGACAGGTGGGGTCCTGTTGACATCATCATGACGTCAGCATGACGTCATCTACGTCATTAGCTACTGACAGGTGGGACTAGGGGCTCTTGGGTCACTGACATGTGGGTCCGGTCAAAGTCATTGTCAAGTCAACAGCGAGTCAACAGTCAACGGATCACAGTCACTGACAGGTGGGGCCAGGGCTGCTGACGTCAGCAACTGACGTCACCATGACGTCACCTCGGCTGTGTTGTTACTGACAGGTGGGACCCACGTGATGTCGTCATGACGTCAGCATGACGTCATCTACTGACAAGTGGGTCCAGAGTCTCTGACATGTGGGCCCTGGTCAACGGTCAATGTTGACCGGTCAACGGTCAACACAGACTGGGTCCGAACTGGGCCGGTTGGGCCGCGACAGGGCTGGATTTGGGCCAGGCCGACCCAGACACGTGTCGCGCTGCGAATGATGCCACATGGCGTAGTTGGGCTCCCAGTGGGCCACTAACGGGCTTTGGTTCACAGGCACGGTCCACGGTGGACTTAGGAGCGTTGGTTCATGGACCGCGGGTAGGTCTACGGTGGACCATGTCCATGCGGGCACAGGCTGTGCGGTGCATCGTGCACCCGGTGCACGGGGTGACGAGAAGCTCTGCCCCCCGTTTCTCCACCGGTGTTCTGCCAGAGCAGGCCGTGCGTGGGGGCTCCCTAGTGGTTTGGCTGGGTGGATAAAGCCCTCTATGGATCCGTGGGGGCATGGCGAGGGCATCCAGGGACTCCAGGCGGGGCTTTGGGTCTCCATGTGGCTGGTAGGGGCACTACGGCATCCGCGGTGGCACGGTGATGATGGCGGGGCATGCCAGAGCGCTATGGGGTGCTGGCAGGGCGGTCTAGGCGTTCTACAGCTTCCCACGATCAAAGCGAGTCGATCCATCCTACCTCTACTGGCTCGCATCGGACAGAACAGCTCCGCCATGGTCGTGCTCTAGCCATGGCGAGCGTGCTCGCGCACGTACAGGGCTTCACTGTGCCCAGTCCTTTGGGGCTTGGTGAGGTGGTAGGTGTGGTCATGGACGTGTGCGTGAGTGTGCCGTGATCCGAGGCGGCGATAGGTGTGGACGTTGGGCCTCCTAGATGGGGAAATCACGTCGGCGGCCATGGTGCACTCGGTGAAGGTGAGCAGAGGGCGGTGCGTGGGCTCACCTTCGGTGTCGATGGCGAAAGGATGGCGGTGCAGTGGTGGGTCGTGGCCATGTCGAGATGATGTCGTGCAGTGCTAAGCAGCAGCGTCGACGTAGTTGATCGTGACGACGTCCTCCGCTGCGGCGACACCGGCGACATCGAGCAGCTTCGGCGCTCCTTCTTATTCCTCTATCCCCTCTCTCTTGGCTCGGGTGTGCAGGGGATGGCCACCAGGTGGCGACGGGGCACGAGATCGCGCTAGGGCAACCGGGGTCGGGGCTTTTATAGCCGAAGCTCGGCCATGGCATGGAGCAAGTGGCTGGGGATGGCCAAGGGGCGTGCGGAGGGCTGTGATCGCGTCGAGGCTAGGGCTACGGGGTCGCGACGTGGCCGTAGGTGCGTTGGAGAAACCAATTTCGCGTTCCTTGGTCAACAAGGCGGAGGACAGGGAGGCTACAAAGTCATGGCTCGGCCATGACCATGGCAGGCGCACGCGGCAGCGGTCATGCACCGTGCGTGACCCTGTCGGGCAGCCGGTGCCAGCGTGGCACCCATCCAACGGGGCCTCATGGTCGGTTGTGAGGCACGAATGGCGGAGAGGGGCTGAGGCGGCATCGGATCTTTCTCCCATGGCATCTGCGCTCTGTTCTTAGTATGTAGAGGAGGGGACCAAGGAGGGGGATGACAAGGAGATCCCACCCGTCAGCCAGCGCGGGGAAAGACGACGGCGTGGTGGCGTGCGGCTGGTTGCGTGGGCCGCGCGCGGTCGGGCCAGGCCTGCTTGCGGCTGCATGGGCCAGCGAAGCCGGGACGGCGAGCTGGGCCGGCTGGTGGTAGAAGGCAGACTGGGCCAACTCGGTTGCTTGGGCTGCGAGGCTAGCTCCTCCCTTTTCTCCTTTTCTGTTTTTCTTTTCTTCTTTTCTTTTTTTATTTTTCTTCTCCTTTGTTTAAATTCAAATGTGATTTGGAATTTGAATTCAAAATTGGTGTACCTTATTCATTGGGGTTTTAGATATGATGCCCACAACATTCTTTTATATATATTAGGAACTTTATTTAGCTATTTTGTATTACAAAAATAGGTGTAGTTTTGTTATACAGAGATAGAAATAGTTTTCTCTTTAAGCATTTATTCTTTGGTTTGATTAATAATTACTTTATTGTTTATTTCTTTAAAGGAGTTGTTAGGCATTACATAAAGCAAATGGAAATCCAAATCACCATTTGAGTTAACAATGTATGCTATATTTTATTTGTCAGTATTTAAATAAACATAATTAACAAATGACATGCCTTGCTCATGAAATTGTTTAGTTGGGTTACAACTAATGCAACATTGCATGGGGTTTTGAAGAAAAATTTTGTAGTTGTGATTTTTGGTGTGTGGATTTTTGGGTTGTTACAATCATCATTCGTCATATAAAATTTGGTCTCTGCTTACAAGACGCCATATGGGGTGGCGATCTGCCTTCGCAAAAATTTATTTCTGGTGAAAATGAAATCCCCACGCCCAGCAGTGCCGCCAACACGAACCAAAAATTAGATCTCTCTCTTTTGACCTCCTCGCAGAAAATTGGTTTACTATGCCATTGATTTTAGACAAGAGTATTTGCGGTATTGTGATGGCCACATAAAAGCACAAAGAGTCATCGTCTCCATCTCATCTCCATTATCCAGCCGGACCAGCCGCACCGTCTCTCCTCACGCTCCAAAGCCAAGTCCCCTATACCACCCAAGTTCAAACCCTAGCTAGGCGCATAAGCACAACAACTTGACTCCCTCTCCACTCTCTAGTTGCACCCTCTCTCATACCTTTCCAAACCCTAGCCAGAGAAGGAGCCAAATCTAGATCTGATACCCTTCATCAACAGCAGGTCTGCTAATGGCGGAAGGACCGCCATCAGTGGCGGTACATGCTGGATCTGGACCCCCTTCGTTAGCACCTGTCACGACCGAGCCCCAGCGTCATCATTGACGACCGCCACACCAGATCTGCTACCCCTTCATCGACACCGGCCGCACCACTTCCGCGACTAGGATGACAAGAGGGTGGTGCCGATGACGCAATGTAGCTAGGAATAGGAAGAGGTACCCAAATTCTTTTTATGATGCGTGTTGTACTCTAGTGGTTGAACCTAGGACATGTAGATATATAGTGATGGGGTTATATGTTTCTTAGTTGATTGTAGTTCACATGTGCTTTATTCGAGTATAATAGCTTCCGTATAAGTTGTAGCTCACATGTGCATTATTCAAGTAATGGCTTCCATATAAGGTGTAGTTTAGGTGCCTAATTTGCACACTCCTACTCTGTTTTGTTGACATTCGGTACAAGGCTAACTCAATAAATGCCTTTGTGATCTACATGTTTGTAACACCTCAGGTGTTTATCACCAGTTAACCAGTGGGTTTGAGCTCAAACATGACAGACCAAGAGGTAATCAGGAGCTTTAGTTTCTTATCTCTGAAATAGTGATGGAAGTGTTGAGGTCAAATCTTTGAAATTGAGTCCCAACTTGAACTTGGACAATATACCTTGCTTACATGTTGACCCTTTTCAAATGTAGGCTCGAGTAATGTGGAAGGTGCCCCTTTTCATGTGCCTCACATCTATTTCCATCTACATTGACTATTGGATAAGTTTTATGAAGTTTGGAGCCAAGAAGTCACATGAAATGATAAGTTATAATCATTCTTGAATTGCTTCATCCGATGAATGGGAACATGGGATGTCGACCAAACCTTGCTACCTTGCCCAAATGACTCTAATTGAACTCTATGACAAAAGTCATGAAGGGTTCGTGTCGGGGACCAATACTAGGGTACCCGAAGAGGAGGAGCTAATAACCATCAGTGTTGATTCATCCGAGCGGTCAAGAGCAAGACTACAGCTCTTCCCGACCCCTAGGTATGCAAGCTCCACCTCGCCTGACACCTGAGGGTGGCTCCGCCTCACCCGACACTAAGGCCGAGGGCTCCGCCTCGTCAGACCCCTAAGGGTTGGCTCCACCTCGATCGACACCAAGGCCGCGGGCTCTGCCTCACCCTATCCCCGAGGGTTGGCTCTGCCTCGCCCTATCCTCGAGGGTTGGCTCTGCCTCAGCCGACACCAAGGCTGCGGGCTCCACCTCACCCAACCCCAAGGGTTGCCTCCACCTCGGCCGACACCAAGGCCGTGGGCTCCGTCTCTCTCGACCCCTAAGGGTTGGCTCTGCCTCAGCCGACCCTTTGGTTTGGGTTCCACCTCGCCCGGCCTATGGGGGGGGGACTCCGCCTCACCTAACCCTGAGGCCGGAGGCTCCATCTCGCCGGACGAAGACCCATACAGCCGCCAACCACTCTAGGTCCAAGCGTATGGGCCTAGGTCAAAGCTCTGACGCCAGGGAAGTGACTGGCATGCCTTGATGTAGCCCATAACCCACGATGGGACATATCAGGGGGGTCACATCAGGAACAGCATCGGGAATACTGGTGCTATTCTGCCTAACCCCCGTACGAACATTGACGGGTGCATCAGTTTGCCACGATGTCCACCAAGATGGGTATGCTGCTTGGTTTCATCATTTCTGAGCGTGGCATCAAAGCCAACCCGGAGAAGATCTCAGCCATCACAAGGATGGCCTAATTTAGAACATGAAGGGGGCACAGCGAGTTATAGAGTGCCTCACCGCACTCAGCCGCTTTATCTCATGCCTTAGCAAATGAGGTCTCCCCCTCTATCGGCTTCTAAAGAAGGCTGACCATTTTGAATGGATGCCTGAGGCCCAGGAGGCGCTTGGCATAGTCAAGAAGCTTCTAACGAAGGCCTTGATCCTGGTTCCTCCGACCGATGGAGAACCACTTCTGCTCTACATTGCGGCCACCACACAAGTGGTCAGCGCTGCCCTAGTGGTGGAGCGAGAAGAAGAGGGACACGCCTTCAATGTACAGCGCCCTGTGTACTTTATTAGCGAGGTCCTGTCTGATTCCAGGACCTGCTACCCCCAAATCTAGAAGCTCATGTACGCCGTCCTCATCACCAAAAGGAAGCTGCACCACTACTTCGAGTCACATCTGGTGATGGTCGTGACGTCCTTTCCCCTCGGTGAGGTCATCCAAAACCAGGATGCCATGGGAAGAATCATGAAGTGGGCACTCGAGTTGATGGGTCAGGGCATTGCGTATGCCTCTTGGACGGCCATCAAGTCCTAGGTGTTTGATAATTTTGTTGCAGAGTGGACCGAGGTCCAAATGCCACTACCAGTCGTTGACCAAGAGTACTAGACAATGTACTTTGATGGATCACTAATGAAGAAAGGCGCCGGCGTGGGGCTGGTCTTCGTTTCACCCCTTGGGGTACGCATGAGGTATATGGTCCACATCCATTGCCCCTCTTCCAACAATGTGGCCAAATATGAGGTGCTCATCAACGGCCTACACATCACCATCGAGTTGGGAATCCGACGCCTCGATGTCCGGGGTGACTCCTAGCTGGTTATCGACCAAGTCATGAAGGAGTCGAGCTGCCACAACACCAAGATGGTTGCATATTGCCGAGAAGTCCACCAGCTGGAGCACAAGTTCGACGGCCTTGAGCTCAACCTCATCTTAACTTTCTCGTTTGATTTTAACATCTAGCTGAGCCCATAGAATCCCCATTAAGGGGAGGCCATTGGGCCACCTGAGTCGCCCTCCAGAACGGTTCGAGGATCTGCTGGAAGGTGGGTTAAGGAGCAGTGGGACGCCCCGCGTGGGCTATACTGACCCCGTCAGTGGATAACGGACCCGGATTCCACATAGACTTGCCCATTAGCGAGCTCATTGAGCATGACACTCAAGCGATCGAGGCAAGTGTCGTTAGCTTAGCCCCTCCAGTTGTGGAAACCGAGGATATGGTGACGCATGAAACACGGCTGACCCCAACCGAGCCCCATGGGGCTCGGGGGCTCGAGCTGCTCGACCCTAAATCGGGAGACCGAGGTTCTAAGGCCAGCCCACAAAGGTCGTGTGGCCGCCTCGCATCGAATAAGAGCCAGGGGAGAAAACGCAGATGAGCCCCAGCAACCTTCGCTCAACCCGCCTAGAAGAGGATAGGGTCATCTCAACCTTCTCGTTCGATCCTAACCTCCAACCGAGCCCATAGAATCCCTATTAAGGGGAGGCCATCAGGCCACCTGAGTCACCATCCAGAACGGCCCAGGCATCTGCTGGAAGGCAGGTTAAGGAACAATGGGACACCTCGCGCGAGCTATGCCGACCCCGTCAGCAGATGACGGACCCGGATTCCACTCGAACATGCCCGTTAGTGAGCGCACCGAGTGTGACACTCAAGCCATCGAGGCAAGTGTCGTTAGCTCAGCGCCTTCGGTTGCGGATACCAAGGACGGGGTGATGCATAAAACATGGCCGGCCCCTACTGAACCCCATAGGGCTCGGGGCTTGAGCTACCCGACCCAAAATCGGGAGACCAGGGTTCGAAGGCCATCCCATGAAGGGCCCGAGGCTGCCCCATGTCGAACAGAGCCAGGGGAGAAAACGCAGATGAGCCCCAGCGGCCTTCTCCCAACCCACTTAAAAGTGGATAGGGTCATCTCAACCTTCTTGTTCGACCCTAATCTCAAGCCGAGCCCACAAAATCCCCCTTGAGGGGAGGCCATCAGGCCACCTGAGTCGCCCTTCGGGACGGTTTGGGCATCTGCTGGAAGGCGTATTAAGGAGCAGTGGAATGCCACATAAGGGCTATTCTAACCCCATGACAAACAATGGACCCGGATTCCACTCAAACATGCCCGTTAGCAAGCTCACCAAGCGTGTCACTCGAGCCATCAAGGCAAGGGACGTTAGCTCAACCCCTTCGGTTGCGGAAACCACGGACGGGGCGACGATCACAAAGATGAGATGACCCTCAACCAGACCCCTACTATGCACGGGGGCTCAAGGAAAGTTGAACACGCGGTCATAGAACGATGGCTCAGATTCTAGGGAGGGGGTACGTGCGAAAACAAGAGATGCTTCTCCTACTAGTTTCGCTATCCTCTCCTCGATTTTTAGTGACACCCGACCCCAGCAATAGCAAGGGATGGGGTCTCACTTGAGGGCTAATAAGGGCTTATATACACCCTTTTTGAAACAGTCACTGCACCTGACCCCTCCCTCATGTTAAAAACCTAGCGACAAGGTTCACAGAAATAAATGACTGAGCATGGCTGGTCGGACTACGAGAAACCTACGCCCCAGTGGCTAAGGCACTCTTGCTTACTAGCATGATCAGAGTTTTCCCCTACACCTCGGGCCCTACGGTCTTAACAAATGGAAGGGTTGGAACACACGAACCCCTTTTCACACATAAAAAGTGTGGAAAAACAAATTTGATCAAATGAAACAAAATGATAAGTTTGTTCGGATAGTACAGAGGGGTCAGAGCTTGTCCGCTTGTTACATGAATGATTGCCCAACCTATCTGGCTTACTAACCCCTCCGAGGGAGAACTATGCTCTCTATTCTATCCGCTAGGTCCTACGAAAGGGGAGCCACCGCCGTCTCCATCTCCTCCAGCTCGTGGGCCTCATAGCCAGGCGCGAAGCCATGGCCCATCATCTTTAGGTCGATGCTATCCCCTTAATGAGAATGAGCAATCACGAAGGATTGATTAACCCCAGCACGAAGGGCATTCCTCTAGAGCTAGCGCACCCGCGCCATGATCTCAACGGCATGGGCCACGAGTGAACTGGTCCCCTCTAACCTCACCACCTCTAGGTCATCGTAGACCACTCCAAGGGTGGCACTCAGGATACTGAGCTCATCACTCTCTGCCCAAACATTCCTCCTTGCCTCAGTCAGGTCCATGGCTAGCCTGACAGAAACACTTTTGGCCTCTAGCTTCTAGGCCATTATGTTTCCAAGCTTGGCCTAGAGGGAGCCGACCCTCTGCTGTGCATTGTCGCACTCTTGGTGGGCCTGGTCACGCTCTCGGAAGGCCTAGTGGCGCTCTTCGTGAGCTGCGCCATGCTCCGAGGGGAGCCTCTCTGTGGTTTGGAGCAGCTCATCCCGCTCCTTGCGCAGCCGAGCGACCGCCGCAGCATCCAGGCTCGCCTTCTTCTCTAGATCCGCAAGCTTCTCCTCGGCCCCTAGCTTCAGCTCCCGTTCCTTCTCAACTGGACAAGAAGGTCAAGGATCCACAGGCGGGTCTCAGCGTCCTTCTGGAGCAGCTCATCCCGCTCCTTCCTGACCTTGGCGGCCTCCTCGTCATCCTTCCACGATCTTGCCAATAGGGCCTCGAACGCCCTCTCGGCCTTATCCGCATGACGACAGGCCTCGGCCACCCATGACCAAAGGCTGTCCGCCTCCTTGGCGAGGGGAGTCAGCTCGGCCACCCTCTATTGGGTGGAAACAAGCTGAGCAGTCACCTCCTCACGTAGCCACGCCTCCTTGATGAGGCGGTCCTAGTTTTCCTTCTGCTCACGAAGGAACCGAGACTTCCCCTAGCTACAAGATATAAGGGACTACAGGAAGATGATGGTCAGGATACAAGAAAGCATATAGAAAAGGAAAAAGGTGAGAAGCAGGATCAAGCGAATACACAGCCAGACGGAATGATGATGTCACGTAAGGCACCCCTGGCATGGTCCAAGGCTTCCAGCATAGACGCGATCCCCACATCAAGGCTCTCCCACTCCATGCTCTCGGCGGCATCGTCGAGGCTGAAGAGCGTCAACGTCAGCTCCTGTGCATTTGTCCACTGGAGCAGGGGCTCACACCACGTGGGCGAGTCGCTACCTATCGATGTCAGGGCCAGGGATGACTCCCCGCCAGTCCTCTCAGCCAACACCACGACCTCCATGGACCCCTCGGCCGCATCCCCCTCTGTCCGGCCCACGCCAGACGCCGTCGCCTGGGTCACCGATGGAGCGGGTCGCGCTAGTGCCTTTGGCACCGCCATGGTAGCTCCCAGCTATGACCCACCTATCACAGCTGCCGCCACCTCCGCATGCGTCGGTAGGGTCCTGACCGGCTATGTCGCGCCCGCCACGGTCGTCGCCGCCACGGTTTTTATATATAGAAAAGCTAATGAAAGTTTGTTAGTAAGATGCTTGTGTTTATGCCATGTAATACTTCTAATAATTGGTGCTAGGTAATGTGATTGCTTGGTTATAGTTAGGAGTTGCATGGAGCTGCATATATAGCAACAAAATGTTAGTTGTTAACAACATAAATGGTAAATGCATATAGTTGTATCTCTGCTGTTATGGCTGCATGTACAGTTTTTGTGGTGGTGATATTTTTGTAATGCAAATGATGTTTTCTATAGATATATTGAATCCAAAAGTTATATATAATTTCCTTATCTTGCTTTTCCTATAATTTCATCATTTAGGGCCTGCTGGTTTAGGAGTTATAGATTTTACAAGTTTGCTGCCAGCTTTTGCATGTCTTCTGAATAGATCTAAATGATTGTATTGTTTGACTTATTTAAGCATGGAATTATGTTTTGGTGATAATAGGAGAGTTGAATTTCTTTTTATAGTCTTTCCAAATTGTTAAAGATCACACCTTTTGGTGTCCTAAATCTACAGATATGGTTGTCTGAAGTTTAATGTCAGAATCTGTCCAAGATGCCTTCATTGTGTTGTTCGGCCTTGTTGGCTATGGAATCATCTTAGGACAATAATAAGAAACTTATATATAACTTAATAAGCTTTCCATACAGTTAAGAATCATGTTTGATGGATGATTAAAACTCTAGTTATGCATTTCTGAAGTTCATGTCAGTTTTCTGTCCTAGTTTGAGCAGATCTGTTTGCTAGCATTTTTCAACCTTGTTAACCTTTGAATCAGCTCTAAGTGTAAACAACAAAGTTTTAGATAATTTCATTAGCTTTCTAGAAAGTCTAGGATCACCTTTTTTTATGCCTATAACTCCAGTTATGGTTGAAACAAGTGGCTTCTGTGCTGCTGTCCAGATTCTGTGCATGTACTAAGTTAATTGCATTAGCTTACTCTTGTTTGGCTAAACATGTTTAGTTAATTCTTGATTGATGAATGCTTGGAATAAATAAACTTAAGTTAACTGGGTGCCATGCTTGATGTGCTTGCTATCTTTTTATAATAGATGGTGTGATGTTTAGTTAAACAACACTAGGTGTTATGCCTTCTTGTGTAACCTTGAGCTTGTTTTGAATGCTTTTATGTGATGCATCCCTTGTGGCCATTCTTTCCATTCATATATCAGCATGGTGCATCTCATTTAGGTACGCTAGATGAACCACGTGAATGGTGGAAGGACGTGATATTGGAGCCGAACCCAAAGATGGTGTTTGGTGGATCTATCCCGAAGATGGAAGGACCCCTGGAGTGCATGCCTAGAGTGGCGATGTCACCAAGTTGATGCAAGCTAACTGAATTGACTTTGTGTCGGATCCTAGGCAAGCCCCAGAGCATTCTAAGCCTCCTATGTTTTCTAAATATCAACTTGAGTCCTTTTACATTGATGCATTAAGTACTAGGGGTTGATTGGAACCATTTGCTGCATATACTTTCCTTGTACAGACAAACATATCTTGAACCTATATAGGTCCAGGATCGAATATATGCTTAGACATGCTTAGTCCGGTAGAAGTCAGGTGATTTCCTATCATCTGCAAGATATAGGTTGATATCTAGTCACGGTTGGCTATAATTGCTATCATGGAAATAACCATGTGTTGATGAATAAGAGGAGACCGGGTGGGATTGTGATAGAGAAGCAACAAGGCATGGAGGTCTTGGTGCCTATTTATCCCCATCTGTGTCAGTTAAGGGCCGATTCACTGTATGTCCTCATGTCATGTTGAACGCATGCCTAGCACTTAGTTGGCCGGATAAGCCGTTCCGACCGCAAAGCCAAATAGCTCAACTCAGGCCAGGACCCGATAAGTGAAAGTGCGCACACTGGAGGAACTAAGGGTGTGCGGAGAGCCAGTGGCGTGAGTCCAAGGGTAGGCCGAGCCTAAACTTCCTGGTAGGCTGGTAGTATCCCTGAGGGTGCTGTGCTGATCAGACCCATGACTGTACCTGAGTTGTACCAAAGGTGACCCAACGTGACCCCGATGGGGGAAGTATGGGTTTGTGTTAGGAATAACTCCCCAGCTAGTTGGAATCGATTCGAGTCACCATCTCTCCCGGATAGTGAGAACTTGACTGAGCAGTGGCAATACAGCATTAATTGATGGAACTGGATGGTTATGATAATGCTCAAATTAATACACCGGATATGGTTACTAATGCTTGTTAGCTTAATCAAGTGATTGCTCTAGTACAGGTGCTAATCTAGAGATGCTTAATTGAATAGGTATTCAATTTGATGCTAAAGATATTAAATCTCCAAGTTATGTTACTTAAGCTTTTATGCAAAATGTTGTCAAGCTAGCTCCATTTATATAGCCTTGCAAGATCCTTGGTTTCACTTTATTTTTGGTTTATGACAAGTAAGTCTAGCTGAGTACATTCGAGTACTCAGGGTTTATCCCACCATGTTGCAGGTGAAGTTCACGGCCTGCTGAAGATGGTGGCCAACCGTCGGTGGGCTCGGCTACTCTATATAGTGTTCTTATCTATATGGTTTTATCAGAGGATGTCACGTATGCTAGCAATGTATTTGGAACTTATCTTATTGTAATCATTTGAAAGCTATTTTGTTTTCACTAATCGGAGTTCCATCCGGTGTGTCCAAAACGATGTCCGAGCCTATGGTATGTTCAACGCAAACCATGCACCTATCTTCCGTCAAGATTAGCTCTATCTCCAAACGGACCGAAATGAGCATTCACTTGAGCCTCGTGACCTAGGAGTACCATCAGGTGCGTCCAAAATGATTTCTGAGCCGATGGTACGTTTGGCGTAAACGTGCACCTATCTTGCACCGACACTAACACTATCTCCAAAGAGAATGAAGTGAGATTCCACATGATCCACGTCACCATAGAGTTCCATCGGGTGCATCCAAAGTGATTTCCGAGCCTATGGTACGTTCGACATAAGCCATGCACCTATCTTACGTCAAGATTAGCACTATGTCCGAAAGGCTGAAATGAGCTTCCACTTGAGCTTCGTCACCTAGTGGTACCATCGAGTGCGTCCAAAACGATTTCTGAGCCTATGGTATGTCTAGCGCAAACTATGCACCTATCTTGTACCGACACTAACACTGTCTCCAAATGAAAAGAAGAGAGATTCCACATGACCCACGTCACCTAGGAGTTCCATTGGGTGCATCCAAAATGATGTCTGAGCCTATGGTACATTAGACGCAAAACCGTGCACCTATCTTGTGGCAAGATTAACACTATCTCCAAACAGACCGAAACATTATTTTCGCTGTAACTCCATGTATATGATGTGTATTTGCTTAATCGTGCGATCTTGGTTGTGGTGTTAATTTACCAAGGTCCTTCATGACACTCGATTGACTACCGGGTTTATATAAGTCAAAGTATGTGCACGTCAACGTATTAAACGGGGGCAACCATACTTGATCTTGTATAAATTGGGCGGTTCTGTCACAGCTGGTATCGGAGCAAGATTAAGCATAATACTGTCATGTACGTAGTTTTAAAAACAAAGTTTTGATTTTAAAAGCCTATTTGGACTAAAACCTTAGCTATAGGCAAATTTGTCAAAACTAATTTGTAAAACTATGCTAGCGATAACCTCCAGTTAAGCCCAATTAAGGACTACTAGGTGGCTAAGTAAACTGATACTAACTATGGATGATTTACTTAATTGCAATTTTTATTTCATCGTCCATACGGCGTGCTATTGTATGGATGCCCTTCGCTTGAATGGTGATGTATGGATCAATATACCTCTATGCCCAGGTAAGTTGGTGAGCAGCATGACCGCAAGATGTGAGCATGCGGTCGATCGAGAGAGGTGGTTTTGATACCAAAGTATATATGTCTCATATATATATACTAAGGTATTTAATTGTGGGTTAGTTTTGATACGGTTGTATAAGCATATTTATATGTATGTATAGACGTCTTTACATATGGGTAGCTTTGATACAGAAATATATATATATTCTATATATATATGGAAGTATTTAGAATGAAACCTAGAGACCAGATTTTGATTTCCGCATACATATAATTGTAGGGCTGGACTGAAATGGAATCTTCTGCAGGTACGTTAACCACGAATGCGTAGATTGAATGTAGCTGACGGCTAGCTATATATCAAGAGAGTATGTATTATGCCACTGACATAGAACGTGATTGCCACCTTAGGCTGGAAATTTTGTGAGGACGAATAGGACGGTCATGCATCATGATTATGCTTGTGCATAAATATGCTTCCCTTACTTTGTTCTAATACTAAGTAACTTGTGATCAATGTGATGTTACTATCTTCCCAGTGTAAAGCTAGGCAAAATACCTTGTTCCATGCTGTTTGAATAGTTATGCTTGAAGATAGTGTGTGATTAGCTTTGCCTTGTATGTTTGCTTCTAAAGGAAATAGATGACAAGTTAGTAGTTAGCAAAAACTTCACCCTTTTGAAAACTAAAACTGGTAGTGATACCTTGTTAGAAGCCTACACATGTTTTTCTTTTAAATATAATGCCAGGCTCTTCCTTTTAAGTTATCTTCACATTAGTTCTTTAGACATGTGGTTGCTTGCTTTCTAGGTATTACCATGATGTATGTGTGAATGTGTTGTGATCTAGGTGGTACCATAGTTGTCACCCTTCTTGTCCTCGGTAAGCATACGAGTGTTGAAGAGCCTTATCCTAGAACAACACCCAAGTTATGTTAAATCTCATGGTTGTCTACAAGTAGATTCCATTGCTAGCTTGAGCCTATATGTGTTATTATTAGCCCTTGAATGTTTGTGTCCATGCCTTTACTTGACTCGTGAGCCTAAGCTTAGTTCCCTTGAATGCTTGCATATGTCGTAGATGTCTTGCTCCTGTGTGTGAAGACCCTGCCCAAAAATCCTTGTCGGACATCTCTGCCCTTATCCTAAAGGTGATCCGTGCAACGCAAACATCTCGCTGCCTGAACCTCAGAGTCTTTTCCTTGCAAATCATTTCGTTGCTTTATCAACTAAATCCCTAGTTAGTATATCGGCTCTGTCCCTCGAATCTCACTTGTTTAATCTCCAACTCTCTCAAGTCTCGGAATGTTTATCGGTCCTTATCTCATGTTGCTGCCCAACAAGACAAAATCCCATGTAAATCTTTTCTCTGGAGATCTCTATTGGTGGAAGCTAGATATGCGTGGAAATTTAAGCAAGAGTCTCATGCTTAGTTGTCTGCATTAGTTAATCTATGTTTCTCATGTGCCATGTATTTACCTTGGACCACCCCTTGGTGACTCCAAACCTTGTGACTATCTTTGCTTGCTCATAGTGCATGTTCTTACAACCCAATCTATGCACTTGAAATTTCACTTTGGTTGTGTGTTCGATAATGGTGTCTTGGTTCATGACTAACGGTGCCGCGACAGAACCTAGGGCCTCCTTGTGGCCGGCCGACACATGGTGGTGATGCTGGGTGCGCGCTGGCATCGAGGTTTCTAATCATGATCCGTTATGGGACTACACCGATGTGTTATTTTCATGTGAGCTCTTCCTTGGTTATCTCTCCATATCTAATCGGAAGATCCCTACATCAGACCAAAAGTAGTAGAGCTTCCTTCTGAAGTTGCAAAGAGGATAACCTTTGAAGAACAGGTCACTGACATGACAATGGCAGACTGCAAGACGTGGTAGACCAGTGACTCTGCTTGACTGTCACTGTAATGGCGGTGGCCATCTAGTGAACAACTTATGCCACCACTGTTGGGTCAAAAGGGCACACAACACTTAATGTTGGACAAGTTATCAGTCAGATAAGTATCGATCGTCACATTGTGCTTATGACCTGGCTATCCAAGTCTTAATTTCTATGTGCAAGATGATCACACAGTCAAAATCAACCATCTCTGGTGTGACCCTTGTTTCCTGACTTCAATGGCGACCATCTATTTATGCGTCGACCACAATTCTTGTTGTCAAGAGTGAAGATTTCAAACCTTTTTAGTGTTGAGAGATAACTGATTAGTTACCAGTAGGAAGGTGTGTGGGGAGCCAGTGGCGTGAGTCCAAGGGTAGGACAGGCCTGAACTTCCTGGCAGGCTGGTAGTATCCCTGAGGGTGCGGCGCTGATCAGACCCACGACTGTACCTGAGTTGTACCAAAGGTGACCCGACATGACCCCGACAAGGGAAGTATGGGTTTGTGTTAGGAATAACTACCTAGCTGGTTAGAATTGATTCGAGTCACCGTCTCTCCCGGATAGTGAGAACTTGACTGAGGAGCGGCAACGCAGCATTAATTGATGGAACTAGATGGTTATGATGATGCTCAAATTAATACACCGGATATGGTTACTAATGCTTGTTAGCTTAATCAAGTGATTGCTCTAGTACAGCTGCTACTCTAGAGATGCTTAATTGAATAGGTATTCAATTTGATGCTAAAGATATTAAATCTCCAAGTTATGTTACTTAAGCTTTTATGCAAAATATTGTCAAGCTACAACAACAAAGCCTTTAAGTCACAAACAAGTTGGGGTAGGCTAGAGTTGAAACCCAGCAGAAGCAATCAAGGTTCAGGCATGTGAATAGTTGTTTTCCAAGCACTCCTATCTAAGGCTAAGTCTTTGGGTATATTCCATCCTTTCAAGTCTCCTTTTATTGCCTCTACCCAAGTCAACTTCGGTCTTCCTCTACCTGTCTTCACGTTGCTATCCTAGTTTAGGATTCCACTATGCACCGGTGCCTCTAGAGGTCTCCGTTGGACATGTCCAAGCCATCTCAACCGGTGTTGGACAAACTTTTCTTCATTTGGTGCTACCCCTAATCTATCACATATATCATCGTTCCGAACTCGATCCCTTCTTGTATGACCACAAATCCAACGCAACATACACATTTCCGCGACACTTATCTGTTGAACATGTCATCTTTTCGTAGGCCAACATTCTGCACCATACAACATAGTAGGTCTAATCGCCGTCCTATAAAACTTGCCTTTTAGCTTCTGTGGTACCCTTTTGTCACATAGGACACCAGATGCTTGGCGCCACTTCATCCACCCTGCTTTGATTCTATGCCTAACATCTTCATCAATATCCCCGTCTCTCTGTAGCATTGATACTAAATATCGAAAGGTATCCTTTCTAGGCACTACTTGACCTTCCAAACTAATATCTTCCTCCTCCTGAGTAGTAGTGCCGAAGTCACATCTCATATACTCAGTTTTGGTTCTACTGAGTCTAAAACCTTTGGACTCCAAAGTCTCCCGCCATAACTCTAGTTTCTAATTCACTCATGTCCGGCTTTCATCAACTAGCACTACATCGTCCGCGAAAAGCATGCACCAAGGAATGTCCCCTTGTATGTCCCTTATGACCTCATCCATCACTAAGGCAAACAGATAAGGGCTCAAAGTTGACCCTTTATGTAGTCATATCCTAATCAAGAAGTCATCCGTACCTCCATCACTTGTTCGAATACTAGTCACAACATTGTTGTACATGTCCTTAATGAGCTCGACGTACTTCATTGGGACTTTATGTTTGTCCAAAGCCCACCACATAACATTCCTTGGTATTTTATCATAAGCCTTCTCCAAGTCAATAAAAATCATGTGTAGATCCTTCTTCTTCTCCCTAAACCGCTCCATAACTTGTCTTATTAAGAAAATGGCTTCCATGGTTGACCTTCCGGGCATGAAACCAAATTGGTTCATAGAGACCCGTGTTATTGCTCTCAAGCGATGCTCGATAACTCTCTCCCATAGCTTCATAGTATGGTTCATCAACTTAATTCCTCAGTAATTAGTACAACTTTGAATATCCCCTTTATTCTTATAGATCGGTACCAATATACTTTTCCTCCACTCGTCAGGCATCTTGTTCGATTGAAAAATATGGTTGAATAGCTTGGTTAGCCATACTATAGCTATGTCCCCGAGGCATCTCCACACCTCGATTGGGATACCATCCGGTCCCATCACCTTACCTCCTTTCATCCTTTTCAACTCCTCTCTGACATCAGATTCTTGGATTCTCTGCACAAAGCGCCTATTGGTGTCATCAAAAGAGTCATCCAACTGAAAGGTTGTGTCCGTATTCTCACCATTGAACAATTTATCAAAATACTCTTGCCATCGATGTCAGATCTCATCCTCCTTCACTAAGAGATGCTCCCTTTCATCCTTAATGCACTTAACTTGGTTGAAGTCCCTTGTCTTTCTCTCACGAACTCTAGCCATCCTATAAATGTCCTTCTCTCCATCCTTCGTACTCAAATGTTGGTAAAGATCCTCATACGCTCTACCCTTTGCCACACTTACAGCTCGCTTTGTAGTCTTCTTTGCCACCATGTACTTCTCTATGTTTTCCACACTCCTATCATGGTGCAAGCGTCTATAGCATTCTTTCTTCTCCTTAATAGCCCTTTGGACTTCCTCATTCCACCATCAAGTATCTTTAGCCTCACCTCCACTTCATTTGGTTACTCCACACACCTCTGAGGCCACCTTCCGAATGTTAGTTGCCATCTTCTCCCACATGTTGTTTAAGTCCTCTTCTTCCTTCCAAGAGCCCACTTTGATAACCCTTTCCTTGAATACCTCTGATGTCTCCCCTTTTAGTTTCTACCACTTTGTTCTTTCAATCTTAGCTTGTTTATCCCTACGGGCACGCACCTAAAAACAAAAGTCTGCCACCAAAAGCTTATGTTGAGAAACAAGACACTCCCCTGGTATCACCTTGCAACCCAAGCATGCTCATTTGTCCTTTCTTCTTGCAAGGACAAAGTCAATCTGGCTAGAGTGTTGTCCGCTACTGAAGGTCACTAGATGAGATTCTCTCTTTTCTAAACAAAGTGTTGGCTATCATCAGGTCAAAAGCTACCGCAAAGTCTAGAACTTCCTCCTCCTGATTCCTACTACCATACCCAAAACCTCCATGAACTACCTCAAAACCTGTGCTTGTAGTACCTACATGCCCATTAAGATCTCCTCCTATAAAAAGCTTCTCACTACTAGGTACAGCTCTAATCAGGCCATCTAAGCCTTCCCAGAACTGTCTCTTAGCACTCTCGTCGAGGCCTACTTGGGGGGCATATGCACTAATTACGTTCAAGACCATATCACCAACAACAAGCTTGACTAATATAATCCTATCTCCTTGCCTTCTCACTCCCATCACACCATTTTTTAGGCTCTTATCAATCAAAACTCCCACTCCATTTCTATTCATGACTGTCCCTATATACCAAAGCTTGAAACCTATATTGTTCACCTCCTTTGCCTTCTGACCCTTCCGTTTAGTCTCTTGAACGCATAATACATTTACACGCCTCCTAGTCATGGTATCAACTAATTCTCTTAACTTACCTGTAAGCGACCCTACATTTCAACTACCTAAACGGATCCTAGTTGGTTCGACTAGCTTCCTTACCCGTCGCACCCGTCGACTCAGATGTGAAGACCCTTGCTCATTTTTCACTACACCCGAGCGCCGATGTAGCGCGCCACTAAGGAAGCGACGACCCGATCCTTGCTCACTTGACACCATACCTAGATCACAACACGGCATGTCACCAAGGGGGTGCCGACCCGGCCCTTGCCCATTTAACACCATACATGGGTTCTGATATGGCGCGTCGCTAAGAGGGTTACGCCCCAACGGTTTTCTTTTGGGTTTCATCACCATTAGAATGGCAAGATTTAACGTTGGCTCGCCACGCCTATCACAACCCTCCTCCTTTATCAGGGCTTGGGACCTGCTATGTTGAGACAACATAGGCGGAGTTAAAATATTGTCAAGCTAGCTCCACTTATATAGCCTTGCGTGATCCTTGGTGTCACTTTATTTTTGGTTTATGATGGGTAAGTCTAGCTGAGTACATTCGAGTACTCAGGGTTTATCCCACCATGTTGTGGGTGAAGTTCACATCCTACTGAAGATGATGGCTAACAACCAGTAGGCTCAGCTACTCTATATAGTGTTCTTATCTATATGCTTTTGTCAGAGGATGTCACGTATGCTAGCAATGTATTTGGAACTTATCTTATTGTAATCATTTGAAAGCTATGTTGTTTTCACTAATCGGTTTTGAAACCCAAACTTGTATTATTATTTGTGAACTCATCGTAAACATTATTTCCGCTGCAACTCCATGTATATGATGTATATTTGCTTAATCATGCTATCTTGGTTGTGGTGTTGATTATCGAGGTCCTTCGTGACACTCGGTGGACTACCGGGTTTATATAAGTCAAAGTATGTGCGCGTCAACATGTTTAACGGGGGCAACCATACTTGATCTTGTATAAATTGGGCGGTTCTATCATAATGTTGACATCCAGAATATCTCCCTGAAGTAGGGGGGCATGTTCAGTGATTTGATGATACAGATACAGATTTAGAAGAGCGAGTATCCTTTGAAATTGAGGTGCATGTTCTATCTTGTCATGTTGGGATGGGAGGGGGTTGGTTTAGGTAGTAGTGCAATTCAATTCTTTGCTGTGTGGATAGCAGTGCAATTTTTATATGCTTGCCGCTTAAGTTTGTTTCTCTAATTTCAGGTTGTGGGTTAAACAATCCATAGAGAAGTCCCTGCCAAAAGGGCAAAAGGCAGCACCAATATGGGTTCTGGGGGATGGCAATCCAAGAGAGTGAAGCCAACTAGTCCAGCAGAGTTGCAGCATCTTGTAGTTCCAACTAGATCCAAAAGTCAGCATGCATAAGGCGAACAAAGCCCTATGAGGGACTAGTCATGTGAAGATGACCTTAGCCATGCTGAAGAGGAGACTCCACCTCCCCACCAGCAGAATGACCAAACTTGCGAAGGTTGGTACTACCTTAGACATGTCTATAAATCAAGCCACACTATTTTATATCCATGTTACTTTTTTAACAATCTGAATGTATGAAAAACTGTGTAGTACCATAGCAGAGAAGAGCAAGGAAGTTGAGGCAAGCAACTAAGGGGGTTGGGCTTCACAAAACCACCCAATCAATGGGAACAAGGATGCCCATCTCGGTTGTCAAGGGGAACAGAAGGCCACATGATCCATTGCAAGCTACCAAGTTTGACTCAGAGGCAGGTGTAGTAGTCAGGTCTCAAGTACCAATTTTCCCGCACTAGATACAATACAAGCAATGGATCGAACTTCTCAATGGATTTGTGGCCAAGCTATCTGTAAGTATGTATATCCTCTATTGACATTCAACTCTACCTTGACCAACTTAGTAATGGATTTAATTTGCATTCACACTTCTGCAGTTGAGGCTGGCCATTGATGACAATGATGAAGCAACAAAAGAAGCATGCACGAGTGTATTACAGTCTATTGTATGGCAGACACGGTACAGGTTTAAGTGATCTTACTTCAATGGCGTCCTCACTGATAAAATTAGAAAGACACCTCTTATGTCTTGCATGAATGACACATAGTGGAGTGCACTTGTCCACATGTGGTTAAGTTCTGAGAACAAGGTGTGTGTGTGAACTCATTTATTTCTTGTCTAGTCTTTATGTAGTCTACTTGTCCTACAGTCTAACACAACTATGGTTATAGGCAGTCTTGGAACAAAACAAGCGAAACAGTGCAAAAGTCAAGTGCCACCAGGTTACATGACCTTGCTCCTATATTGTCCACCTACAAGCATATGTAAGTGATGGTTGTGTTACTCTTTTTATATCAAATACGCAATGCCTATGTGTCAACAGAAAGGCATGTGCAATTTTAACAGAATGACAAAAACAGGAAGGACGCAGGACATGATCAAGAAGTGCTCGTTGAAGAACACGATCGACCTCATGAAGATGTTAATGTAGTGGAAATCTTCAACAACTTCCATACCAGTAGCAACTCGAGACTAAGTGATGCTGCAAGAGAAGCAGTGGTAAGTACCTTCATTTGCTTTCCTTGAAATCTGCTGAAGCCATTGGCATAAAAGAAGAAAAAGTAGGAGCCTAAAGTGGCGCCGTCATTTTGAAGTTGTAATATTACAACAGTTAATATGTTACCTATGCATTGTGTTTATGAATCTCTATCGGCAGTAGGCTGAGGAAGACCTATGCATTACTTGTACTGAAATAATCTCTTGGTTCTACAATTTAAGTCCTCTTCCTAATGTTTACTCCTTCATTTTCGCAGGAAGCGATGGAAACTATACGAGCAGAACCTGTTGCTGACGTTGTTTCCAAGGTCCTCTCCCAGGCCAGCTGCAACACCTTTTTCTTTGAAGAATGCTGGTATCAGGACAAGCTGCTCCAGACTTCGGGAAAGGCTTGCTGCTCATCAGGAAAGTTCAGCTGTTCTCACCGAACAAGTGGATCAACTGAAGAGGAAGGCAGAAAATACTGATAGGGAGTTTGATAAGTTCAAGAAACAGCAACAGGAGGAGTACAATAAGGTCCGTGAGCATATCATGCTCTTAAGCGTCGGTAACTCTCAGTCTTGTTGATGTAGTGAACATGTGGTTTGTTTGCTATTTTGATGTGAAATTTTGGCGGCTTGATATGTGAACTCTGTCAGTGGTTTGCTGTTGAGTTGAACTGCTATTATTTGATTTAGGTTCAATATAATTATGCATTTAGTCATTTTGTGAAGTAGTGTAGATCTAAAATCATTTTATCTGATGTAATGATTGGTGCGCATGTGGTAGATTTAGCACAGGCATGTTGTTAAATAAGAATCTAACACATGGACGACCCAGTGAATGATACGTGTAAGAGCCACGACACGACACATGGGCCAATACAAACAAAATACGTCATACAAATCCATCCTACCATGTGGTCAAATCAAAAAAAGAAACATGGGTAGCTTAGGGCATGACATGTGGCCCAATAAAATACTGACACACGGACGTACAACATCGAGACACGTGGTTGAGTAAAAGAAAGACACATGGGGTATTGTGGTCATGCCATGTGGACCAATAAAAATACGACACTTAGTCCAATGAAGAAGTGACACGTGACCCAACCGCAACACGACACGTGTGCTAATAGAAAACTGACATGTGGAACAACAGGGTCCCAACACATGGTCCAGTAAGAAACTAAAATGTGCAAGAACCAGAGATGGCCATGTTGTGCAATAAGAAGGTGACACATACCTGAACCATCTCCAATGCAACCATCTATAGCATGTACACGTGGAAAGCATCTCCAACAAAAGCACCGGCTAGCGTGGCTGCCCTTTGCCACGCATGCCAAAGTAGTTCTATGATGATCAGTTTTTGTCATAGATCTATCTAATTCTATGATGATTTTCTAGAATCATCATAGAATTGCAAGAATGACGCAACTTCTATGATGAACCATTTTTTTGTCATAACTTCGTCATAAAACTAAAATTATGACGAATTTGGCTCCTTTAGTGATGAAAGTAGATCGTCATAGAAGTGGATATTTCTAGTAGTGGTTGGTCAAGTGTCTTGCTGATCTTCTTCCGCTTTGGCTTCGTTGTACGCCAAGATCACGGTGCTTCATAGTCGAGGTCAGTTGGTAGGATGGCCTCGGTGCCATACACCATGAAGAACAGTGTAAAGCCAGTGGACTAGTTCAGAGTCGTCCTCAACCCCAGAGCATGGCCGATACCTCCCCTGCCCATCGCCCCACAAAATTATCGAGCCTATCAAAGATGCGGCGTTTGAGGGCTTAAAGTATCATGGCATTCGCATGCTCCACTTGGTCGTTCATTCATGGGTGAGCGACGGAGGCCCAGTCAACTCGAATGTCGTAGTCATCGCAGAATCGGAGGAACTTCTTCCGGTGAAGAGCGTGCCATTATCGGTGATTGTAGAGTCTGGGACCCCAAATCTGTATATGACGTCGAGGAAGAATTCCACCACGTCTTTGGATCTTACTCTTGTTATGGGTTTGGCTTTGATCCACTTGGTGAACTTGTCAATTGTCACCAGAAGATGAGTGTAGCCCCCGGGTGCTTTCTTGAATAGCCCAAGCAGGTCGAGCACCTAGGTCATGAAGGGCCACGCTAACAGGATGGTTTGTAGCTCTTGCACAGGCAAGTGTGTTTGTCGTGCGTAAAACTAGCATCCTTCGCAGCTTAGTACGATTTGCTAGGCATCCACAACCGCTGTGAGCCACTAGAAGGCTTGTCGAAAGACTTTTCTGACCAGCGTTCTAGGCGCTGCATGATGTCCACAGATTCCCACGTGGGCTTCCTAAAGGAGTCACCGCCCTTCTTCTTGCAAAATGCATCTCTAGAGGATCCCTGAGGTGCTCTGCTTGTAGAGGATGTTTCCTATGATCATGTAGGATTTGTATTGTCTTGCTAGGCGTCGTGCCTCCGTTAGGTCATCTAGTAAATTCTTCCTCAAGGATCCTCTAGAGATCGTAATCAGGCCAAGAGGACTCGCGGCCTCCGGGTGGGGTGGTGTTTGACCAGTTGGGTGGGTTCCGCTTTGCTAGCCATGCCCGTCGTTTGGTCGTGCAACCGAAGGGCTCGCACCGATGGTTCGTGCACATCATTGATGAACACTCTCGGTGGGGCTAGTCCATAACTCGACATGATCTTAGCTAGGAAATCAGTGGCTAAGTTGTCTCACCTGAGGATGTGGTGGAGTTCTAGCCAGACGAATCTTTCTTTGAGTTTTTGGACTTCGTTACTGTAAGCCACCATCTTGTTGTCACGACATGATGCTTTTTTCATGACCTGGCTGACGACCAGCTCCGAATCCCCCCTAATGAAGAGGTGACAGGCGCCCAACTTGGAGGCAATTCTGAGGCCATGGATGAGGGCTTCATATTCCGTGATATTATTGGTTGCCCGGAAGTAGAGTCCGATGGCCTACTCCATGCGCTCTCCTATTGGGGAGATCATGAAAATCCTAACCCCTATGCCCATGGCCATGAGTAACCCATCAAAATACAATGTCTAGTATTCCTGACAGATCGAAGGTGGGGTCGTCTGAACTTTGGTCCATTCAGCGATGAAGTCTGCAAGGACTTGCGATTTGATCGCCGTTCTTGAGACACACGTGATGTGGTAACCCATGAGCTCGGCTGCCCATTTGCCGTGTGGGCAGAGGCATCGCTATTCTGAACCACATCACCTAGTAGGGCGGACGCTACGACTATGATGGGGTGCCCCTCAAAGTAGTGTAGCAACTTTCGTTTGGTAATGAGGATGGTGTAGATAAGCTTCTAGATCTATAGGTAGCGCACCTTAGTGTCCAAGAGGACTTCATTGATAAAGTATACTAGCCTCTAGATCATGTGGGAGTGCCCGCTTTCTTCTCGCTCGATGACGAGCGCCGCGCTGACCACCTGGGTGGTTGCGGCAATGTAGAGGAGGAGCGGTTCCCCCTTTTCAGGTGATACTAGTGTAGGGGTCATTGCTAGGAATATTTTGAGCTTCTTGAAGGCCTCCTATGCTTCCATCATCTAGGATAATTGGTCGGCCTTTTTCAAGAGCCTGTATAGTGGCATGCCACGCTCCCCTAGCCGTGAGATGAATTGGCTAAGAGAGGCCAGGCACCCCATGAGCTTCTAGACTCCCTTTAGGTTCATGATGGGACCCAGATTCTTGATCGCTATAATCTTCTCCGGGTTGGCTTCGATGCCCCGCTCGAAAATGATGAACCCAAGAAGCTTTCCCTTGGGGATCCCAAAAACGCTCTTTTCGAGATTGAGCTTGATTCTAAATTCTCTAAGACAAGCAAAGGTGGCCTCTAGGTTGCTAGCCAGCTGGTTAGCTTTCATAGACTTTACGACAATGTCATCGATGTAAACTTCTATGATGTCCCTGACAAGCTCGCCGAGGCATCAGTTCATGCACGAAAGGGAGTCTAGAAGGGCTCCCATGTTCTTGAGTCCAAAGGGCATGGCGACGTAGCAGTAGGCGCCAAACGGGGTGATGAAGGAAGTTGCAAGCTAGTCGGCCTCCTTCATCGCGATTTGATGATACCCTAAATATGTGTCTAGAAAGCATAGGGGTTTCGCAACCTGTGATCTAGTCGACGACTTGATCGATTCATGATAGCGGGTAGGGTACCTTTGGACATGCCTTGTTTAGTTTGGTGTAATCCACGGTCATCCTCCAGGTCCTATTTTTCTTCTGAACCAGGACTAGGTTAGCGATCCATTCAGGGTGGAAGACTTCCTTGATGAATCTTGCTGCTAGGAGCCTGGCGATTTCTTCTCCAATGGCCTTCCGCCTTTCATCGTCGAAACAGCGGAGGCGCTGTTTGACCAGTTTAGATCCCGACAAGATATCGAGGCAATGCTCAGCGCCCTGCCTCGAGATTCCTAGCATGTCGGAAGGTTTCCATACAAAGATGTCCCGATTTCAGAGCAGGAATTCGGTGAGCTTGTGCTCTTGCCAGTCAGAAAGGCCGCAACCAATCCGAACGGTTTTGCTGGTGTCTTCTGGGTCGACTTGTACCGCCTTGGTGTGTTCAGTTGGCTTGAAGGCTCCCATCGACTGCTTCCTTGCTAGTGCTAACTCCATTTGCTAGTGCTAACTCCATTTGTGTTCTAGTTGGCTTGAAGCTTGAGGTAGGCATAATTAGGAATGGCCATGAATTTTGCGTAGCATGGTCGGCCCAAGATGGCTTGATAAACATCGGGGAGGTCGATTATCTCGAAATCTAGTGTCTCCATTTGGAAGTTTACTCATCCTCCAAATGTGACTGGCAGGGTGATCTGCCCGAGGGGTGATGCTTGCACTCTAGGTATGACCCCATAGACAGGGGCATTCATTGGTCGTATTGCTACTCTAGAGAGGCCCATAGCGTCGTATGTCCACGAATATAGGACACTGAGTCCGCTTCCTCCTTGGTGAGACATATTTCTTCGACCATTGCACTGACAACAAGGAGGAACAGCCCTAGCGGCTAAATGTGGTTGACATGATCGGACCTATCGAAGGTGATCGCTACTTCTGACCATTTTAGGTCGACCAAAGTGGCTTTGGCATAGGTTGTTGTTATGTCGACCTTCCTCCTCGCCAGAGTCATCATTCTCCTTGCCTCATCGGCGGTCGGCTTGTCGATGGGTGGCATCGGTTGTTTTGCTATGATGAGTATCTGGGCATGGCTCTTAAAAACTATGCCATGACTCTACCCACAGTGGCCCGAGGGCTCAGGGTTTCTAGAGTGGGGGACTTGATCATGATCTTCAACGTGAGAAGGTGCTAGCCCTCCCATCGTGGTAAGCTTTTGGATGAGGCCACCGTGGGTCATTCCATGAGCTTGTCTGCCAGCGGTGGCGAGAGAGGGTGCTGGCCCCCCTTTTGTAGGTGAACTCTAGGATGCAGCCTCTAGGGTCAGTTCCAAGAGTTTGCCCACCATAGACCGTGGGATCCTGGCTTCCAAAATGGAGGTCCGGACTACAACTGAAGGCGGTCACGAGCACTGGCCTTTCGATGCCGATGAACTCGTAGTTTTCGGGGCGGATGTCGCCGTTGTGGGCCATTCCGTGGATGAAAGTGCATCTAGCCCTTTAGTGGGTTTTGGTTGATTGAATAACAACATGATTAAAGGTCTAACCCGTTTGCTAAGTGTGGACAGGTAATAGGTTATCTCACCGGTACTTAATGAAAGCCAAAATGATGTGTTGTTGTATAAACAATCTAGTTAAAGCATAAGACAACAATGCAAATGGAATTCATACAAAGGCTTATTTATTGTGGGATTTCCATGTACTATGTGAAAGTAAGCTCGTAAGAATTAATTAATGAGACATGAGGAATTGCATATGGAATGGTCTCATATTTGAAGCTTGCTAAATTGAAATGAAAAAGATAACAATACATATTAATGGATGATTCAACACAAGATGTGACTTGATGGCTTGAGATGGTGAAGATAGCAAGGAAAGGCTTCGAGGTACTAAGCAAGGGTGAAGGGCAAGCGACGGCTTGACAGCCGAAGAACCTAGCTAGGGTGAAGAAGGAAGTACTTGCATTTAGTTGAGGTACTAATCAAGCTATGATGGTCATGTCAATGTGAAGGATCAAATCACTATTGGAGTGTTTGATGAAAGTGACTTGATACATTTGGGATTATTCAAATTTGATGAATGGAATCAAGTCACATGCTTAAGATGGCTATGCTCAAGTGAAAAAGATCAAAGTTGACATGTTGGCATGCTCACTTAATGAAGATTGGAATACACGGCTTCGGTTGAAAGAGATCAACTCAAAAGGTTTAATTTCATTATACTTTTAAATTTGAGTTAATAGGAATGTCGTACTATTAAGAGGGATGCATCATGTTGATAGATAATGTTTCATAAGTGCTCAAGCCAACCCATGTGAGTTTTGAGTGTTTGAGAGACAAAAGAGCTAATCAATTTTTTTGCTGGTCTGGCAATACCGACGTGTCTGTTATTTGCCCAGCAATGGTAAAATTGTTGTTCTTGGGTTGGTTTGTCGGGAGTTCCGACGTGAGTCGGAAGTTCCGACGATCGGGAGTTCCGACGTCTCGTACCTAACTGACTTGGAGAGTTCACTGTGGTGGTCATACTAGACGTGTCCGGTATTCATATCGAACGTGTCTGGTATGGACGGCCAGAGGCCAACGGCTAGTTTTCAAATGCCTTGAGGGTCGAGAGTTCCGACGTGAGTCGGGAGTTCCGACGGTCGGAAGTTCCGGCATGCGTCGGGAGTTCCGACACCTCACATACTTTAACTCATTTACCATGGTTTTCAAATGTACTGAGGGTCGGGAGTTCTGACATGAGTCGGGAGTTCTGACGGTTGGAAGTTTCGGCATTCATCGGGACTTCTGACGCCTCACAACGTTACTGTAACTCAGTTACCGTTGGCGTAGTGTAAGTCATACCGGACGTGTCTGGTATGGCAATGGCTATAAAATGGCTAGTTTTTCCTAGGGGGGGCTATAAATACCCCCAAGCCTCCACCTTTGGAGGCTGCTGATTCTGCTGGTTGTGATACATGTTTTTGAGCCTTGCCAACTCTCTAAAACCCTCTCTTAGTGAGTGATTCATCTAATTGCCAAATTCATTTGTGGGTTAAGAGAGAATTTGAAAAAGAGAGCAAGCCACCACTTGAGCACTTGTGCATATTGTCAATCTCATGATTCGCATTTGTTACTCTTGGACTCTTTGGTCCTAGACGGTTAGGCATCGCCGGAGAGCACCCAAGAGATTGTGATGTGTCTCGGAAAGTTTGTAACGGTCGATTCCGCCGCCTTGGAATCAACTAGTGGAAGGAGTAAAAGGAGTTCGAAAAGACTTCGGCTTGAGTGACCTTCGTGGTATCCTCTAGGGCTGACCTTCGCTGGGTCGCCCGCAGCCTCCTCAATGGAGAGTAGGACTCGAACGAGTCCGAACTTCGCTAAAACAAATATCGTGTCTCAATTCGCATTTCATTTGATATTTGTGTTGCTTCAGCTCTTGTGTAGGTTCTCTATGTATATTGTCATCTCTAGTAGGTACCTGCAGTTTGGCTTCAAGATAGAAATCGAAAGGAGCAAGTTTAGGGCTGCTCTACAGAAATTGTGTATATCGGACACGTCCGGTATTCATACCAGACACGTCCGGTATTTTTCCTGCCTGCGCTGAATATATTCATTCTCTATTTTAACTTTGTGTTGCAGGGTTGTAGCTTCTAGATATATTATTTATACCTTGTATACTCGGTGGCTAACTTGTGAGGGGTGGTATTACTCTTAATTTGGAGTTTCTATTTAGGAAACTCCCTTTACTAATCGTTTCCGTATTTAAAGGTGTTAATTTTTAGAAACGCCTATTCACCCCCCCTCTAGGCGGCATCCTAGGTCCTTTCAATTGGTATCAGAGCGAGGTTCTCAGCTAAAGCTTCACCGCCGTGAGAAAAGGATGTCGACGCCTATTGAGTTGGAGCCGGTGCTTCTCCAAAATGATGGTTCAAACTTTCTACCTTGGTCAATACATGTACTCAATGATTTTAGAGATATTAGTCCTCTTGTTGAGCATATTGTGGATGCAAGCATACTTATTTCTATAGTTGATTGGAGCAACTACAAAAATTTGTCAAAAGAGGAAGAGATATGCGTGCAACTCAATGCTCAAGCTATTAATATTATTTTGAGTACATTGAGTGCAGAGGTTCAAGATGAGCCAATATTCAATGGACAACCACCTCCGGAGAGTGCTCATCTCATTTGGACTAGACTTTTTGATTTATATGGAAAATCCAAATGTGATGATGCACTTGAGATCGAGTCAATGGAAAGTATGTTCATTGTGTCTTCATGCAGCGAAGAAGCCTCACAAGACCTCAAGAGCGCCGAGCCAGAGCAAGAAGTGCAAGAAGCACATGACTTGCTGTCTGCCTGCACATACCGGACATGTCCGGTATGCCTACCAGACGTGTCCGGTATGGCCGAGGCAGCAGAGCAGCAAGTAGCTATTTGCAATGATGCTCAAGCCCAGTGGCGACCAAGTGATGAGTCAACCTTAGTATCTCATGATACTTATCACTTGTGTCTCATGGCCAAGAAAAGCAAGAAGAAGAGTAACAAGAAAGATCAAGAAAAGGAGAAAGCATAAGTAGATGATCAAGATGAGAGTGATGTTGAAGTTGAAGACAACTACAACCTTGATCATCTCAACCGCAAAGACAAGTTCATCATCATGAAGATAGTTGAAAAGAATGATGAGCTTGAAGAAGAGATTGAGAAGCAAGAGCAATCACTTCAAAAGCAAGAATTGTTTCTCATCTCCAAGATGGAAGAACTAAAGGCTCTAAGTGAAAGGTATGAAAAATTGTCAATTGAGCATGCTTTAGTTACTAACTCCTCTTCTAGTGTTTCACAACTAGAGAAGGAAAACCTTGAGCTTAAGGCAAGGCTAGATGAACTATCAAGCAAGTATAATGTGCTACAAGCAAACTATGTTCATCTAAAGTGCTCTCATGAGGAAGTAGTAGAATCAAGCATCATGCTTGAGGTAGCTCATGAGGTTGTGATCACATCGGTAAAATTTTCTCAACCTCTCACACATTCACTCACGAGTATACCATCTCAATTAAATATTTCTTGTACTAATGAGTGTGCTCCTCAAGCAAGCCAATCTTCGATTGAGCTAAAACTCATAGAAAACATAGAGCTCAAAGAAGAGGTGGAAAGATTAAAGAAAGATGTGATTCAGTTGAAGGGTAAGGAGAAAGCACAACCTTCTCAAGATAACCGTGATAACATGGTGAAGAAGCTTGAGAAGGGTTCAAACCTTACTTCCTCCAAAGCCCAACAAAAGAATCACATTTCAAGCAAGGCCAACACAACCAAGAGCAAGAAACATGGAAAAAGGATGTGTTATGGTTGTGGATTATATGGACATGAGTGGGCTATGTGTCCACACAAGAGTTGGGTCGACAAGTGTGAAGCGGCCGAACAAAAGGCCTCAAACAAGTTGGCCAACCAAAAGAAAAGTGATGGACAAAACACTTGTCTAATGAGCAAGAAATTGGGGCATCCTACCAAGAAATGCCCAATGTACAAAGAGGCAAGAAAGGAAGCCCAAGTTGCAACAAGAAGATGCTATGGATGCAATGAGATGGGCCACAAGGTTGATAGATGTCCATACAAGCAAAGCAAGCATAGAGCAAACAAAGGCCTCATATGCTATGCTTGTAGAAGAAAGGGGCATATAAGCTATGAATGCCCAAATGGTAACACTCCTAAGCCGAACACATTTGTTTATAATGATATGCTTACGAAGACCACAAATGGAGTTAGCACTAGCAAGGTGATGTGTTTACCACAAACTAGTGCTAAAGTCATTTGGGTGCCTAAGCACTTGTTGACGAACTCAAAAGGACCCAACAAGAGTTGGGTACCAAAGTGTGCTTAGGTTAATGATGTAGGTACTTGGTGATGGGATGAAGGCTTCGGGGTGGTTGAGCAAGCGAATTGATAATATTCACTCAATCTATCAACCAATTCCTATCATAATTTCTTATATGGTTGACCCGAAGATAATTTAATGAATATATCATCTATTTCATCCTCACCATTGGTAACAAGTACCTAAACCTTATAGGATAGCCACTTTGTTTTGTGTTCAAATAGTTCACAAGTAGGCATATTTGTGAAATATTGAAAGTGGCTAATTAGATTCAATTGAAAAGTATTTTATTTTGCCATATGATGCTTTTAATGGCTCTCTAGTAAAGCAATTTATTTGTTGAGATGCATGGCATAAAATAAATACTATAGCTAAACAAGGAATCACAAGCAGCGAATTAATTGTGTCTGTCCTGCACCTACCGAACGTGTCCGATATTACTACCGGACGTGTCCGGTATGGCCGTGGACAGAAAGAAAGTGTTTCTGTTCTGCGTATTCCGGGCGTGTCTGGTATACCTACCGGACGTGTCTGGTATTGCAGGAACTAGAACACTAATTGGATTGCAACTGAGTCTTTGATCCATATATTTTTCACATATCCTTAATTCACTCAGAAGCTTGTGGTTTATCAAATCTAAGTGGATTGTGAGCATCTCTTGAACTCAAATTTAAATATAGCAAATTATTTGGTTGTGGTTCAAATTAGATAATTGACTCCCAAATTCTTAATAGAATAAAGTGCTAGTTGAAAGTCATTCAAATTACTTAAAGCACTTATTTAGGGGGAGCTCAGTTTCTATTTTGCACCTTTGTGGACTAACAAATTTATCTAGCATTCTTTGTAGTCCTTTGGATGAAAAATTGATTTCGTATCTAGCATGATTATTTGGCAATTAAGGTCAACATAAAGATTATCATGCTATGTATCTTCTTAGTGGTATTCTTGTGGGCTCAAGGCAAAGGTATGTTTTTACATACATGCATTGTAAGTGCATCTAAGGCACTTTATATGTTAGAATGTGCATTTGTGTGACATAGGGGTGATGTTTTTCAAAACCCATAACTAGCTGTAGGTGGTGTGAATTTGAAAAACTATTTGAATCTTGGTCTTTGTGACCTAGCCTTGTCATGTGATAATTATAGCTCTCCTTGATTGTTTGATTGGCTAATTGCACATGACATGGCTTTCTTAAGTCCACAATCTACTATGTCTCACAATATCTCCCTCAAGTAATCAACATTTATATATGCCAAATATTTGAAAAAGATAAGTGATACTCATGGCATTTGGATCAAGAAATGATAGAGAAGGGGATTGGAATTAAGTGAATGAAATTTGGAACAAGAACAGCCAGCCCGCAAATACCAGACGTGTTCGGTATGCGTATGAGCGGGGTTATAAAAACAGCCAGTACCCCTTGGGCCAAGTTAGGTTTTTCATCTTCCAGCCAACCCAGCCACCTCTCCTCGACCTTCATTGGCGATTTCAAGTTTCCATCGTGAAAAGGAAGAGGGGGAGATTGGATCGAAGGAGATTTGCATCAAGATCGAAGGCTCTGGGACTTGGATTTCCAATTGCATCTTCATTCACTTTCTCAAGGTACCCTAATCCCGGACCTCATCTGATCTAAGCAGTTAAGGCATGATTTTGAAATCCCTTTGGTAGAGATGCTACATTACCTATCTAGAGGGAGATTGTAAGCTTTAATCAAGTTGTCATCAATCACCAAAAAGGGGGAGATTAAAAGTGCATCTAGCCCTTTAGTGGGTTTTGGTTGATTGAATGACAACGTGATTAAAGGTCTAACCCATTTTCTAAGTGTGGACAGGTAATAGGTTATCTCACCAATACTTAATGAAAGCCAAAATGATGTGTTGTTGTATAAACAATCTAGTTCAAGCACAAGACAACAATGCAAATGGAATTCATACAAAGGCTTATTTATTGTGGGATTTCCATGTACTATGTGAAAGTAAGCTCGTAAGAATTAATTAATGAGACATGAGGGATTGCATATGGAATGGTCTCATATTTGAAGCTTGCTAAATTGAAATGAAAAAGATAACAATATATATTAATGGATGATTCAACACAATGTGACTTGATGGCTTGAGATGGTGAAGATAGCAAGGAAAGGCTTCGAGGTACTAAGCAAGGGTGAAGGGCAAGCGACGGCTTGACGGCCGAAGAACCTAGCTAGGGTGAAGAAAGAAGTACTTGCATTTAGTTGAGGTACTAATTAAGCTATGATGGTCATGTCAATATGAAGGATCAAATCACTATTGGAGTGTTTGATGAAAGTGACTTGATACATTTGGGATTATTCAAATTTGATGAATGGAATCAAGTCACGTGCTCAAGATGGCTATGCTCAAGTGAAAAAGATCAAAGTTGACATGTTGGCACCCTCACTTAATGAAGATTGGAATACACGGCTTCGGTTGAAAGAGATCAACTCAAAAGGTTTAATTTCATTATACTTTTAAATTTGAGTTAATAGGAATGTCGTACTATTAAGAGGGATGCATCATGTTGATAGATAATGTTTCATAAGTGCTCAAGCCAACCTATGTGAGTTTTGAGTGTTTGAGAGACAAAAGAGCTAATCTATTTTTTTGCTGGTCTGGCAGACGTGTCTGTTATTTGCCCAGCAATGGTAAAATTGTTGTTCTTGGGTTGGTTCATCGGGAGTTCCGGCAATGGTCGGGAGTTCCGACGTCTCACGCCTAACTGACTTGGAGAGTTCACTGTGGTGGTCATACTGGACGTGTCCGGTATTCATACCGAATGTGTCTGGTATGGACGGCCAGAGGCCAACGGCTAGTTTTCAAATGCCTTGAGGGTCGGGAGTTCCGACGTGAGTCAGGAGTTCTGATGGTCAGAAGTTCCAGCATGCATCGGGAGTTCCGACACCTCACATACTTTAACTCATTTACCATGGTTTTCAAATGTATTGAGGGTCGAGAGTTCCGACATGAGTCGGGAGTTCCGACGGTCGGAAGTTCCGGCATTCATCAGGAGTTTTGACGCCTCACAACGTTACTGTAACTCAGTTACCGTTGGCACAGCGTAAGTCACGTGTCCGGTATGGCAACGGCTATAAAACAGCTAGTTTTTCCTAGAAGGCTATAAATACCCCCAAGCCTCCACCTTTGGAGGCTGCTAATTCTGCTGGTTGTGATACACATTTTTGAGCCTTGCCAACTCTCCAAAACCCTCTCTTAGCGAGTGATTCATCTAATTGCCAAATTTATTTGTGGGTTAAGAGAGAATTTGAAAAAGAGAGCAAGCCACCACTTGAGCACTTGTGCATATTGTCAATCTCGTGATTCGCATTTGTTACTCTTGGACTCTTCGGTCCTAGATGGTTAGGCGTCGCCGGAGAGCACCCGAGAGATTGTGGTGTGCCTCGGAAAGTTTGTAACGGTCGATTCCGCCGCCTCGGAATCAACTAGTGGAAGGAGGAAAAGGAGTTAGAAAAGACTCCGGCTAGAGTGACCTTCGTGGTATCCTCTAGGGCTGACCTTCACTGGGTCGCCTATAGCCCCCTCAACGGAGAGTAGGACTCGAACGAGTCCAAACTTTGGTAAAACAAATATCGTCTCAATTCGCATTTCATTTGATATTTGTGTTGCTCCAGCTCTTGTGCAGGTTCTCTGTGTATATTGTCATCTCTAGTAGGTACCTGCTGTTTGGCTTGAAGATAGAAATTGAAAGGAGCAAGTTTGGGGCTGCTCTACAAAAATCGTGTATACCGGACACGTCCGGTATTCATACCGAACACATCCGGTATTTCCTGCCTGCTCTGAATATATTCATTCTCTGTTCTAACTTTGTGTTGCAGGGTTGTAGCTTCTAGATATATCCTTTATACCTTGTATACTCTGTGGATAACTTGTGAGGGGTGGTATTACTCTTAATTTGGAGTTTCTATTTTGGAAACTCCCTTTACTAATCCTTTCCGCATTTAAAGGTGTTAATTTTTAGAAACGCCTATTCACCCCCCCCCCTCTAGGCGACATCCTAGGTCCTTTTAGCGGGTGAGTCCATAGGTGGCGTGAGAAGCCTTCGCTTGCTTCTCTACAATCGAGAGTGCACAATAGTCCCCTACCTAGCACGCCAACTGTTGGTGTTTTGTAAACCAGACTAGTAAACTTATACGATTGCGGCGCTGCTCTAGAAAGACGATGGTAGCATCCAATAGACACGAGGATTTATACTGGTTCAGGCTGGAGCCCTACGTCTAGTCTCAGAGATGATCGAGTACGTGTTCCTCGCTTGAATGCTCTGAAGCTCTTACAATGGGGGTGCAAGAATGGTGGAAGAGATGGATGGACCTATGCTAGGCGAAGGGCTACCAAAAGAGAAGCTCCAGGAGCCCTACTACAATGGTGGATGAATGGAATGGTAGAGGATTCAGAATATCTAGAGAGGGCGCCCTGGCTGCCCTTATATAGAGTTCAGGGCCAGGGCGCATACAAAGCAGGAGGTTCTCCCGACCGAAGGGCCGAGAGCCTGAGGGAGGGCCTAGCGAACTTGAGTTGCAAGCTACGCTGTCTTCTGGTGCATGTCCGGTCGTGGCTATCGTCATGGCCTTCTGGCCGTGTCGCGGTAGGATGTGACGTGACGCTACTGTGCCGGCCGTGGTGGCACTGTAGCCTTGATGGCGATTCGTCAGCCATCCCATGCAACGCGGTGTCCGTCTTGGCCTTCGTTGTCATCTCATGGTTCCTAGGGGCACCATACCCTGAGTAGGTAGCTGCCCTAGGTCATCGATCGCTTGGTCGCCTCGCAGGGCCGAGGGCCGCGACCCCGATCGTCAGGGTTAGGGCACTCTGTGGGTCTAGATGGCCTTTTCGTCGAGCCCCTTTTCATGGATCCTCATCCCGTAGTGGGTGGGATCATACAATCGTCTAGTCGGTCCGTATTTGGATGGTGGGTGTCGTACCCATTGCCACCGTGGTGCGGCGTTGTCTCGTTGGTGCGGCATGGCACAGGGATGGTGTCTGACTGGGTTGAGGTGACTGTTGTCCCCTCAGTCCTTGCGGGGTCAGTATGGCATGCTTGCTCTTGTCAGAGTAGGTGCGCCTAGCTGCACTCGACCTCCCCCCATCCCCTTCGGGGGTCGTGACGGGGACAGGTCATGTGTCTTGCGAGCGTTGTGTGCTAAGGCGGATGGAAGGGGTCAGGGATGACCCCAGTCTTGTCGGCTAGCCCGCTCTGCTTGGCTTTCGCTAGACCTCGGTCGTTCGGTCCTTTCACTAGTTGTTGTATTATGGGTCGCGTGGCTTGTTAACTAATCGGTGCCTTGGGACACCCTGGGGTTATAACCCCGACACATAGCGTGCGGCGGAAGGAGAGAGGTCGTGATGGAGCATTTGCTTCGGTGTCTAGCCCAGGAGCCTCCGTGGCTTTGGCGTGTTGCGATTGCTGGGCCTCAGCTAGTTGGGCCGTCTAAGAGGCTATCTAATCAGTGTCTTGAGATACCCGGGGTCTCATAACCCCAATAGTTCTGGTTCTATTACATAGACTAACTTTCTTAGTAATCTGACTTAAGGTAGACAATATGCTGAGACACCCAGCTGATGGGTCCCAGTGGAGAGCGATAGACAGGGAATTTCCAGAGTTTGCAAATGAGGCTAGAAACTTAAGGTTCGCCTTAAGTACAGATGGTATGAATCCTTTTGAAGAGCAGAGCACTAGTCATAGCACTTGGCCAATTACTCTATGTATCTACAACCTTCCTCTATGGTTATGCATGAAGCGGAAGTTCATTATGATGCCGATCCTCATCCAAGGTCCGAGGCAACCTGGCAACGATATTGATGTCTATCTGAAGCCATTAGTTGAAGAACTTCTAGTTTTATGGAACAAACCAGGTGTACGTGTCTGGGATGAGTACAAACAAGAACACTTTGACCTACAAGCAATGTTGTTCGTAACAATCAATGATTGGCCTACTTTAAGTAATCTTTCAGGTCAGACAAACAAAGGATATAATGCATGCACACATTATTTTGATGACCTTGACAGTATATATTTGAAAAGATGTCGAAAGGTCGTGTACCTTGGCCATCGTTGATTCCTTCCTTTGAATCACCAAGTAAGAAAGAAAGGGAAGCATTTTAAAGGTAAGCCAGACCACCGGAAGAAGCCTCATAACCGAACCGGGGAAGATGTACTCGCAATGGTCAAGGATGTGAAAGTAGTATTTGGAAAGGGACAAGGCAGTGAATCTATTCCCAAAGATGCTAAGGGATACGCACCCATGTGGAAGAAGAAGTCCATCTTTTGGGAGCTACCCTATTGGCAAGTCCTAGAGGTCCACAACGCAATCGACGTGATGCACCTGACAAAGAATCTTTGTGTGAACCTGTTAGGATTCATGGGTGTGTACGGGAAGCCAAAGGATTCACTTGAAGCACGCCAGGACTTGCAGGGCATGAAAGAACAAGACAACCTTCATCCAGAGAAGATAGATGATGGACGTCATTACTTAAGTCCTGCTAGCTACACGCTTAGCAAAGAAGAGATGGACAACATGTTCGAATGTCTAAGCAGCATCAAGGTCCCATCGGGATTCTCCTCCAATATAAAGGGTATAATAAATGTGCCAGATAAGAAATTCCTAAACTTAAAGTCCCACGACTGCCACATGCTTATGATGCAATTGCTTCCAGTTGCTTTAAGAGGAATTCTATCTCCACATGTACGTCTAGCCACCGTGAAGCTATGTGCATTCCTCAATGCAATTTCTCAGAAGGCAATCAATCTAGTGGAACTAGCTACTCTACAGAATGATGTGGTTCAATGTTTTGTCAGCTTTGAGTTGGTGTTCCCTCCATCCTTCTTTAATATCATGACACACCTCCTAGTTCATTTGGTGAAGGAGATTAGTATTCTTGGACCTATGTTCTTACATAACATGTTCCCCTTCGAGAGGTTTATGGGAGTCTTGAAGAAATATGTGAAAGTCCGTTCTAAGCCTGAAGGAAGCATCGCCCAGGGCTATGGAACAGAGGAGGTCATTGAGTTATGTGTTGACTTTATTCCTGACCTTGCCCCGATTGGCGTTCCCGAATCATGACACGAGGGGAGACTCAGTGGTAAAGGAACTTTAGGGAAGAAAACATATATCGGCATGGAAGATTATTTCAATAAAGCACACTACACAGTTCTTCAGAACTCGTCATTGGTGCATCCGTACATCGAGATACATAAGGAATTCTTACGATCCAAGTTTCTAGGAAAGACTGAAGCTTGGATTAGGCATCAGCACATGGAAAGTTTCAGTGGTTGGTTGCGAAAAGAATGTCAAGGCAATGACAATATTGATGAGCAACTGTATTTGTTGGCTAGGCAGCCATCGTGGCATATCCTCACGTACCAAGGGTACGAGATAAATGGGAATATATTTTACACAGTTGCCCAAGATAAAAGGAGCACCAATCAAAATAGTGGTGTTCGCATAGATGGCACAGATCCAAATGGGAATATACAAACATATTATGGCCGTATAGAAGAGATATGGGAACTAGACTACGCACCTAATTTTAAAGTTCCTTTGTTCCGGTGCCAATGGGTGAAGCTGACCGGAGGAGGGGTAACAGTCGACAAAGAGTATGGAATGACAACAGTGGACCTCAACAATATTGGGTACAAAGAGGAACCATTCGTCCTTGCTGCCGATGTGAGTTAGGTGCTCTATGTGAAAGACATGTCTACAAAATCAAAAAGAGGAAAAAACAAAGACATCAACTCAATGATCAATGAGCCAAAGCGCCACATAATTCTTTCTGGAAAAATAAATATAGTGGGAATTGAAGACAAGTCAGACATGTCAGAAGATTACGAAAGAAATGTCCGAATTCCACCCTTCATAGTGAAAAAAGATCCAAGCATCATGTTAAATGATGAAGACACTCCATGGTTACGACAAGATCATAACCAAGGGTCATACGTCAAGAAGAAATTCACTGTTGTGCCCTCATGATACAACGATGCATGTTTAATATATTATGTTTTAGAGATGGATATTATGTAATATGTTATGACTTCACAATTGTAGATCTTGCTAAGATGATCAAACTTGGTATTCAGAGTTTTTTCATCTGAGGTCATTTAGTGTCTCATTTGACCAAGTTTGACCAAGTCAAATTTGGTCAAATGAAAAAACAACACTTTGACTCTAGTATTATGAACTCTAAATAACTTCAAATTGAAAAGTTTTGAATACCAAGTTTGTTAAACTCAAAAAGATCTACAATTGTTGTTTTGGTCAACTTTCCATTTGAGAAAGTTTGGACAGTTCAAATTTATGATTTCTAAATTTCGATGCCTACAAACTAGTTTTCGGAACCATAAATTGTCTCAAATTGAAAAGTTTTGAATACCAAGTTTGTTCATCTCATCAATATCTACAATCCTTATATAGGCCATTTTTTCATTTGAGAAAGCTTGAACAAAATGTAGTTCAAATTTCACAAGTGTGTGACATAGTTTTAGAAAGTCTATATGAGATTCAAGAAATTGTGACTAGTGTTTGATAAAAATTTCTCAAATGGGAAAATGAGCTATGTAACAATTGTATATCTTGCTGATATGATCAAACTTGGTATTCAGAGTTTTTTCATCTGAGGTCATTTAGTGTCTCATTTGAGAAGTTTGACCAAGTCAAATTTGGTCAAATGAAAAAACAACACTTTGACTCTAGTATTATGAACTCTAAATGACTTCAAATTGAAAAGTTTTGAATACCAAGTTTGTTAAACTCGAAAAGATCTACAATTGTTGTTTTGGTCAACTTTCCATTTGAGAAAGTTTGGACGGTTCAAATTTGTAATTTTTAAATTTCGACGCCTACAAACTAGTTTTCGGAATCCCAGATTGTCTCAAATTGAAAAGTTTTGAATACCAAGTTTGTTCATCTCATCAATATCTACAATCCTTATATAGGCCATTTTTTCATTTGAAAAAGTTGTAGAACAAAAAATACTATATTTTCTTTATTTTTATAGGTTCAACAAAAATTTCCTGTCAATTTTGGTCAAAAACCGAGAAAAAATTGAAACATTGACGTTACAATAATGTGATAATAAATTTCCTATCGAATAATATTAGTTTTATTAATTTTAAGTTACAAATATATTTTTGCATTAACAAAATACTTAGTATCAGTAACATTTATATTCTATATTCATAAAAGAAATTAAAAACTTTAGGTTACAAAATTTTCCTATTTACAATAAATAATTAGTTAATCAATAGTATTTTTTAAAATAAATATTGCAAAGTATTGAAGTTGCTATGGAATTAATTGATTAACCTAGTATTAAATAAAATTAAAATCCCAGGCCTTTCCAATTACGCTGGCGGGTTGCCAATATTTTCAGGCCTTCAGTCCCGGCCCAGGCCAAGAACCGGGACTAAAGGGTGGGCGGCAATTTCGGTGCCCGCCCAAAAATACTTTTAGTCCCGGCTGGTAACAACAACCGGGACTAAAAAGCCTTTAGTCCCGGCTTGTAAGGCGAGCCGGGACTAAAGGGTTCGACCTTTAGTCCCGGTTAGTCTTACCAACCGGGACTAAATATCCTTTAGTCTTGGCTGGTGTTACCAGCCGGGACTAAAGGGTCCCGGCCTATATATATCGAACGGTTTCATCTTCTACTTTTCGATCTACACGTCGATCATCGCCGCCGCCACCGCCATCTTCGATCTCGCCTTCGTCGCCCAGCCCCGCCCGGCCGTCGAGCTCGTCTCTACCGCGCCGTCGTCGTCTTCTACCCCCGCCCGGCCACGCCATCCGCCTGGCCCGCATCGCGCTTCATCTCTACGCCGCATCCTGGCTCCGTCATGCACTCGAGCCCACCTCCATCGCCGATCACCGCTTCACTTGGCCCGGCCTCGCCGTCGCCGAGCCCCGCCTGCTCACTCGTCGTCGTCGCGCTGCGCGAGGTGCTCACTCGGCCTCGGGCGGCTGCCCAGACGCCCTGCCCGCCCACATGCTGTGCCATCATCCCCGACACCGCTAGCTGCATGCTCTCGGCCATATATATGTTAGATTAAAATGTTAGATTTAATTACTAGTTTAATGTTAGCTGCCCTCGACAGTATGAAAATGTTAGATAGTTTTTGATATATATGTTAGATTAAAATGTATTAAAATTTAATTAGTAGTTTATTGTTAGTTTTTTAGTTAGTTTTTAGATAGTTTTTGATATATGTTAGATTTAAATGTATTAAAATTTAATTAGTACTTTATGTAGATAGTTTTTTAGATAGTTTTTTATTATAGTTTTTAATATATGTTAGATTAAAATGTATTATCTATTACTAGTTTATCTAATTTGATGTTAGATTTATTTAATTGGATTTAGTAATTATATATTCTATCTCTCTCTATATATATCTAGAGAGAGATTATTCTATATGTATATATATGTACTTAATTATTTCTATATGTATATATACATGTACTTATTTTCATGTGTTGAGAGAGAGAGAAAATTGTATCTAGAGAGACATTCTATGTGTTATCACATGCATATCTAGAGATATAGACATATGCACTTATTTCTATGTGTTGAGAGAGAGGGAAAATATATTGTATCATTCTATGTATATATATACATGTACTTATTTCCATGTTTTTAGATCGAAAGTGTTTTTGATTCGATTCCAAAGCCTATATCTTATTATTGTTTATCCTTATGAAATATTATGTGTTATTATATTTAATTGGATTTAGTAATTCTATATGTGTTATCACATGTACTTATGTTATGTACCATAATAATTCTATCTATGTGTTATCTTGAAGATACAAATGGCTGCTCCGGATGATGACATAATGGCGGATATTATCAACGCCGGCACCAATGTGGATGTAGATGACACGAGTCAGTACTTTGCTGATTATGAGGATATCCTGAATATGCCGGTGGTTGAAGATCAACAAATTGTCGCGTAAGAAAATACCGGCGAGGTATATTCGATTATCTATCATCTCTTATAGATGCATGCGTACGTATATTTGTTGTTAATCGTTGTGTTTCTACTCATGTAGCCGGTCTCTGGATCTATATCAACCACCGACAAAAGTAGGAAAGTCCGAGGGCCAAAAAAGCCATTAGAGGGCCGTTTCATAATATCAGAATTCGACACCGACACCGATAAACCATTGGGACCACATGCTCAGACATATGTCAATCAATGTGGGTTCATTGTAAGGGATAGGATCCTAGTTAGTGCTCGTGAATGGAAGCAGAAGATATCCGCTCCTAATGTTAGTTTTGTATCTGATCGTGACAAGAACCTAGCTTGGAGAGATATCACTCAGCATTTCACATTACAAGCAGATGATGCTTTGAAGGAGCTAGTGAGGGATTGGACAATAAAGAAGATGGCAACATTGTTCCAGAGTTGGAAGAAGACATTGTATAAAAAGTTTATCTTGAAGAATGCTACGCCGGATTTCAATGCTAAGGCGTTTGTCAAGTTGAAGTCCCATTGGGATGCCATTGTAGAATACAAGATATCTCAAGACAGTGAGGAACGTGTGATGAGGAATCGACAGAATGCCCGACAGAAGCAATATCATCATCGCATGGGATCAGGTGGTTATAGGAGTGCTATTCCCAAGTGGCAGAACCTAGAAGCAGAGATTACTGCCAAGGGAATTATACCTGAAACAATAGAGAAGAACTGGCCTCAACGCGCGAAGAATTGGTTCTACGCTCATGGGGGAAGCCTAGACCCAGACACTGGCAAGCTAATTTTCGGCCAAAAAATTGAGAGAGCAACACAGAGACTAGCTCGTGCTAGGGAAGAATCTGATAGTGGTGTTTTCAAGCCCAACAGAGAGAAGGATGAATTGACATATGCCCTAGAGAATCCCGAACACGGTGGTCGAACAAGAGGCTATGGGGCGGTTCCGTGGCTACACGTATTCCCAGCAGACAAGGATACCTACAGAAAGCCGCTAGAGAAAGAAGGATGAGGAGGCAGAACGAATCCGTGCATTGGAGCAATTTGTTGATGAGTCACGACAAGCATTGCTTGAATCACGTGAACGAGAAAAATCTCTTGAGGTAAGAATGCAGGAGGAGATCAAGAGGCAAGTGCAGCTAGCAATGAGTCAAATGCAATCGCAATCAATGCCAAGAGTCACCATTAGCCCCGTTGGTCAGATGAAAAGCAGTTGTGCTTCTACGGAGCTGCCAGTTATTCAAGACGACGCTGGGTTGCGCTTCCCTGTTGATGACATTACCGAGCCTCTAACAACATGTGAGCTGCACATTCCAGATGGTAATAATGCATCAATCATGGTGGCTGTCAGGGTTGTATCTCCAATAGACCGAACGAAGACACCAAGAATCCATGGGTCAGTTATTCAACCTAGATATGCTAGCGTCTCAGTCGATAGAGTGCTCAAAGGTTACAGCAATGTTCCTCTTGACATTGAAGGCGGTGATGGGGAGAAGACACTAGGAGAAGCGGAGAAGACATTTATTCAATGGCGCAAACGCTTCATCATCATTCCTAGGGCGTCACCGCTTCCCCTACCTCACCCTAGGTACGAATGAAAGTGAATGAAATATTATTTTCCATTAATTTTCTATTGGCTTCAAAAATAATTGACACACAACTTGTTTTTGTAGCAGTGGTCTCCCCACCTAGCCTAATCATTCATTCCCCATCTCATCACAAATCGTCGGGGCGAGACGACTTCATCCCCACGGCGATCGCCAACTCCTACACCGCCCCATCGCCTCCACAACGATCTCCAACTCCTACACCGGCGCCACCGCCTCCTGGCGATCTCCAACGCCCACGCCGGTCTCCACCAACACCGGCCTCATCGCCCCACACCGGTCTCCAACACCGCCCCACCCCTCCACAATGACGACGCACTACAAAGACGCGTCTAAGGTCCTGGCGGCAAAAAAGACCCCCCGAGAAAAGAGTTATTTCTCAAGAAATACTTCTGAAAAAGACCGATGAGTAAATAGCAGCTGAAGAAGACAAAAAAGTGAAAGATTTTTTTTATAGATATAAAAAACAAGAGTCAAGCGAAGCTTAAGGAGAACCCGTACTTTTACATACCACGAGATGTGCTGAGGCAGAAGGTCGATGCTCACAAGAAAAAGATGATTGAACTTCATAAGCCTTCGCCACTATTAGACTATGACCGCTCCCTCGTAAAGTCACATGATGCAGATAAGAAAAGAAAAAGAGCATCAGAGAAGGATGTCCCATACCTCGGACAACAGAAGCAACCAATGCAAAATCTTGTTGTTACTAATGAATATGGTTCCAACATAGAAGTCTATCGACCAGACAACTCTAGAGAAGTGTCGGTTCAAGCCCTTAATGCTTTTTTTGAAGATACTGGTTTAACCTTGGATCAATTGACGGGCAAAGCTCCAATCCAGAACCTGGAAGTTGATACCTGGAAGACTTATAAATATGGCAAAAGTCTGTACAACCCTACGGCTCTGAATGAATTGGGTACGCAAATGTACTTGCTCAACAAGTGGTACATGCAGGCGGGTGGCAGGGGTGAGCAGTGGATCTTTGTCAGATTTAGAGACCATCATTACTTCTGTGGTGATGACATCTTACATATTAGTTTCGAAGAATTGCATCAACTATACCACTTAGACGCTTTGGACAAATCAATCATTAGCTCCTTTTGTTTGTAAGTGATTCTTACTTTTATTTAATAAACTCACTTCCATGCGTACGTGTATATAATTATCCTCACATGTAACTTATATTTATATACAGATTCCAGATGTCAGAGCTCCAAAGAATACAAGACACCAGTGTTGGCTTCATTGATCCTTATATCGTATTCAAAACCGGTATTATTATCAAGGAGCGGTGGGTATTTGAAGCATAGGAGAATATCATGATGTTCTTCGTGAAGCAGCACAACAAGACAACAATACTTTTCCCGTACAACTTTGAGTAAGTGTTAATAATAATGTAGTCTACATATTTTATGTAATATCAATACAACTTATATGCATGTACGTGTGTATAAACCAATGCAGTTTTCACTGGATACTCATTGTCATTGAGTTAAACTCAAGTCGGTTAGTAATCTTTGATTTGTTGAGAAAAGAGCGGGCACTATACCAAGATATGATAGACATTATCTAGGGGTAATTTCGATCTCTCGCGCACAACTATTATTGAATAGACTTTGCCATAATTTATTAACGATCGTACATTATTGGTCGCATAGGGTTTGGAAAGAGTTTATTCGGCAACATCGCAAGGATTGCAAGGCACCACTTAATGTAGTTGAAATACCAGTAAGTTGTACTATATACACTTCCCCACGTGTTTAATTACTATATCGTACTTCAATTTACGTGTGAGATGATGAGAATAATCTTCTTCTCGTACAGTGGTGTTTGCGGCAGCAACCAGGTAATAACTTGTGTGGATACTACGTTTGTGAATTTATCACTGCGCACATAAGAAGAACTCCTAAAGATGTCCTCAGAGTACATATATATCAATTTTTTATTTATTTTTAAATGAATATATATATATATATATGTATTAATACTTTTTCTTTTATTTTAAATGCAAGACTGAATGGTTGAAACGAAGGGTCATACAAAAAGACCATCTGAAAGCAGTTCAAGAGTCAATAGCAGGATTTCTTCTAGAAAAAGTGCTAAATCCCAATGGCGAGTTCTACTTTGATCCTAAGAAATAAATGGTGTAAATTAAATGTTTATTGATATCGTTATTTTCGAGAACAAGATTATGAAAGTGTTGTATATATACATATATATATATATCTATAATATATATAGGTTCATATTTTATTCGAATATAATAATGCTCGAGATGAGAATTAGATGTAATTATATGCGTGCGTGTATTTATATTAGTAGCGTAGAATACGTACATAAAAATATTTTATATATTAAACAAATACGTGTAACTGAACTGAAAACAAATTAAATAAAAAAAAGAAAAAGAAAAGGAACCTTTAGTCCCGGTTGGGGTTACCAACCGGGACTAAAGGGTGCGGCCACGTTTGCTCGGCTGGAGGGCCTTTAGTCCCGGTTGGTAACACCAACCGGGACTAAAGGTCCTTCTTTAGTCCCGGCTCGATGACCCGGAACTAAAGGTTTAGTCCCGGGATCGTTGTCCCGGCGCGGTAATCAGGACTAAAGGTCGTTACCGCCCGGGACAACAAGTCCATTCTGTAGTAGTGGATGTGGTCTAGAATCTTAGACCATCAGATAATTGACAGCGTTGACTACCCCCATCACAGCGTTCTCTCTAGAGATTGCTTCCAGCTTTCCCATTACCGTTACAGCAAGTGAAACAAACAAGCCTGTTTTAAGATGCTTTGTTAACGTTACCACAGTGTTCTATTTACGTTCGCGTTTGCATTAGCATTCCTGATCCAATCACCATCATATATTAGTCCCTTTGCATACTATACTTACCTTAGCTGAGATTCAGAGCATTAATGCTACTGAATAATTCTTAGTATTAAGTATCTAATTTGTAATGGGACAAAACATGAGATTTGGTAACTTGTGTGGGCCATAGCTCTGGTAAAGGTCGGAGGTACACGTATCTATATGCTGATTTTTGAACTGCCACTGGTTTATATTTTTCTGGGATGCAGCTATCTTTGCTGCATGTATTAAAATCAATCAATGTAATGCTAATAAGTACAATAATCATTCTGTGTTATCGTCACTATGGGCACTGTTTGCTTGGACTTATCAGTCGTACTGTTTCAGCGAAATAACAGTAATTTTCTCTCACAACAAATCAACATCAGCATCAGCACCAGCTGTTTTTACAGCCAGCCGAACACGCCGGTATGATTTGATTCTACAGAGTTGTAATTGATAAATTTATGCCACATCATCAGGGGGATCTGTACAACCATGAGAGCTTGGTGGTGGCAATGGAATCTGCAGATGTTGTGATCTCGGCGGTGGGTTATGCACAGCTACCACATCAAATCCGCATTATCTCAGCAATAAAACATGCTGGAAACATAAAGGTAACTTACTGTACCTCAATGGAAAATGTCATTTGTGTATATCTTTTAGTTTGTTGTGGACATTTTAATATATTTGTCTCTTTCATCGTCTTCCAACTCCACGCAGGAAAAATAAAAGCTTTGAAATGCAAGATAATTGATTTTTTTTATTTGTTTCGCTGGGATCGTGTTGAGCATTCCTATTTGTTTCTTTTGAACACCTGGCAGTCCTTGCCTTTTGGCTTCACAAGCTTCACCGATTTAAATCCAAATATATTGTGTAAATGTTGAAGGTTTGCTTTTGTATATGCTATATATTTTGTAAATGTTGAAGGTTTGCTTTTGTATATGCTACTGTGTAATGTTGCAGTATTTTCCAGAGATTCTTTCCATCGGAGTTTGGGAATGATGTAGATCATGTACACGCGGTTGAACCTGCAAAATCAGTGTTTGCTGTCAAAGCTAGTATAAGGCGTGCCGTAGAGGCCGAGGGATCACCTACACATATATATAGTCCAACTTCTTTGCTGGTCGTTTCTTGCCAGCTCCTGGACAGATTGGGGTTACAGGCCTTCCAATAGATAAGGTTCTCATCTTAGGCGATGGAAATGTGAAAGGTAAGACTAATTACAATTTGTTGACTATATGTACTAGTTTACTTTTTTGTGGGTCGTACAATCAAAGCAATATGTACTTGAAGGGTTGTATACAAATTACAATGAAAGCAACTAGGGAAGATATGAATACACTTTAATTAATTTATATATTGTTTGTGTGGACAATAGCAATATTTGGAACAGAAGAGGATGTTGGCACCTACACAATAAAAGCTGTAGATGATCCAAGAACCCTGAATAAGATCCTATATCTGAGGCCACCAAGCAACATCTTGTCTCACAATGAGCTTATCTCACTCTGGGAGAAGAAAGTTGGGAAGACATTTGAAAGGGTGTACATTCCAGAAGACGATGTCTTGAAGAAGATTCAAGGTCTAAAAATAGCAGGCTCAACTTTTGTCCTCATTTATTTGTTTCGAGCCTTACAACAGTAAAACTTTTGTCCTCATTTTTTACTCCCTCTGATCTGTTGCAGAGTCTCCAATTCCATTGAACATAGCGCTGTCAATCAGCCATTCTGTGTGGGTGAAGGGGGACCACACCAACTTTGAGATTGACCCTTTCTTTGGAGTTGAAGCCACTGACCTTTACCCTGATGTCAAGTACACTACCGTGGATGAATACCTGAACAAGTTCCTTTGAATTCCTAGATCCTATTTGGACTGCACCATTCAAGTACTGAATTATAGGAAAGTATTTGTGACAATTATAACTCCATATGATTTTTAAGTATTGCAATACTCAACCGTATCAAGAAATAAAAGGTTGTTCAGTTTGTGTTTCCCTGAGCATGAAGCGCTGTTTGGAGCGGACTAGCATGATTGAAACTGTTAAACTAAATGTCATAATAATACTACTAGTATGCTATGCGCCTTTATGTCTCGGACTCATTAGAGTTATGATCTTTCGTGGATTTATTACTCACTCTATTTTAAATTAGGGACTTAAGCGTTTATGCCCCGTTTTGAAGCAAAATGGTGGTTTTGTCCTTGTTTTATTTTATTTTATGAATTTACCCCTGCAATTCAAAACGAATGGAGACTTTGTCCCTATTCTGTAAAGTCTACTTAATGGTGTGGACAAAAGGACAAGTTTGCCCATTCGTTTTTACCCTTGTTTTATTTTGATACTTGTGTTTGTATCCCTATTTCAGCTAATAATCCATATAAACACAAATTAATATCACACATATCGCATTATGGAAATTACACACTGGGTCACTTTAGTATGTCTAGATGGCATAACATATCAGTGCAAAATGCCAGCGTACAGAACCACGCTACGTGCCAAAATAGAGCTCCAAATGACATGTCCAACTTACATTTTCAAATGACATGTCAAACAAAAGTACAAGCTAATTAGCAAGCCTAAGAAACTAATTGTGAGTTCACTAGGCAACTAGGCAACTAGTAGTGAGCTACATATTAAGAATTGAAACCTAAACAAAGTAGCAGGTCTTGAAGTTCCTCCTCCTCTTCCATTCCTTCTTGTTCCCTTCCGGGAGCACTTGCACTTTATATGAAAAGAGCATAATTATTTTAGTAAAGTTAGCATATGTGAAAGGGGATTGCCAAAATATATAGTATTGAGAAGCAATATTCGTTGGCGGCTTTCTCATTTGTGGCTCTCTCACTAGTATCTCCCTCAATCAGGAGCCATGACGCAGTGAGAAAGGAGAAAGGCTTCCGAGGGTATTGTTGTGTTTTCGTGTGGGTGTCTTTTCTCTTTTTTCCATTTAATCCAGCCAGGCTAAACGATGTTACAAAGTAGGGGTAAGCAGTTGCTTCATTCAAAATGATGAGGATAAAATCACAAAGTTAATAAAGTAGGGGTAAAATCACTATTGAAGTCTGGAGTAGGGGCACAAACACCAAATTCCTTTTAAATTATAAAATATTTTGGCTTTGTTATTTAGACATATAAGTTTTTCTATGCATTTGGATATATACTATGTTTAGATGCATAGTAAAATCAATGTGTTTTACAAGTTAAAATATCTTATAATTTGAAATGAAGGGACAATTATCCATAAAACCTAAGTCCACAGCTCCCAGTCTTAATTATTGTTGATTGCCCGCACATGGCCACCTGCTGCTTGTCTTTGAGTGTCGTTTTGGACGTACTCTATCTGTCCTAAAAATATATGTCGTTTTCGCTTTTCGAGAAATAACTTTAACAAAATATATATTAAAAAATATTAATATTTATGGTACATAATTGGTATCATTGGAAAGATCTTTGAATCTAATTTTTTAATAAATTTATTTGGAGATACAAATATTGCACGTATTTTTTACAAATCGAGTCAAACTTGCGGCACCAAAACCAAAAACAACAGATAATTTGTGATAGAGGGAGTACAGTTAATGCATACATGTTGCTTTAACTTAGACCTTTCTCAACTTCATAATATTTCTCATAGGTTTGGGAGTTGGCTCCGGGTTGGGGAGGGATTTAAAACTTTTAGTTCTACCAGGGGAGACATATCCTTGTTGGACGCTCTGGCCATACAGAAATGACTTGGGTTTTGAAAAAAGATAATATTATTCTCGGTACACTCGGCTATCCATTGGCCTTGGCATATGAGCTATCTAGCCTCAGGCTTGATAGTTATTAGAGTGGCAGGCTCTCCTTTTTTTTGACTGTGCTCGTTTGATAACTGTTGTTGTAGGAGAACTTGGCTAAAGGTAGCCATTGCTCCCATGAACCCTTGGAAGATATTATACAAGCTCTCAACATATCTTCTAAGATTTGATTCACTCACTCGGTTTGTCCAGAAGTTAGTGGGTGATATGCTGAACTTCTGATTAGTTTAGTTTCCAAAGCTCGGTGCAAGTGTTCCAAAAAATGAGCTATAAATTGTGGTCCCCGGTCTGAGATTATGGTCCTTGGTACTCCATGTAGCCTCACGATCTGGGAAACATACAGTTCAACGTACTTCCCAGCTAGATATGTTGTGTTAACTGGTACAAAATGTACTGACTTGGTAAGGCGATCTACGATGACCCATATAGAATCATGACCTTGCTGTGTCATCGGAAGGCCTGTAATAAAGTCTATACTTATTTCTTCCTATTTTTAGCCTGGGATAGGCAACGACTGAAGTAATCCAGCAGATTTCAAATGAATGGCCTTGACTCTACTGCAATTATCACACCTAGCGACATAGGCGGTGATTTCCTTCTTCATCTTGGTCCACCAAAAACGGCTCTTCAATTTTTGATACATTTTGCTACTACCTGGATGGATAGATAACTTGGATGAATGAGCTTCATCTAAAATTTGATTTCTAAGCTCATGGTCCTTTGGTACTACCAGTCGGTTCTCAAACCATAACACACCTCTTTTATCCAACCTAAAATGTTTGGTTTCCTGTTGTTTCATCCCTCTCTTAATATGAAATATACCTACATCCGTCTTCTACAGTTCTATGATTTTGCTCTCAAGTGAGCAATTGACAGTGATATTGTGTAGCACACCAGGATGTAGAAAATTAAATCCATCTTCCAACAAGGCTTCTAAGGTGTTACAATGAGATTTTCGACTAAGTGCATCTGTTACAACATTGGTTTTTTCTGGATGGTAGTGCATTTCTAAATTATAGTCCTTGATCTGCTTTAACCATCTTCGCTACCTCATGTTCAGCTCAGGTTGAGTGAAGATATATTTAAAACTTTTGTGGTCAGTATATATGTGATGTATGTTTCCCAGCAAGTAATGTCTTCATATCTTCAACGCATGAACAATTGCTGCGAGCTCTAAATCATGTGTAGGATAGGTGACTTCATGCTTTCTCAACTGTCGAGAAGCATAGTCAATAACTCGACCTTCTTGCATGAGCACACACCCAAACCAATACCCGATGCATCACAGAACACATCAAAAAGCTTTTCAATGTTGGGTTGTGCTAAAACAGGAGTTGTAGTTAGCAATGTCCGTAGGGTGTGAAAAGCGACTTCATAATCTGACGTCCAACTGAACTTTTCATCCTTCTAAAGTAGTCTGGTCATGGGCTTAGCTATCTTGGAGAAATCCAGAATGAAACGACGATAGTAGCCTGCTAGCTCTAGAAAACTCCGAACTTCATGAACCGAAGTCAGAGCCTTCCAATCCATGACCTCTTGTACTTTAGATGGGTCTACAGATATTCCATCTTTAGATAAGATGTGACCCAAGAAGGGTACTTTGCTCAACCAGAATTCACACTTGCTGAATTTGGAATATAACTTATGTTCCCTCAATCTAGACAGAACAACTCTCAGATGCTCTGCATGGTCTGCCTCACTCTCAGAGTAAATCAAGATATCATCGATAAACACAACCATGAACTTGTCTAGCTTGGGCATAAATACCGAATTCATCAAATACATGAAGTAGGCAGGAGCATTTGTTAGTCCAAATAACATGACCAAATACTCATATAGGCCGTACCTAGTGGAGAAAGTTGTTTTAGGTATATCTTCTGGCTTGATCTTAATCTGATGATAACCGTATCTCAAGTCAATCTTAGAGAATACCTTTGCTTTTGCTAGTTGATCGAATAAAATATCTATATGAGGCAAAAGATACTTGTTCTTAATGGTCACAACATTGAGCGGCCTATAATCCACACACATTCGCAAGGATTTGTCCTTCTTTTTTACAAATAAAGCTGGACATCCCCATGGAGACGAACTAGGTTGAATGAGACCTTTGTCCAATAGTTCTTGTAACTGAATTTTAAGTTCAGCTAACTCATTTGGTGGCATCCGATAGGGTCTTCTTGAGATAGGTGCTATACCTGGCACTAACTCGATCTTAAATTCTACATCCCTATCAGGCTGTAGACCCAGCAACTCATATAGAAATACATTAAAAAACTCACAAATCACTGGAATATCACAAAGGGTAGTGGTTTGGATAGCACAAGACAAGTTTTGGAGATCAAAACTTCAGGGAAGTGGTACAAGAAAAGCATTACCTCCCTTTGGTTCTCTCAACATAATTGTTCTAGTGCTAGTGTCAATGAGAACCCCATGATCGCTCATCCATTTCATGCCAGAAGGGTGCTTGGTTATGAGCTGGTATGGTCAGCTGTACTTCATACCATGGTTGTCCCTCTAGGTATACTTCATTCCAGTAATAGAGGTGCAGTTCGTAATACCCCGCATAATGCAAGACTCTCCAAAGTAGGGCAGGGGTACCAAACATCAATAGAAAAGTCTCACTTCCAGCTGGTGCTTCCATCTGTACCAACAACATGGTGCAACTCTGGTGAGACAACGTCATAATGGATAAGAGTTACATAACCGAGTAAGAAATCCATAAGGGGAGGAACAATACAAGTGTAATAATAATGATTTATCATGATGCATGCACGTTCCGTACGTCCTCACAAACTTACAAAAAATTTAAAATTTCTAACGGCATACACGGTGGCATACAAGCGTTCTCTCATATATAACGTAACTAGTCAGGCTACACGTTTTGTTGTTAGTGTACCTGCATAAGAATTTCATTTTAGCCCAACCCCACAATTATATATGCATAATGTAAATTTGTGCTCTAGGTTGCAAGCTAAATACTTCCATATATATACCCATATATATATATATACTTCCATATCAAAGCTACCCAAGAGTAAATACGTCCTATATATACATATAAATATGCATATATAGCCATATCAAAGCTAACCCACAATTAAATACTTTCGTATATATATGAGGCATATATACACTTCAGTATCAAAGCTAACTCTCCCCATAGACCACATGCTCACATCTTGCGGTCATGCCACTGTGATGATGAGTGGCATCTTACCTTAGGCGTAGAGGCATTTGATCAATACATTACCACTCAAGTGAATGGCATCCATACAATAGCACGCCATATGGACGACGAAATTGAAAACCCCCAAGTTAGTACTTAATTAGCCACCTGAAGTCCTTAACTGGGCATAAAGGAAAGTGATCACTGGCACACTTTAGATTCAAACTCTAGGTTTTAAACACCTATATATAGCTATAAGTTGCTAGAAACTAGTTTTGGAAAACAAAAAACCTTTGTTTTAAATACACATTTGGCAATTAATGTTGAATCTTGCTCTGATGCCAGCTATAGCAGAACCAACCAATTTATAAGAGCACAAGTACAATGGCAGCCCGCTAGCGGTCGCACTGTCATACTTGAGCCCATATAAATCTGGTAGTCTGTCGAGTACCGCGAACGGTCTCGATTCAACCAACATACAACCAAGATCGTACATGATTCAACATACATATCACATGTTACATAAAGTTCACAAATACAGTTTATCCATCAGAGTACGAATTAAGGTTATTACAAACCATGTTCAGGTAAGATAGTAGCGGAAGCAAATTAAAAGTTTGAAACCAACATCTGTAATATTGTTTAAATATAGTGTCAGCTCATGATCACACTTCCACAAAAGCATAAGAGAGGGATTAATAATAGATGCCTGCCCAGGGCTTACTCCTCGTCCACGGTGGGACAGAAGCAGTTCTTGCAATAGCCATGATAAACTGTACCATCTGCAATAATGGGAATAAAACCCTGAGTATGAGAAGGTACTCAGCTAGACTTACCCGTCATAAACCAAAAATAAAGTGACTCCAAGGATTATGCAAGGCTTTATAAGTAGAGCTAGCTTAACAACATTTTGCATAAAAGGCCGCTAATTCAGCTATACATTTTATAATTCGGACATCAAGTTAATTATAACTATTCATCTCTAGAATAGCATCTAACATGTGCCAAACATATGGTATATCATTTAGTAGCATAACAATAGTAACCATAGCCGGTATAATAATTTCATGTTCATCATAACCATCATTTCATAATACAGTTACTACGATGTTGGTACTAGCCAAGTTTCTCACTGTCCGGGAGAGACGACGATTCAAATCAATTTCAACCAGCTGGTAATTTATTCCTAACATAGACCTAGGCAGACCAGATCAATGGTCACCTTAGGTCACCTTTGGTACAATGCAGGTCTACATTTTGTGGGTTCGTCCAGCGCCGCACAATCAGGGACAACCAGCTGCCAGGACGTTCAGGCCTGGCCTGCCCTTGGGCTCACGTCTGGCTCTCCACACATCCTTACTACCATCCAAAGTGCGCACTTTTATAGAAGGGGTCCGGTCTGAGTTGAGCTACTCGGCTTTACGGTCGAAACAAGTTATCCGACCAGCTAAGTGAGAGGCATGCGTTCAATCTTGTCAGAAGCGCCCAACAACGGTACGGTCCTTAATCGGCACAGACGGATTCACATGAGTCAACCTACACATAGACTCTGCCCAGCCTTCATTTACATTACCCCATGGTTCTTTTTCACGATAGAAAATATAGCCAACAGTGCTTCGGTATCCACCTATATCTCGCAGGTGATAGGAAATCACCCGACTTCTACCGGTCTAAGCATGTATTCGATCCTGAACCTACACAGGGTAAAAGGTGTATATATCTGGACAAGGTAGTTCTATGCATCAAGTGGTTTCAGTTCAACTCTTATCACCTAATGCATCAAACATAAAAGGACTCAAGTGAAGTTTTGTGAAACATAGGAGTCTTAGAATGCTTCGGGGCTTGCCTTTGAGGAAAGAGGTTGGCCTATGATCCTAGCACTCAAGGAGGTCCTTAAGAGTTCACTCCTCTCCTTTTGGAGCTATGGCCTGAGGTGTCTCCTAATGTTCCTCCTCTTCTTCTTTGTTGAACTCCAAAAAGAGTTGTCCCATCGGACGATCCTATATCCATGATCATAGAATAAGATATCGTGGATGCATATATAACAATATGTATGATATGGTGGGGTATGATGAAATGCATTCTTATAGGTGTTTTCAACAGCATTGTATTAAGGTGATAACAAGTTACATCCTATTTTACTGAGTAGGTGCATATCTCTTCTCTAGTAACTAAACAAATTCTCATCTAAGCAATTTTCTGGACTACAAGACTACAACTACTTGTTTTGATAATAACTGGAGTTATACACATCTAAATAATATGGTTGTGGACATTATGGAAATATTATGAAATTGTTTATAACTTTCTTTTAATCATATAACAGTGATTCAGCAGTTATCTAGGTCAAACAATTCAATCTTTCATATCTATCCAGAGAGCAAGCATTTCTGACAGCAGACTTCTAACAACGATAATTCTTAAACCATAAGGACTATGACTATGAAAATTTAACACAAGGTAGATAAGTAAGTTATGTACAACTTTGTTATTAACAAGTTTCACAGAAAAGATCATTATCATCATAAAATTATTACCACAACAGAAACTACACATGTAGCCATCTAAGTGAATTATAAAAAAATAATTAGCTAGTTGTCTACAACCAATCATTCCTAAGCCTATCTAATAACATCAACAAGCTATATGTATCACAAACACTGCAGAAAATATCATGGTTAAGCCCAACTAATTTATTTATTTTTATTTATTAATTTCTTTATATATCAAGGTGATTTAAATGATAAATATTTCCAATGCTCAATAAATTCTGAGGCAATTATAGTAGCCTACATATAACCCTAATAGTCTATAGTATAAATTTCATGCCATTTGGATAAGTATAGCCATCTCTACTAAAATGACAAGTTATATAGGCTTATTTTAGCAAAAATAGTTGAGCCTAATGAAAAGTGTCAAGCAACAGATTTAATATTTTTCTTACTTTCCTAGTAGCACAATAATACTATGTAAAAATTTGCATGATCATATGTTATGTATTCTTAGACCAATTAATTTCACTAGAAACTAGCAATTAATTAAGATTAAATAGGAAGACCATATTTCAAGTATAATTACTACGGGTTTAATATTTTTCCTAGCTAGAGCATGTCAACACAAGACCAGCAAAATTAGAATCATAATTTTATTGCCTTTCTAGCTCAAGTTATGCAATTTACAAGATATAAACACATTTAGATGCACTTATCTTGCTCAATTTAATTCAACTAGAAAAATACTCTAAGTAGTAGATTTCATATTTTTATCAAATAGTACACTTCATGATGAATCTAACAAAATTTGGTTCACCTCATTTGGACACTCCTAACTCCAGATATGAATTTTTGAAGTTTGTATTCAAATCTATGAGAATAATTCAAAAAGAACTAAACCCTAAATGCTAGGTGCACTCGACGTATACACCATAGAGGCGCCGACGACTGGGCCCCACGGGTCAACTAACCCCACATGACAGAGGGACAGAGGCAGGGGTTAGCTTTGACCATCGAGAACTCACCAACGACGAGGTCACCGGCGATGAGGTCAACACCAACGTGTTGTCCATCCTATTCCACACCTATAGGTACCCTATGTTTGCTCAGAGGATCACCGAAGCTAGCTCGCCAGTGAGCATGGCAGCTCGACGGCGGTGTGTAGTGGTGCTCTGGCCATCCCCGGCGATGGTCTGGCTAGGCGAGCGCGGCTACGGCATCTACAAACCCTAGCATAGCTCTACGGCGTCGAAAATACATTATTACAATACCAAGTTTAGAGTGCTAAATTTAAACAATGGAATTAAAATAAACATCTAACGATAAGATACAAGGATCCATCTGTACCCGCCAGAAGAATCCTCCACACAACAGCCACTCCTCAAGCTGTACACAATATACTCGCAAGACTTACCCGACTAGTGGGAATAATTTCCTGACTCCAAAGGATATGATAAGCATTATGGTTTGCTGGGTTTCTTTTTTTGCGTAAAGCATTACTAATAGTGAATCCTTATGTATGTTTTTATTAGCAGTCATGATTAGTTCATTAGCTAACCATTCTATGTAAGCACCTGTTCTAATTTCAAGCAAGAGTTGAGTAATCAGGTCCATTCATTCCCTTTCATCTTCCAGTTCTTACTACGGTGCTAGATCATTGACAAGTCGTACCATATCACACGGCGATTCGTGAACCAATGTATCCTAGCTGAGTACCCCAAAACACACGCCCCACTTATACCCTAGGCACAAGCAAGACCAACCCATCACTCTCCTATCAAGGGGTCCTGGTCCCCGTCCAAACTTGGACTCTAAGCCCCCACTCCTGAGTCCCGGACTCAGTGTGGTGCTTAGACCTCCACCATCCCTGCCTCCAATCAGTCGGTCCAGAAAGAGCCAGAACCCATGACAAGAGAGCAACGAGCCTTCCTGCTCTCATAAGAAAGTATGTGCTCAGGATAATAAGTCTATAACCTGACTAGAATCCACAGCAATAGAAGGTCCTTAACCGACATAGATAGGGAAAATAGTGTAACCAAGCTATGCCCATTGGTTACGGGACACAACCTATTACACCCACCAATACCCGTACCATATCCCTACCCGGTCTCCATTTCCTTTCACCATTTTATCATGAGAGTAATAATAATCACCTATTGTGAGTAACGATAGGTTACTCACACTACCGATAGACTAAGCATATCAGCTACTCGACCTATGCTAGTAGGACTCATGGTAGGTTTATCTATGCATGCAGTTTCAATATAAATCCTATAATGTAAATGCACATCATAGATATATATATTCAGTGATTATAAAAAATAAGGGTTATGCACCGGGGCTTGCCTTGGGTAGGCAGATTGTCAACTAAGTCAGTCAGTGACAGCTCTGGGACCTCCTCCTGCATGAGGATCTCCTTCTCGTACTCCTCGATCACCTCCTCATACTCGTGATCGCCGGGGGTCACGATCTCCACCAACTTGTTCTCTACATGCATGCAATGGTAATGCAACACTTAGTATTTATGCAACATCAACTCTTAAAATAAGACTACACATGCTAAGATACTAAGCTAACTCTAATGACTAAGGCACTAAGCTAACTATCATCTTTACCAAATAGATTCCAAGCTCACCCTACAAGTGCTTAATTTTTATAAACCAATATCATGCCATTATTCATTTAGCCTTAATGGGTATTTAGCTACCATATTAAATAGTCTATTTTAGGGCTACAAAAATTATAGTGAGCACATAATAATACAATGAAGCTACTATAAAAATTTTAGGCTTTTTGCTATCACCAATCTGCCACAAAAATTACTACAATAATTAACTTAATAATATTGAGCACTCTCAAAAGATTTAATAGCTCCTGGTATCAACAAGCACATATATGAATTAAATACATTAACAGATAGAGCTCAATTTTAGGAACCTAACAAAATTTGTTTCACAATTTTTAGATACCTACATGATTTTATATGATTTACCAAAGATTAACTCAAAAATTATATTAGAAAACTATTTCTAATTCCTTATGAAAAAGAAAAACGTATTCTCTCGTGTGGCCCACATGTGCGGCCCACGCAGTGCCGGCCCACGTGGAGATGGCCCGCGACGGGAAATCCCACGCGCGCTGATGTTTTTGCAAATTAGTCCTTGCACTTCTCCTGAATTACAACTAAGTACTAACACTATTTCCCCCTCTCCCATAACTTCTCACTTAACCTCCTGGACTTTCCCTAATTCACCCGCGTGCACCCACGGCGACTCCGTGCACGGCCATGCGGTGAGCGGTGGCACTAGCGACATCATCGGCCACCCTGCACCCTTGCAAACCTAGCTAGGGGACCGATGCTCACCTATGGGCTGATGCACGACGATGGACGGTTGTTGCACGAATGGGGGTGAAGCAGAGCGGGCTCTCCCCGGTGGCGGTTGACCTGCAACGCTGGCAACCGCGTTCCGGTGAGCCACATCGCTAACAGAATGGTAGAGATAGGGAATAAGCACCAAGGGCACACCCCGAACAGGCCGAAGTGGTGGTTCGGCCGACGACTACCTAAGCAGTGCGGGCCACGTGCACGCGATGAGCACGGTGACAAGCCGCGGCGGACACAGACACATCAACGACAGCGGGGAGGCGGTAGCACTCCCACTAGCATGCGCACAGTGGAGAGGGAGCCATGGCAGCTAGTAGTGCAGAGGAATTTGCATAGGGTGAAGTGGTGAAGGCTGGCCATGACGCGGGTGGTGGTGGTTCATAACAGCACGGTTGCTGGAAAAGCTCCAAAATTAGAGCTCGGCTGAGCTGCAATCAAAGCGGGGTGGGGGCAGCTAGAGAGGGGACGTGAAGGCGAAGACGCGGGCATAAGGAATTGATGAGAGGTGCTCGCTCTCTATCTCACCATGACCGCAACACGATGGCGGCGGAAAAACTGGGGGAGAAAGAGAGAAATGGGGCGCAGCAGTGGGCTCGGCTCGTCCTCACCTTGGCAGGACGCGGTCGGCGACTTCATGGAGACCCACACGTAGACGCTAGCAGATAGGCACGCGCGCGCCTGACCAGCGTGGCCTGCACGGCCGCAGTGTCATAAATGACATGGCGACGGCGGCACAGCCACGTGCGCGTGGCATTAAAGTGGTCTAGCAACGTGGCGTGGTGCAGCGGTTATAGCGTACAGGCGTGGATGTGATGACGATGCGATGGCAGCGACAGCATCACGATGCGAGGTAGCAGTGGCGAACGCGACGGCAGCGTAGCACGGGATGGGGCAGGTGGCCGCAGCAGCGACTCCACGCGGCGGGGCCAACGGTAGCAGTGGCGGCTCCGCGCGGTGGGCTAGCGGTAGCCGAGCCATGGCCTATCCAGAGACGGCCACGGCGTGGGGAGGCCACACGGTGACTGCGCACCCATCGCTAACCAACCCGAGACATGTGACACGCACGATTTTTAAAGTGCTCAACACGACCAAACGGTTGCTCTATGAGCCAAACCAGCTTCACCATGCTCAAGATGGCATAAGAGACTACCAAATCGAGCTATAACACTACACCACCCTTTAACCCAATCTCTCACACTAAATTGCTAAACATAGCAATGTCTAACGATTGGTAGACTTGAAAATTTCTAAGTTTTTGAGCTGGATTTATTTTCAATTTGCGATTTCTAAGCTAGTGGAAATATTAGCTAGTAATATCATTTTTCGACTGCAAGTATTTCACTGTCATCTACAAAGTTTGCACTTCAAACTTTATTTAAGTATCACATACATGTTCTATAGCATTTTTGCTTAATAAAAATTGGTTTTAAACCATACTTGATGACTGTACAAATCGTGGAGCAACTTTCGTTTAGCGTTTTTGTTGATCGTTTTGAGTTACAGAAATTGATCTACACACTTTATCACATGCATTAACACATAAACATGATGCTCATGATATGTTTTAGTAGATAATTTGCGTTGTAACACCGAGGGTGTTACACTTTGTTGCCCGCGTCGGCCTAACCGGTGGGGCTGGCACCGGCGTATGGCCACCACACGGCGCATGCGGCCTACGTCGGTTGGCCACGACGCGCACGCACGGTGCCGATTCAGACGTCGTTGAACCCGACTGATAGCGCAACTTCGTGACTATAACTCCTAATCTGTGGCGAATTTTTGAAAACTTCCTTAATCAAATTTGTAGAGCTAAGTGAGTACTACAAAAATGCTTAAAGGAGTTTGGCCTAATTCCCAACGGTTTTCAAACTACAAAGCTCTAAAGTAGAGTACTTTGAAACTATAGTCAGCACATGACAGCAAAATTTTCTAAGTTTCAAAACAACATTTTGTTGATTTTTGTGAGCCCTATTTGACTAAGTTAGACACTGATTCAGCTCATGACCCTTAAATACAGTTTGTTACCCATGATGTAAACTACAACTTTTATTTATGTCACATAGCCATGCAAATAATCTAAGCTATTGTTCAACTTTGGTCAAACTAGTATCATGAAAATAACATTTCAAAGTACACCAACACTTAGAAGCAAAATTGGTCCATGTCATGAATACAAAAGTTGTTCCATTCACCATTCTCGATGTGTCTAAGGTATATTGGTGCCCTTACAACCATTTCATACATTGGTCATACATGATTGCAAGCATAAGCATATATATAAAATCAACATTTCATGTGATAAGGTATAAGAATGAGATGAAATTTCATATGCTCATGTTCACGAATGCTTGGATGATGCTTGTGCTCATGAAATGCAGGTGCCAAATGCAAAGCTTAACATCGAGGTGTTACACCCGACTTAAATAGGCCAGCCTTGAAGATGCACCCAGACTCAGTGCAGTTAAGAGGATCACGCATCAGGGAAGACGAGGTATACGATGGTTTCTGACTTAATAAGTGGTGGGGATGGTATTGGAATCAAAGTTAGGACATTCAACACTCACGCACTTAAATACGCCAGCCTTAAAGATGCACTCAGACTCAGTGCAGTTAAGATGCGTGATCAGGGAGCACGCATCAGGGAAGACGATGTATACGACGGTTTCCGATGTAATAAGTGGTGGGGACGGTGTTGGAAGTTGGGACGACATTCAACACTCACACACGCTTCCTTGAGTTTTGGGCTTCATGTGCATCTTCCTAGATTTTGGTGTGAACACATGCCCCCGAATTTTGGAATAAATTTCGGTGTGAACACATGCCCCCAAATTTTTGATGAACCTACTATCCCCTAGGGCTATAAAAATTTGAAGGCAAGGTGGAGTAGAAGGAATACTGCTTGTGTTCATTTGTTGTGCTGTGGCACATATCTTTTCTTCTTTGTTTTCTCCTTCCAGTCTTGTTCTGAACAGTGGCTCACCGCAAGCGTCCAAAGGAGGAAACTCCAAAAGCCACGAATCTGCCTCTGTGCCTTCGTGTCCCTCTTTGTCGCCAAGGGTGAGAGGGAATTATTTCTTATCTCTATGGCTGCCTTGCATTAATTCTTTGAATATGCAGGGCTACCTCTCATGCTGCGGTACATCGGCCAACTCCGGTGGAGGTTGGACAATAATGGATTGTACATCTTGTTAGGTCCATGGTATCTTTATCTTCATCTTCATCCTTCGAGTCAAATTAGGATATCTAGAATCTTATCCATGAAAGGAGGGAGGCCAGAAACCTATATTCTGAAGCCACGTTTGAGGTAGGTCGGCTCGAGCAATGTCTCGATGCTGTTAAAATAGCCCTCTCATCATCTAAAGAAAAGACCAATGTCGCTCAGATGAGGGATGATGAAGCTCATGCTAGGGCAGTAGGGAAAATTTCTTTGAAGAGTCTTTGCTTTTATATTCATGACTTTATCCTATAACCCTTTATTTTCATTAGATCTTGAGGAACAATTGGCTGCTTCTCATCACGAGATCGAGGAGGCTAGTCGCTGGGAGATTGACCTGGAGAATCACCATGAGGACCTCCAACGTGTAGTGTTGATACTTCTTAACGACTATTGGAGGATTCCACAAGCGCACAGAACTATCGCGTAGCACTTTGCTCAGTGAGTATCGAGTGTCGAATTTATATTTTTTCCCACAGGAAGGCGGAAGGCTAGAATTTATATAGGACTAGGATTTGTTAAAGGTAGGTCTTAAGTTGATCCTAGGTAGGTGAACGATAGTGAAGGATGAATGTGAAATACCTAAACTAACTACTAAATACAAGCTAACCAGAGATAGCTAGATGGGAGAGCGAGCGATATATCTTTTTGTAACTAAGGGTAAATAAATAACTAGGAGAAATACGATAGTTCTTTGGGGCACAGCCTACCTGCCTACCAACTAGGAGAGTTAAATAGACAAGGTTTGCCACGAGCCCAATGATTTAATAATTAGACCTATCGTGGTGGAATACAGAGGATAAACAAGGTTGTCACCACTTGCCACCTACCACAATCTATCCTGAGGCCTAGCCGTATCCATAAGTAATCTATAGCCTAAGCACCACGCTTAATCTATAAACTTACTACTTCGATCTGAGCTCCGATGAAATAAGATCAAAGCACCCTAACCAGATGGTGGAACTGGTACTAACGAAAGACTACTAATGATAAGATAACCTATGCTACTAATGCCAAACAATAAGCACCTAAGCCCACTAATGACAAACACTAATGTCCTAAGTACTTAAAGTAAAGCAAACGATACTAGAATAAAGTACAGAAATAAATACTAAATAAAGTAATGCAAAAATAAAAGAATTACAAAGGAGCTATACCAAACCCAAAAGACTCTTCCAGACTCTGAGAAGCTCCACGCGCTCTTGCTCTACTCCACTACTAGACTACTACTCTATAGCTAATGCTAAGCTAGAAAGCTAAGAGTCGCTTGGAGAGCTTGGAAATGAATGGGGTCATCTTTCCACTGAGCTCCACACCCTCTATTTTTAGTGTAGAGAGGCACGGGGGTACTTGTAGGTAGTGGCCAAGTCGGTGGAGGCAAGGGGGCGCTGGGCGGCCAAGGGAGGGCGTCGCCTGGCCCTCTATTCCACCGTGTTAGCATCCAACGGCGATAGTTGGCTCCCAATGGTGGTTGTAGAGGTGGCATGTCGTGAAACTTGGCCTGTAAGTCGGTTGGTGAAGCTCCAAGTCCATGACAATGGGCCCATGGATCCATGGCCTCTTCATCATCACCATTGTTTGAACCGACTTAGATCAACGCATCCCATTATTTCTGGACGGGCTCCCACTGATCAATGACATGGCAAAGTGCCAAGGTGGCATCAGGTGGGGCTAGGCGGCGCTGCCCTATGGGCCCAGGTGGCCCTGCCACATCCACTTGCTTCCTTGGTCCATGTTTGTCACCATTTTGCCCAAAATTTGCCATATTTCCTGCATACAAATTATTCTACAAGCACAAGTGGAACTAGGTGAAATTTAAACATAATTCTTCACATGTGATGATGATTTACCTCACTTTATCATGCTTTTGGGTGGAATGTTGATGGTCAAAACAGGTGTTAGTGACCGTCAACAAGCTCCCCCAAGATACCCCATTGCTGTCCTTAGCCAAGATATGGGTTTAGCATGGAATAGGTTGTTGGATCAGGAGTTGCTACTATGTAACGCTCTATAAAGACTTGTATACAAACAAAAACTATCTCTTGAGTTGAACATATTAGCACTTAGAAATTTCTCCATCAGTCTTATCAATGTGGGACTTATAGCTTTCACCTTGATACAAGTAGTTGCAAGAATGTGTAGCTAGATAGATACTCTTTGCCTACTTTAGTTTAGCTCAAACTTCCTAGAGGTTTTCACATGATTTGAAAAGAAAACTTGCCTAAGTTCCTTGGATGGTACACTCAAGTCACTCAATGGTGTTTGAAATCCTCACCAGGGCCATGAATTTTAGCCTTAATTTCTGTCCTAAAGCTTATGTGGAGCTCAAGGTAGGGATAAAAGCATAGCTTACTTGAATTGAATCTATTGCTAAGTCACACTTGGATCACAAGGAGCAACAAGTCATACATATTGATCAAGAGGTGCATGTATTTGGTATATTTGGTGGAAGTGGTACTCCTTTGAGAAGTTTCCCTTCTCTAGCTTCTTTTTGAGAGGGTATGGCTACTTTCTTTTTCTCACTGCCTTTTTTTAACACTAGAACTTTTTACTCTTTTATTCTCTCATTTTTTCTCTGTAGCCCATGCCTCTCTTTTGATGTAAGATAGCATAGAGAGGTAACTTTGATTCTCATAGAGCAATAATAAATGGAATGCATATGTGGATGTGTATCCCTAGTGTAGGAATAGCATAAACATGTGGGTGTACGTGATCTTGATAAAAAAGCATGAAAAGTTTCTCTACTCAGATCAATAAGGCTTGAAAAAGCTCAAAACAAACAAGCAGCTTTTATGGTGGCTTTATCATGTATGAGTGGATATTTATTTAGATTTGGTAGGAATTTATCACCATTGAGGAACTTCTAGCAAGAGAGTTTAGCATTTTGCAAAACAAAACTCTAGGTTGTCTTTACTATTCCTCAGATAGGTTCAAAGATTTACTCTAATCATGGCATACAACATGTCTCACAAAAGCCTATTCTTGGTTCTAGCATTTGCAGCCCACGAAAGCATTCAACTTAACTCCAAGTTTATCATGCTCAAAACTTAAGAAGTATATTGTTGTATCACAAGCTTTTGCAAAGTATCATAGAGTAACTATTCATCATCTCCAAATAATTTATCATTATTTTATTAGAGCATGGTTTCTCTCAAAATAATTTAAAGGTACACCTCTCTACATTCTACGATCATGAATATTGAAATTTAAACCAAACATGAATGTAAAGAGAGGGTTTAAGATTTTCATACCTAAGCGGGGAGAGACGTCTCCCCCAAGCTTGCCTTTTGCATAGGTTGGAATGTCTTCTGGTGGTTCTTTTGATTCTTTTCTTTATTGACTAACTAATACTACTAGAATGCATAAATAACTAGCTAAACCTATAACTACTAGATAACTTATTCAATAGGGATGCTACTGAATTTTATTTATTATTATATATATATATTATATGTTGCTTTAAATGCATATCTATCCTATCAAGCATTAGCTACTATAGAACTTTATTTATTAACATAGAGTAGCTAAATGCAACTAACCTATCATGCAATGTAAAGCAAATTTATTGGAAATGAAATGCAACTAACGAAATGCGCTAAATAAATGCTAGAAATAGAAAACTTACCTTTTTGCCAGGCTCAAGGTCATTCGTCCTTGGGCGAAGGTTTTTCCTCTTGTTCCACCTTGGAAGCCTTGTCAGGATCAGGAGATGACGAGTTTGAGGATGGATCTTTCTTTATACACAATCTCTTTCTATTCTTCTTCTTCTTGACAGGTTTCTCCAGCTCTTCAATTGGCTTTGGTTTCTTCATCTTGATTCTCTTCGGATGCTTTTTCTTTTCCTGTTTCTCATCAAAGAGGGGTTGTCTAGAGGCAAAAGCAAATATTTCTTTTCTTCCAGCAAAGTGGAATTGGATTTGCCCAGAAGCCATATATATGCAAGCATTTGCAGTATTAAGGAAAGGACGACCAAGGATGAAAGGTGTATCATCGGCGTTACCCATGTCTAAGATCATAAAATCTGTAGGAATATAGGCACTTCTAACTTTAACTAATAAATCAGTGGCTACTCCCTCGATATAACGGGTAGATTGATCAGCTAACTGCACATAGACTGAGGTTGCTGCTAGGGGAGTATATAACAACTTATCATAAGTTTCCATAGACATGATGTTGATACTAGACCCTAGATCACAAATGGCATTATGAAAAGTGTGGGGGGCTATGGAGCAAGTAATGATTGGGTTCCTAGGATCACCTTTCTTAATAGAAATTCCTAGGCATTCTCAAAGAAGTCATACCTTGCTATGATAAGGTTGGCTATCTCCATGGTTCCCTCATGTTTGACAAGAATTCTATCTTTTTCATAGGATGGGATAGCAGCAGCAATTTGAGCTAATTGGGTTTCTATCATCTTATTAAAGCTAAGTTGATTCTTTAAGACAGAAGAAAATTCATCCAATTTAGCATTTATGTTTTTCAACATCTTGTCATGAGCATGCAAATTTTTATTTATACTACAGTCATTCTACCATTGCTATAAACAAGATCTTTCAAGAAAGCATAACTATTATTATCTTGATTATTCAAACAAGAAGAAGAGTAATAATTGTTACCTCCCTGGTTGTTGGAGTGCTGATTCTAGCCTTGATGTTGTGGACGGAACCCGTTGTCGGTGTTGATGAAGTTGAGGTCCTCTTGGGTTTCAGGACAGGAATTGCCCGAATGTCCAACATCACCATAGACTTTGCAAGTCATGTGGGAATCCATGGCTTTGAGTGTCTCTTGGGCACTCACCTTCTCATAATGTTCCACTTGCTTCGTGAGTAGATCCATCTTAGCTACAAACATGTCAATTTCTTTAATTGAATGCATACCTCGTTTATGGGGTTGGAGTTGATCGTCGCTTCATCCTTGGTTGGAGACCATCTTCTCGATCAGTGTCTTTGCATCTGCAACACTTAGCGAAAAGATTGCACCTCCTATCTAACGGCACTAATCCATGATAGAAGTTCTAGATCAAAAGCCAATCTTCCATGCCATGGTGTGGGCATGCAGAGACGTACTCTTGCATTCGTTTCCAAGCCTCGGGAATCGATTCATCTACTAGTTGTTGAAAACTAGTGATTTTATTGCGTAGAGCATTAGTCTTCCCCATGGGGGAAAACTTAACTAGAAAAGCATTGGAACACTTGTCCCAAGTATCTACAACGTTGCGGTTAGAATAAAACCATTGCTTAGCCTTTCCTAACAAAGAGAAGGGAAAAAGGCGAAGACATATAGCCTCTTGGGTCACTCCCTTAATGGTGAATGTGCTACAAATCTTCAAGAAATGTTGGAGGTGAGCATTTGCATCCTCATGGGATTTCCCACAGAACGGACTAGCTTGAACCATCATAATTAACGCTGGCTTAAGCTCAAAGTTAGCATCCCCATTGATAACATTGGGTCCGGTGGCTACATTAGCAGTCGAGGGTGCAGAAAAATCACGAATGGACTTATTGCCCATGATCGTGTAGGGTAGTGATAGGATATGAGGGAAAAGGATAAACCACTTAGGATAACTAAAAACAACCTAGCTAACAAATTCAACCTTATAAATTCGATGCCAGTTGCCTTCCCTGGTAACGGCACCAAAAAAGCTTGTTGATACTTCTTAACGACTATTGGAGGATTCCGCAAGTGCATAGAACTATCGCGTAGCACTTCGCTCGGTGAGTACCGAGTGTCGAATTTATATTTTTTCCCATAGGAATGCAGAAGACTAGAATTTATATAGGATTAAGATTTGTTAAAGGTAGGTCTTAAGTTGATCATAGGTAGGTGAACGATAGTGAAGGATGGATGTGAACTACCTAAACTAACTACTAAATACAAGCTAACATGAGATAGCTAGATAGGAGAGCGAGCGATATATCATTTTAGTAACTAAGGGTAAATAAATAACTAGGAGAAATACGATAGTACTTCGGGGCACAGCCTGCCTACCAACTAGTAGACAAGGTTTGCCACGAGCCCTACGATTTAATAACTAGACCTATCGTGGTGGAATACAGAGGATAGACAAGGCTGTCACCACTTGCCACCTACCACAATCTATCCGGAGGCCTAGCCGTATCCATAAGTAATCTATAGCCTAAGCACCACGCTTAATCTATAAACTTACTACTTCGATCTAAGCTCTGATGAAATAAGATCAAAGCACCCTAACCAGACGGTGGAACTGGTACTAATGAAAGACTACTAATGATAAGATAACCTATGCTACTAATGCCAAACAATAAGCACCTAAGCCCACTAATGACGAACACTAATGTCCTAAGTACTTAAAGTAAAGCAAACGATACTAGAATAAAGTACAGAAATAAATACTAAATAAAGTAATGCAAAAATAAAAGAATTACAAAGGAGCTATACCAGACCCAGAAGACTCTTCTAGACTCCGAGAAGCTCCACGCGCTCTTGCTCTACTCCACTACTAGACTACTACTCTATAACTAATGCTAAGCTAGAAAGCTAAGAGTCGCTTGGAGAGCTATGAAATGAATGGGGCCATCTTTCCACTGAGCTCCACACCCTCTATTTTTAGTGTAGAGAGGCATGGGGGTACTTGTAGGTAGTGGCCAAGTCGGTGGAGGCAAGGGGGCGCTGGGCGGCCAAGGGAGGGCGTCGCTTGGCCCTCTATTCCACCGTGTTAGCATCCAACGGCGATAGTTGGCTCCCAATGGCGGTTGTAGAGGCGGCACATGGTGAAACTTGGCCGGTAAGTCAATTGGTGAAGCTCCAAGTCCATGACAATGGACCCATGGATCCATGGCCTCTTCATCGTCACCATTGTTTGAACCGACTTAGATCAATGCATCCCATTATTTCTAGATGGGCTCCCACTGATCAATGACATGGCAAAGTGCCAAGGTGGCATCAGGTGGGGCTAGGCGGCGCTGCCCTGTTGGCCTAGGTGGCCCTGCCACATCCACTTGCTTCCTTGGTCCATGTTTGTCACCATTTCGCCCAAAATTTGCCATATTTCCTGCATACAAATTATTCTACAAGAACAAGTGGGACTAGGTGAAATTTAAACATAATTCTTCACATGTGATGATGATTTACCTTACTTTACCATGCTTTTGGGTGGAATGTTGATGGTCAAAATAGGTGTTAGTGGCTGTCAACAAGCTCCCCCAAGATACCCCATTGTTGTCCTTAGCCAAGATACAGGTTTAGCATATATCTTTCTAGTAACTAAGGGTAAACAAATAACTAGGAGAAATACGATAGTACTTTAGGGCACAACCCGCCTACCAACTAGGAGAGTTAAATAGACAAGGTTTGCCATGAGCCCTACAATTTAATAACTAGACCTATCGTGGTGGAATACAGAGGATGGACAAGGTTGTCACTACTTACCACCTACCACAATCTATCCAGAGACCTAGCCATATCCACAGGTAATCTATAGCCTAAGCACCACTCTTAATCTATAAACTTACTACTTCGATCCAAGCTCTGATGAAATGAGATCAAAGCACCCTAACTAGATGGTGGAACCGGTACTAACGAAAGACTACTAATGATAAGATAACCTATGCTACTAATGCCAAACATAAGCACCTAAGCCCACTAATGACGAGCACTAATGACTAAGTACTTAAAGTAAAGCAAGCAATACCAGAATAAAGTACTGAAATAAATACGGAATAAAGTAATGTAGAAATGAAAGAATTACAAAGGAGCTATACCAGACCCAAAAGACTCTTCTAGACTCCGAGAAGCTCTGCTCTGGCTCTACTCCACTACTAGACTACTACTCTATAGCTAATGCTAAGCTAGAAAGCTAACATAAGCTTGGAGAGGTTGGAAATGAATAGGGCCCCTTTCCACTGAGCTCCACACCCTCTATTTATAGTGTAGGGCCAAGGAAGGGTGTAGCCCGGCCCTCCATGCCACCGCCTTAGCATCCAACGGCGCTGGTTGGATCCCAATGGCGGTTGTAGAGGCGGCACGTGATGAAACTTGGCTGGTAAGTCGGTTAGTGAAGCTACAAGTCTATGACAATGGGCCCATGGATCCATGGCCTCTTTATCGTGACCATTGATTGAACCAACTTAGATCAACGCATCCCATTGGTTCTAGAGGGGCTCCCATGGATTAGTGATGTGGCAAAGTGCCAAGGTGGCACTAGGTGGGGCCGAGCGGTGCCTAGGTGGCGCCGGGTGGCGCTGCCCTATGGGCCTAGGTGGCCTTGCCATGTCCACTTGCTTCCTTGGTCCATATTTGTCACCATTTTGACCAAAATTTGCCATATTTCTTGCATACAAATAATTCTACAAGCACAAGTGGAACTAGGTGAAATTTAAACATAATTCTTCACATGTGATAATGATTTACCTCACTTTACCATGCTTTTGGATGGAATGTTGATGGTCAAAACAGGTGTTAGTGACCGTCGACATGCAGCACTTGGCGTAGTTGTAGTAGTCAACTCCAGGAGTGTTTCACTTGAAGGTCGCCTACAGGATATCCCGGTTCATGCTAGAGAAGTGGCCACTCATGGCATCCACTATGGTGCCGGTGCCACTCTTGCTGCAGTGCAACTACATTAGGGCACGAGCTCCATCACCTGGAACTTGGTTTTCCGAACACTCATCATCTGGAAGATCAAGTGGACCTGATTGGAGATTTCACTGATGCTGTCGAGGCTATCGTAGTGACCATCCATGCACAAGATGTTGTAAATAATGTTTCCTTAGGACCATAGATTATATCTAGGGTCTTATAAGTTATAAGTAAACAATCTAATGTTTGAATGTCACTTTTGATCCTATGTCTTTTATTGTTATTTTTTGTTCTAAAGGCGATACTCTATGTGTCAGTTATTTTGAGCCGATGAGACTCGGCTATCAAGCATCGACCCAAATTAAATACTTCAGTAGTACTTCTTTATGTATTTTCCATTGAGGTCTACGTGATAACAGATTCGTATCATCGGTGATTTGCACATACAAAGCAACAGATCCTCCAAGGTATAAAGATTATGGAATCTAAAGAACGATGTAGCACATCGCAAAACTCCACCCTCAATGAGGTTCTCTACCTTCCATCTTGCAACCCTCACTGTCAAGGGATGTGATCTGCTTCTTGATCGTGAGAGCTACAAGATGGAATATAAAGCACCCAATCTTGAAGAACGAGCACCTCACAAACTTGAAGCACCCCCAATCGAGTATGAAGCCCCTGAATAGGAGAGAACCAGATGGTTGCAGATCTTTTGTTAACAAGATCTGCAAGAAGATCGGCAATCATCAAGGTCAAGCTCCTGTTCAACGGTGGCACCTCGCAAAGGATGGAAAAGGAGCACCTCGCAAAACTTGCACCAGCATCTTAGTGAAGTGCTTTATATTCCATAAACTTGCTACCTTTGAGGATCGAGGGATGCAAATTTGCATCTTGATCCTGAAAGGCAACAAGATTATGGAATCTAAAGCACGTAATCTTGAAGGCCTTCTCTAAACTATAGCATCCCTGTGAGGTGTTTTATCTCCATCTTGCACCTCTCATGGCCGGCCGTGAGAGGTGCAAGGATGAAGACAAAGCACTTCTTCGCGATGAGGAAAGATACAGTAGCTCATGAGTGTATGGATTCAAGAGTGTGTGGATTGAGCCCAAGAGTTGCATCCAAACCTTGGTTAAATAGGCCAACCTTGAAGATGGAGAAGTGCAAGTAATGGTGATGCAACTATGTTGTGGGTAGTTGGAAAATAACTCACGCTTACTTTACAACCGGAAGACCAAACAATCATGGAGGGCCGGTGGCCAAAACACGTATCCCAGTCAGCTTGGCTTTTCATATGACTAGGAAAATACCACTGCTGCATCTATTGTTAACCCGTCGGTGATAGAAGTTTCAACTACCAGTTTCCTTCCTCAGGAGGCCTCGCTATTGGTCCAACCGGTGGTCGATGTAAAATACAGTCACTTCTATTGATACGGCAATGAAAGTGACGATAGTGATAAGTTAATCTGTAGTAGTGAGACCTTAAGATGGAAGTTATTTCTGTTCTCTTTGATGAAAAGAGCTAGGCGATGGTGCAGACAAACCATAGAAAGTATCCAAGGAGATTGGAAAATGCTATGCTCTAAATTTTGTTTATCTTTCTTTCCCATCTCTAGAGTAGTCAGCTTTCGAATAAAAGTTTTAACCTTTAAACAAAAAGAGAAAGAGTCTCTTGGTGCATCATGGGATCATTTTAATAGTCTTATCACCACTGGCCTAGACCTTGCTATTCTAGACCCGATGCTTCTTCAACTTTTTTATATGGGTCTTAGCAAGGATTATGCGTAATCCCTTGATATAGCCTCTAGAGGAGCTTTCCTTTGTTTGTCTGTTAGTGAAGCAAGGACTATCCTTGATAAAATTATTGGAATCACTCCCTACACTAGCATTCATAATGAACTCTCCGAGGAAGAGAAGAAATCATCTCTCAATCAAGAAGAGAAAGTTTCGATAGCCAAATCACAACCACTCCAATCCCAAGATTTAGCTGTCAATCCTGAACCATCAATATCCCAAAATCTAAATCCTCTAAAGGAAGAAAAAATTCAACCTTTGAAAATCCCATTTGAAATTAAGGATGACCGCATTGATGCTGATTTTGGGAGAACATTAAATTCTCATCTATAAAAGAGACCTTCAAGGGAACATACTTCAAATCCTCTCAAGCAAGAGTCGCTTAGAAAGCCTCCTTATTCCCATGCAGGATATTGGGAAGAATTCAAGGATGACATGTCTAGTGAACCCATTGAAGGAGAGCCAAGCCATTCAGAAGCCATTCCTACTCTCTCCTTCTATGCCCACATTAGATGTCTTATCAAAACCTATCCTTGACCCCAATGATCCCTCTTATGCTCTTTCTCCTAAGTCTCATGATGATCCTAGAAATCCACTAAGACACCCAAAGCATAGGAGTCATGAAGGCCATAAGGATGACAAGAAGAGCAACGATAACGGCTAGAGGATATTAAGAACTCATATGCCGTTGCTAGTAAAGAATGTATGAACAAGGTCAAAACCTTTATGGTAGAACCTAACCCCATTTTAGATCCAAATGGTGAGCTTAAGTCAATCTCTGTAATAAACTTAACTCATCCAAGATCAACCCGAGAGTCACCAATCCAAATGAAATTTTGGACTTTCATGAAGAATTAACCTTGGAGCTTGAAAAGGAAGATGACATCAACAAGCATGGAAGTTACTTCATAAACACCTCATCGAATTCATGCTCACATGAGAAATCTCCTAAATTAATTGGTCTCTCTACTACCACACACGAGATCTTCAACCCCTCATACTTTATGTTCATAAAATTTTTAAAAGGGTGGATGTAGATGCATTTGTATATCATAAATATTACAAATCTCGTTGTGTGTTGGCATAAATCTTAAGACAGGTACATAAAGATTGGTGTTGAAGGGGAAACCACTTCACCAACATGAGGCGAAATTGAAGGTTTACCAAGGACGAGCTTTTGTCCTAAACCAAGCACTTCTGGGAGATAACCTGAACTTTCACCTTTTGGTACAATGCCTTTGTGAAATGAGCGTAGAAATATAATTATGAAATTATTCCTTTGGGTATTTTTCACTAACTATTTCAGGTTTGAAGCAAAAAAGAATGAAGGATGAAAATGCAAGGTATGCCCAACCAATCATCATGCAACATTGAATCACATATGAGAGTTCTATCATCCAAACTTGATTTTGCAAAATTCAAGCTGGGGGATAGACTTCTCCAAAAACATCTCTTGCCATCTTACTAATTTATCTTGATTGTCTCTGCCTTTAAGCCATGCTCAATTTGCTAAATAACAATCATGCTCTTTCATCTCCGTTTGAGTAAATCTTTGTAGTACTTTCATACTACCTTTTCTACACTAGTATATTTTGATTTGGAGTATTAATTGAACATGATTATTGGATCAAAACATGCTTGTATAGAATTTGATTGTATATGTAGACTAACACATGCAGGAAACTCTCAACTCAATTTGGGTAAGTCCCAAGATGAATTCAAATCGAAGATGAAGCAAGGCACATGATGAACTCCAATAACGTTGCGCAAAGAAGACATGGCTCAATCTTATGCATGGAAGAACTGTAAGTATCAAAGTTCATTCACTTTGTCTTTTGCTGCAAGTTACCATTGCCTTGAGCCATGCTAGAATGCGGCAAACAAATGAAATACTTTGTATAAAAAATGAAAAACAAAATCTTTGTTAAAGTGATCTTAAAACCATCTTTTTATTAGCATAGATGTAATTCACATAATTTATGAACAACAATCCATATTTCAAATTTGTTATATTCCCTCGGGTATGTGTCCACTAATATTTTGTAGGGAGGAATGAATATAAGCTACGCCTATTCATGGTTTGGCATGAATCTGCAAACCCAACCAACACTGCAGCTATGGAACAAAGAGAAAGAAGACGAGTGCCATAAAACAAGATCTATAATAAAAGCACTCACTCATAGGAATTGGACGAACAAATCAACAAGCCACAAGACACCATCTCGCATGCCAGCAGCAAGGACTAGGATAACGAGATGCTACTAATGGTAGCCTCATGTTAACAAACGTCATATCAATGGAGGTTTGTCGATGGTGTCTTGTGAAGTTGTGAACAACCATGATCACAAAATGACATCCTAAGGTTATTAGAGATGAAGCTTTCATGCAAAAACCAATGAAGATTCTTCCCTCGACCATCAAGATGACTGACATATTGTTAAGAACAACTCTGCCATGCCACTAGAAGACAAAGACCATCATGGAGGAACTCGAGTCTATAACTCCAATGAACACCATCTTGTCAACCAAGAATCAATGAAAATCAAGAAATGTTGATGAAAGAAGAACAAGTAACTATCCTCATCTCCTGGATCTGATGGTGCATAGATAAGCTAAATGCAAGGAGAGGTCCTGCTCAACAAACCTAAAGCCATAAGCCCTCACCAACAGGAGATCATTCATGGAAACAAACCTAAAGCCATAAGCCCTATTACAACACTACCTCTACCTTGAATTCCTTCGAGTATGTGTTATCCACTAATCCTTTGTAGACATAAAACAATGAGCGCGAAGGAAGGTCCTACAAAATGTCAAAGATCAAAGAGCAAGAAGATGGCATGACAAAAGGATGAGAAAGAAAGAGTGCAATCTAGGAGACAAGAAGCTCATGAACAACTTAAGACTCGAGGCTGGCTGAACAAGGAAAACTTCAAGCAAAAAGGGAAAGGACCATCACAAGTCATCTACCCTTCATCATATGGTGTCATCATGCTCCAATGATGAAGGTAACATCATAAGGTAAATGGTCATTATTCAAAGAGTTTTTCCCTAATTCTGGTATGCACATAAATAAGAAATAAACAAGTCTTGTTCTTTAAGTTTGTTCATAGCACCAATTTCTTGATCTCATAAGTCTTAACCAAATGAGCTAAAAAGGTGCATACATTATCCTTAGAAGATGATAGTCATAATCATGTAAAGTTCGATACATTATATAAAGATAGACAATCCTTCCTAGGTTAAGCAACTCAACCCTTTTAGCCAAATGTGTTTAAATGCTACATTCATGCTCAATCTTCTGATCTTAGGACCCATGTTATAAATGAACAAAGCATATAACATCAACCTTATCATATTCAATATGCCTAAAGTTAGAGAAGAATAAATAAAGTTTTGGTTATGTTGGTGTTTTTTCCACCAACAGAGTCCATGCACTTGATCTCTACCTTGTCTTTATGAGCAGGGCACACTTCAAGCAAAGTGTGGGGGAGTTAGTCAATTCCCTAATTTCTACAAGTGAAAGTTCTGAACCTATTAAATTAAAATCAAACTCAAAATCAAGACGGGTTTGGCGGAAGAAGGTGGCATCACCATTAGAGGCACCACCACAAGGATCCTCATTTTTAGAGCAAATCGAGGTACTCGATCAATGAACTTCATGAGGAGAAGCCCGGTTCAAAGGAATTAAAACACCGAACCCTTATCGAAAGAGCCAGCTTAGGGGAGACGCATCTCCAAGTATCCAGGTAAATATTCTTTCCCTTTATTTTAGGTTGTAGTTTCTTTTAAATAGTTAAAAAATGATGAGTGAAAACAAAATAAGAAGAGTGTGTATGGTAGTTTGATTTAAGAGTTGTTAATGAATAAACATGACTTGGAATAATCTCTTAAATAGAAATGATGAATAGTGGCCCTGTTGTAATTCCATTCAAGTACCTAGTTTTCAGCTTTGAATTCTCCCGAGTTTTGGATAAAACTGATTTGATATAAAGATTTACTCTGAACTTGAAACTCGTGGATATCATATGCTTGATCTAAGTCTAGGTAGTTGACGGATATGATATGAGAAGGACTGAGCTGATGTTTATCTTGTTTCAAGTAACACTAAAGTTTTGAAGATTTATTTTTTGAAAAACACAAAAATGCTACATGATGAGTTCCTATATAACAAAACTTGAATTCCTACTAAAGCCATACTCCATCTGTTCCAAATTATAAGTTGCTTTGACTTTTTTGGTTCATCCATTTTGCTACATATCTAGACATAATATTTATCTAGATGCATAGTAAAATGGATGTACCAAAAAAATCAAAGTGACTTATAATTTGGAACAGAGCGAGTACATGTTATTTAGCCTAGGAAAACTTTCACTTATATGCTGCTTGTTTTGCATTGAGTGTAGCCAAGCTTTGTTGACCCTTATGAGTGATTTATCATGCTCTTAAAATTAAGATCACGTACACACCACCCAAATATGCACTACTTCTACACTGAGGGTAGACGCAAAAACATGCTTTCCATCTAGATCCACCTAAAAATATTCTAGTCCAACACTAGAGGTGAACATAAAAACATGCTTGTTAGGTTTCCACTCAAAATAAATGCTCCAAGTTCTTGTTGATATCTCTCAAAGTTTTGTTGCAGAAATGAGACATGGGCTATGCAAAAGTTATTCATAAAAAAGAGAAAAGAAAAAAGAGAAAAAAATAGACACAAAAGTGTTCGAGATATTTAAAATAATGGGTACTCAGATGTCCGCCTGAAAAAAGAGAGAGATGAATAAGATAGCCCTTGTTCTCTCGCAAAAATATTTCTAAACTTTAAGAGAGAGATATGTTTTCAAGGAGCATAGTAAAATTATGATTCCACCATATATCCACCACACATATATTCACACACATACACACCTTGATTTGATTGTATGACTCAGCTCTCTTTAAATCCAAGGTTTGACTTACAATATATGCATTGCTGGTATGCTCTAACTTTCTCCCTACCTATGAACTCCACATAAGCCCTTAGTGGTAGGAAGAGAAAAATGCATAACATCTTTATTGCCTTGGTGAGGATCCATAAATACCACAAATATTAAGAGACTTGAGAGTGTCATACAATGGAATTTCTGAGTTTTATTTTGAAAACTTATAAAAAAACTCTGGAACAATGGTGAAACAAATACATAGTGCTTGACTTGATTGTTCTGTCTTTCGATTGCTCAAGACCTAAGTGAAGGCTAAGCCCCATGATTAAAGGTAATATGGGTGAGTTTAAAAATCAGATTAGTTTATTCTAATCCGGAGGAGAATTCTTGATTGAACACCTATGTACTTTTGAGGCGTGAAAATATTGTAGCAACTCCTGATCCATTGCTAAGTTTAGCTTTGCTCAGGGATGAACAAAGGTTAAGCTTGAGGGAGCTTGTTGACGGTCATTAACATCAATCATAAACCATCAACATATCCTATATATACTTAATTCCATCACCAAACATAGGAATAGGGGTTTAAACTAATGAATTCCATGAATTTTAGTGAATATATGCATGCAGAAGGATTTATTCAGAAAACAGTCTCTGGGACCATCGTCATACACTCCAAACAATCAAACCGACATCAACAAGAGATTCGACTCGCGAATCCTATGAAAAACAACTCAAGACAGAGTCCAGAAGCTTCCACCGAAGGGGCCCACCTATCACAGAGACAGGCCGGCCGGCCCACCTGTAGGCCGACCGGCTTGGGGCCCATATGGCAGCCTCCTCTTTCTACGTCGGTTTTCCACTGTCTGTAAGGATCAATCTACGTCGTTGCTCAAGGTCGGTTCGATTCGAGAGTCTAGATTTGACATTGCCATGGATTTATGGGCCCACAAGACCCCTGGTGCCCCCTATATAAGGCCCCCCATACCTACTCCTCTAGGGGGTACGTCAGCAATCAAGAGAACAATAGTCCTCCACATTAGGATCCGCCAAGGTACAAGCCTTATATACTTCTACTTGAGCTTGCTTCTGAGATTTCTCTGGTAATAAACTTCTGATTCAAGTAAGTTTCATGTTTACATTGTTCATTAGGTTCGCGACTCTTTTGAGTGCTTTATTTCTGTTTTAGATGGAGTAAAGTAGTAATCCGTAGTGTAAGCGTGGTGCTTAGACTTTCGTTACTCGTGGATGCACACTGCATTTCGGACCGGTGGTAGATCGCAAGGGCGACTATATAGCCTCGTTGAGTCCTTCGTAGTCTACCTCCCATCTGTAGGTCAAGTAGGACGCGGTTGCGACGGAAAGCATCATCTGTTGGTGTCTTTTCTTAGTAATGTCCCAGTTGAATAGTAGAACACATAGCTTAACCAAGTTAGAATTAGAAAGTCTTAGCTATCCTCTCTACGCTCCTGTTTATCATTAACTTTATTGCTACCCTAGTTAAGTTAGACTGTAGTTAATCTCATACGTTTCCCTGTGGATATTATACTTGAAATACTCCTAGGTGAAAGCTACAGCAGTATCTGTGCGCTTGCGGATTAATCTGTGTGCGTCTAAAATGTACCAACAACGTCCATTATCGCCACCAGCTCCGGCCACCCCGTCAGACCATGGCGGTTCTGAGTCATGCGCCCACGCTGGGGCCGAGCTCTCATGCACGCGTGCTGGGCGCGGAGCTCATGCGCCCACCCGAGGCCGAGCTTGCCCACCTGTACGTCGGGGCGGAGGTCGCGCCTCCGCGCCGAGCCCCGCCCGCCTGCACGTCAGGCCGGGTTGAAGCTCGTGTGCCTCCGTACCTGGCCGAGCTTGTCGGCCAGCGTGCTACTCTCGCCTCTGTCCATCGTGAAGCGCCACCGCTCTCGGTCCCCATGGCTGCCACTGGCTGTGGAGGTTAGGCACAAACGGGAGGAAGCAGAGGTAGGGGATGTATGGTGGACCCCATGTGTCATTGAAATGGAGGGGCTGTAGCAGAGGTATTCTGGGGCATACAAAATACAAACATCTTCATGTGGGCCTAACGATATCTAGAGCATACAAAGTGGCGTATCTCAGAGAGAGAATTATAATGCCACTGTTCTAATATGACAAATAGTAATGACTGTTTCTAAACTGTGAAAGTTGCAATGGCATGGTTCCAATTAACGTTAACGCGAGGAAAAAAATCCCCAGCCCCTGCTCGCGTGCTCGGCGGAGTCGGCGCTCCTCGCCATCGCCGCCTGGGCCTACGACGTGGACTTCGATTTGCCCCTCCTCCAGGTCGCCTTGCCCTCACGCCGCCACCGTAGATCACCGACCCAGTGTAAGGCCATCTCCCTTGCGCGCCCCTGCACCAGGGTAGTGCGTCCCGGCCGCCGTCTTGCCTCCTCCAGATCCCCTCGCCCTCACGTGGTTGCCCTCACATGGCCACCGCTGAGCATGGACCTAGCGTCCGGCCATCTCCTTCGCATGGGCATGGCCCCTACACCAACGTCCCCTCCACCTCAGGTATGCTATGCTTTTTTCTTCTTTTTTTCCCCTCAAATGTTAATGTACAGGTGACTGTATGTGCAATTGGAAGTCAATGTTGACTGTATATAGCCCTCTAAATTTTCCGTTTAACAGATCCGCTTACCATTGCTATGATTCAGGTGCATAATCTCACTCTACCACATCTAATTTGGGACAGCATGCCATTCTGCTCGCTAAGTTCCTGATAAAAATGGTATTCAACTGCCGAGTGCCATTGCAAAATTGTCAGATTATGCTGACCATTAATAACTGTGGTGAGTCTTATTTTCCCTATAGTTATTTGCACAATGTTTGACATAAGTTCTTTACATAATGAGTATTTTGAATTCCTGAGTAAAGGATTAACTTATGTACACATATATTTTATATTTCTTCTTTTTCCCCCTCAAATGTTAATGTACAGGTGACTGTATGTGCAATTGGATGTCAATGTCGACTGTATATAGCCCTCTAAATTTTCCGTTTAACAGATCCGCTTACCATTTCTATGATTCAGGTGCATAATCTCACTCTACCACATCTAATTTGGAACAGTATGCCATTCTGCTCGCTAAGTTCCTGATAAAAAAGGTATTCAACTGCCGAGTGCCATTGCCAAATTGTCAGATTATGCTGACAATTAATAACTGTGGTGAGTCTGTTATTTTCCCTATTAGTTATTTGCGCAAGGTTTGAGACATAAGTTCTTTACATAATGAATATTTTTAATTCCTGAGTAAAGGATTAACTGATGTAGACATGTATTTTTATATTTCCTCAAATTAATATAGATATTTATACATTGTTGTGAGAATGATATGATAATTTAGTTATTTCAATGAGGACGCCACTTTTTTTTCTCGGTTTTACTTACGGTGACAACATTAAATTATCCTTTAATTTTTAGAATATTTAGTTGACTCAGCTGCTTATATATGTAGTTCGTTGCTGAGTGAGTGGGATGCAGCTCATTCCAGTTCTTTGCTATGTCTATCCTTGCCCATGTGTACCAGAGTGCCATTGCAAAATTGTCAGATTATGCTGACCATTAAGAAGTGTGGTGAGTCTGTTATTTTTCCTATTAATTATTTGCGCAAGGTTTGACATAAGTTCTTTCGATAATGAATAATTTCAATGTGGTAAGTTTGTTTATGCATGTTGGTCCGCTGCTGTGTTATGGAGATGCTTACCTTCCAATTCCATTGTACATTCTGCTTCCATTATTTAGTGTGAAGATACATAGCCTAAATTGTTAGCCTACACTTTAGGGGCATCTCCTACCAAAAGTTGCTAAATACCATGCCGAGAAGCATTGAGGCGCCGTTGTATGGTGCTTCTAGCATTGAGATGTCGTTGTATGGTGCGGCTTCCGTGATACCGCCTCTCCTCATGGTATTCACATCTCTTTTCCTGTCACATACGTGTTTATGCCATGTGATGCATGTTCAACTGCATTATCTTCTAGACTTCTTCAATCGACCCATTGCCTTTTCGTCCTTTCTGCAGAGTTCCCAACATCCGAACCATCTGTTACTTCTGCAGCAGGTCGTAGATGTACGCCATTCTGAAGAATGACGGTCAGTTAATTATCTGTGCATTTGCTGCTACGTGTAATCATTTGGTTCCTTACTACTACAGATTTTACATTGACAAAACAGATTTTCCACATATATTCTTTGTTCTGTTCGACTTGCAAAGTCAAGTGCTTCTACAACAGATTTCTGCAACACTACATCATCAGTTACCGTCATTTACTTATCCATAGGTTCATATGTTTCTGCTGGGCAAGAAAAAATTGCTTTAGATGTTTCTATTGGGTAGAGGAAAAACTGGTGCTGATTGAATTTACAACAATACGCGCTCCATGTTGCCACAGCTACAACAATGTTCATTCTCTAGAATCCTAGGTGTCTTAAACTGTCTTATCATTACTATTAGTATTTTCCAATGACCGCTTTGATGCATTTATGCTTATTTGCGTCTCATGATGATTTCATCCTATGTACTTGGATATATCATGGAAGGGCGGGCCTAGTGCAAGTAGTAGAGTCTTACACTCACCGTGACCGAAGGTCCCGGTTCGAGTCGTGGTCTCCTCATTGCATGCACGGCGGGTAAGGCTTGCCACTAACACCCTTCCCCAGACCCATGCAGGCGGGAGCTCTCTCTGACCGGATACGCCTTTTTTTACTTGGATATATCATGAACATTCTTCTACATGATCATTGTGTCAACATTCTACTATTCTACAAACTTAGTGTTTTCTCTATTTGTGACTCAGGCCCCTTAAAGTGCACCATGTTTCGTTGTCTGATCATCACCCAAGCTGCTTGATGCCTACCATGCCCATAGACATGGCTACAACGTTCCATCCTGGACTGCAAGAGACCAATATGGCTATTTAGTTTCCTTCTGTTAGCCTATTCAAATTCTTTCCATTAACTTTCTATTGCAACCAGTGTTTTTAAAAGTTGGTTACCAGAATTAACACATACTCTCCTCACTCTAAAGGAGTTTAGGAGGCAATCTTAGTTTGATTTTGTAGACCAGGAATTGTAGCTTGATCCATATATGACAGTTATTTGTTCAAATAGATCACATGTGACCTTGAGGTTCCTAGCTAGTTAGTAATATAGTTGTAGTTGTAATGATAGCTCAAGGTACCATTTTTTGCTCTAAGGAAGCGAGCCTATCTCAATTATTTTTTAGGCAAAACAGGAGGGGCGCACCCCTACTGTGAGATTTATTAAAACATGAGTTTAAAACAGGGGCTTAATACAGGAGGAGAATTCAAGAGACAAAGAAAGAAAGAAAGAAAATTAGAAAAACTAGGATGATTAAACAAGATTGTTTAACCATTGCTCAATTAAAGGAAAGTATCTTCTCTTTGCACGCTAGAGGAGCAGTGCAAATTCTATCTTGAACGTTCTTTTTGCATCTTCCAAGGACGGTTGAATTTGGTTAAATATTAAGCCATTCCTAACCTTCTAGATTACCCAACACATTAAGATGAAAATCTCCATGAAGAATGGGGTCCTTTGCTTCATTTTGAAACTTTCTAAGTTCTGGTATAAGTTAGACTGATGCGGGATCTCAAAGCTTAGCCAGTGCCTGCACTCTGAAGCAAAAGGACACTGAAACAGTAGATGTCTAGAGATTCTTCCACTAGATTGTTGCATAGAACACAATTGTAATATGGAAGTTCCATATTTTTCCTGCGAAGCAATTTCCTTGTGCTAAGTCTATCCTTAAGAATTAGCCAGCAAAAGACTTTATGCTTGTTTGACAGGAACTGTTCCACATCCAATTGAAGCTGGGATGTACTGTACCTTGACCATTCAGATGTTTATAAGCCTTGGGTACTGAGAATTTTCGAATTTGTGTGCCGATTTTTTCTTATTTAAAAGTTGTCTAATTCCAGCTAGGTTGGGTCTCATTTTTACACCATATTTCTCCATAGTGACTATTACCTACAAAGAAACACATCACGACTATCATTAATAATAATGGAATAGCCAACAAGATCACCATCAAATAGACACTCACATATCTTAAAGTATATAAAGAGCACCTTTTTTGCGACTGAGTATAAAAGAGCACCTTTAATAACATAAATCTACCAAAATACAAACTAGGCGGTCGGTAGCCATGGATGGAGAGAAGGGGGGTTGGGTAGAGGCTTGCCCCCACCCACCCCCTAAGGTTGTATAGCATGTACTAGTACTCATTATTTCTACTAATCCTAGAGATTACAGGTAAAAAAGCCTCCTCAACCAAGGTAACAAAAGTCTAATTAGAAATAAAATACATCTCCCTATTGTGATTTTCTCAAATTATATCTCCTGATTGTATAATTCTATGTGGCTACATAAAACAAATATGATGCAAACCGTTGGGTTTATGAATAATGCCTCTTAGCTTAAGGTGCACCTTAGGAGAATAAAAAATCTCAAGCAAACAAAGAGAGAGAAGAGCAGAGACATAACACACAGAAGTTGAGGAAGCGGGAGGGGACCAGCACGAATGGCGCTGGCTGTTCGACTTTTTATTTGTAAATGTGAGACCCACGAAAAGGCTAAAATGCACCATAACTATTGTTCTCTATACAATAATCATGTTCCATACTTACATTTAATTAGGCCTCATGTTAATGTGTGTATGGCCGGTTCACGTTGACTTGCCCTTATGCTTCTCGTATTTTGATTCGATGACTAAGGATGACGCTCTAGGCTTCTAGCCGACCTATGGTAACCACTTACGTCCTCACCCTGACGGGTCCCTTTCGGACGAGAGCTTCGATAGCTCCTTCGCTAGTTTGTCTCGGAAACTAGACGTTCGTCTTTATGTAAAGTATGATAACTATTCTTTGCTAGTTTGCTTGTAAACATTTCCGCTCTTACCATGAAAGTGTGTTGGTAATCTATTGTGTTCTTCAGTTCAGTGGTGGAGGGCTTGATCAACATGGCTAGGTAGGGCCTTCATACACCTTGATTTTAGTGCATCATTTTCTCCCTCTTTTATATTTTAATTTCTTTCTAGTATTTTTCCTATGTCTTCACCATAAATTGAGCCATGGTGCTCTATTGATATAGTTGTGCCACACCTTAATTTGTATTTGTCCTCCACCACTGCTTCAGTCCATGTGCGATCTGCGCATTCTAGCGCTTCGGTTGTGGGACCGATATTCACGTCAGCAATACTAGAACAGTCACACATGTTGTAAAAACTGATACAAATGAACCAATACATTCTTGCTTAATTAAGCATATAGATAAAACTGCTACAACTCACCTAGCTAGGTAGAGTGGAAATTATTTTGCTGGCAACACACATGACAAACCAAGAAACTTAATATGACATGTGTGTATTCCTGTGTGAGAATAGTGAGAATAAACAGAACCATAAGCCATTTTAAGTAAATTGACTGCCCTCTTAGTGAATAATAAGTGGTAATACTCATCCCCAGCGTCGAGTGAAGTGTGAAGAGAAAGGGAAAAAGAAAAGGAGTCAACAAAACATAAGACAAGAAAAACTCGAATACTATTACCGAGCACAATAATATGCAAGGCAAATATTTTTGGAAGGTGTGATTGTATGAATAACCATATGGAACTCAATTTTAGCTGTAAATATAAAAAAACTAAACAAGGTAGAAGCATAGCTACTAAATATATATGTCACAATAATGAATGAATTTTCATGGACACAGAAATAAACACACCTGAGTAGCATCAGGAGTCTAATAAATTAGGACCTCCCAACAAGAATAGGCCTAACAAAATTTGGGTAGCAAAGTCACTTGTTGAGAAGGTGAAGGGCCCTCAACAAGTTTGGGTTCCTAAAGCTTGATCTCTTATGTGTAGGTGAACTACAAGACCAGTGGAAGTCATTGGGTTATTGATAGTGGTTATACACAACATATGATCGGTGATCCTCGTATGTTCACCTCACTAGATGAAGAAGTAGATGGACAAGAAAGAATCACATTTGGAGATAACTCAAAGGGTAAGGTTAAAGGATTGGGCAAAGTGGCAATATCAAATGATTATTCTATTTCAAATGTGCTATATGTTGCTTCATTGAGCTTCAACTTGCTATCCGTTGGACAATTGTGTGATCTTGGCTTCCAATGCTTGTTTACCGAGAAGGAAGTTGTTGTATCTAAGAAGGATGGTGATCAAGTGATATTCAAAGGATTTAGATACAACAACCTATATCTAGTGGACTTCACCTCCGAAGATGCTAACTTAAAGACTTGATTATTCACCAAAATAACACTTGGGTGGCTATGGCATAGAAGACTTGCTCATGTTAGGATGAGCTCACTCAAGAAGCTAATAAAGAATGAGTTGGTGAGAGGGTTGAAGGATGTGAAGTTTGAGAAGGACAAGCTTTGTAGTGCATGTTAAGCCAACAAGCAAGTTGCAAATACTCATCCAACCAAAGCTTTCATGTCAACCACAAGAGTGCTAGAACTCCTTCACATGGACTTATTTGGACCAACAACATACAAGAGTTTGGGAGGAAATCTTTATTGTCTTGTGATTGTTGATGACTATTCAAGGTATACATGGGTATTCTTCCTTCATGACAAATCCGAAGTTGCATCTTGCTTCAAGAAGTTTGCCAAGAGAGCTCAAAATGAATTTGAAGTGAAGCTCAAGAAGATTAGAAGTGACAATGGGAAGGAATTTGACAACACAAACATTGAAGCCTATTGTGATGAAGTTGGAATCAAACATGAGGTCTCCGCAACATATACTTCTCAACAAAATGGTGTAGTTGAGAGAAAGAACCGGACTTTGATCACTCTTGTAAGAACAATGCTTGATGAGTACAACACCCCTGAAGCTCTATGGGCGGAAGCAATCAACACCGCATGCTATGCATCCAACCACCTATTCCTTCAAAAGTTCCTTAGCAAGACACCTTATGAGTTGCTCAATGGGAAGAAGCCGGACGTCTCCTTCTTTAGGGTGTTTGGTTGCAAATGCTACATCTACAAGAAGCGGCAACACCTATGGAAGTTTCAAAGATGTGATATTGGTTTTCTTGTTGGTTACTTATCAAAGTCCAAAGCATATAGAGTATTTAATCATGCCACCGGCTTGGTTGAAGAAACATATGATGTGGAATTTGATGAATCTAATGGCTTTCAAGGAGCACATGAGAATCTTGATGATGTAGGTGATGAACCATTGAGGGAGGCCATGAAGAACATTCCGGTTGAAGACATCAAGCCTAAAGATGATGAAGATAATGTACAAGTGATTGATCCACCTTCTTCATCAAATGTGCCACAAGATGGTGAAAAAGATGAGAGAGTAGAAAATGAAGATACTCATGTCTCCCATAAGCAAATGGTGATACAAGCACAAGATGTTGATGCTCCACAACCTCCCCCTCAAGTGGTCAATAGAAGAAACACACCCCTACTATAAGATCATCCACAAGATCTCATCATAGGGAGTCCATCAAAGGGTGTAATGACTCGCTCACAAAAACTTGCTTCATTTATTGCTCATCACTCTTTTGTCTCTTGCTTTGAGCCTACTAAGGTAGAAGAAGCTCTTCAAGATCCGGATTGGATAAATGCCATGCATGAAGAGTTGAACAACTTCACCCACAATGAAGTTTGGACTCTTGAAAAGCGGCCAAAAGGTGCAAGAGTCATTGGAACAAAGTGGGTGTTTCGAAACAAGCAAGATGATCAAGGGGTTGTTGTGAGGAACAAGGCAAGACTAGTTGTAAAGGGGTTCTCTCAAGTTGAAGGTTTGGATTTTGGAGAGACCTTTGCACTGGTTGCAAGACTAGAAGCCATTCGTATCCTTCTTGCATATGCATCACATCATGAAATGAAACTATATCAAATAGATGTGAAAAGTGCATTTTTAAATGACTTTATTAATGAACTAGTCTATGTTGATCAACCTTCCGGGTTTGAAGACCCTAGATATCCTAATCATGTTTATAGGTTGTCCAAGGCATTATATAGGCTCAAGCAAGCCCCAAGAGCTTGGTATGAGCGCCTTCGGGACTTCCTCATTGAGAAGGGCTTCACCATTGGGAAGGTCGACACCACACTATTCACCAAGAAGCTTGATGGACATATCTTCATTTGTCAAGTGTATGTTGATGATATCATCTTTGGATCATCAAATGAAGATTCTTGCAAAGAGTTTGGTGAATTGATGTCAAAGGAGTTCGAGATGTCAATGATTGGAGAGCTTACATTCTTTCTTGGTTTTCAAGTCAAGCAAATGAGAGAAGGGATATTCATCTCTCAAGAGAAATATACAAAAGATCTTCTCAAGAGGTTTAAAATGGATGAATGTAAGCCAATCAAGACACCAATGCCAATTAATGGACATCTCGACCTAGATGAGGGAGGTAACAAGGTTGATCAAACTCTCTACCGCTCTATGATTGATAGCTTGTTATATTTAACCGCATCTAGACCCGACATCATGTTTAGTGTGTGTATGTGTGCTAGATTTCAAGCTAATCCTAAGGAAACTCATTTAATTACCGTAAAAAGAATCCTTAGGTGTCTTAAGCACACACCAAGCATTAGCCTTTGGTATCCCAAAGGAGCTAGATTTGAATTAATTGGCTATTCCAATTCAGATTATGCCGGTTGCAAAGTTGATAGAAAAAACACATCCGGAGGGTGCCATTTGCTTGGTAGATCACTTGTGTCTTGGTCCTCCAAGAAACAAAATAGTGTGGCCTTGTCCACCGCCGAAGTGGAATACATTGCCATGGGTGCTTGTTGTGCACAAATACTTTACATGAAATAAACTTTGCTAGACTATGGTGTAGTTCTAGAAAAAGTACCTCTTTTGTGCGACAATGAAAGTGCGGTAAAACTTATAAATAATCTGGTTCAACACTCTCGCACCAAGCACATAGATATCCGTCATCACTTTCTTAGAGATCATGTTGCTAAAAATGATATATCACTAGAAGGTGTAAGGACCGAGGATCAATTGGCGGATATCTTCACTAAACCACTTGATGATGCAACATTTTGTAGATTGCGGAATGAGCTCAATGTGCTTGATTTTAGTAACTTCTCTAGAAAATGAGCTTGTGTTGTCTCTTGCATCGCATTGTAATATACAACATGTTTAAAATTTTGTAATGCATATAGGGCTTGTCTAACATGGTTAAGATAACCGCCGAAAAGCGTGTGAACAAGCTTAACCTTGGATCAAACTTGACAAGCAACTAGATTTACTTTCAAGTATTGCATTGCATATGCATGAATGTTGTTTTGTCATTTATCTTCAATTGCCCTCTTATTGCCTATTTTCTTAAAAAGAATTATGGCCTAAGGCAAAATATTTTGAAAATTTTGAGGGTTTGAGAGAGGTCACTCACATCAGTCCCAATTGGTGTTTATTTGGATCTTATTGAAGTTGGGACTTGATTGGGAGCAGGTAGCACGAAGGACATTGAAGATTTGCTGGAAAAAGAGTGATCGCACGACCTGCCCCGCATCCATCGCCGCTTTGCTCCCGAACCCTAGCGCCGCCGTGCTCCAGCTCCTCCCGCGCCACCACGCTGTCCTAAGCCCGCGCGCCGACGCTCACCCATGCGCCTCTCTGCTGCGCCGCCGCCGTGCCCTACCCGAGCGCCCGCGCCCCGCCTGCGCACGCCGCCGAAGCTCCCACAGCAGCCGCGCCGCCTCGCTAGAGCCGCCCCTGTGCCCTCTGCTCCATCCTCACCGCAGCCAACCTCCAGTGCTGTAGCATCACCGTGCTCAAGCCCTAGCACCCGCACTGCCATCCATTGTCTCTTCACGGCTGATCCAGAGCTTCATTGCTTCGTCGCAACCCTAACCCTAGAATTCCCGGTGGTTTCCCCCATGTGTCGTTCCTCTGCTTCTCGGGTCACCAGTTTGTTAGGTAGCAAGCCCTCTGATTCAATTTCGTACCTAATTGCTTGCTTCATAGGGTTTTGTATCTTTAGATATATTAAAATTATTTGTATATCCTATCTATTCTATCGTGCAGCGAGTCGGTGCTGTTGAGGTCCTATTTGTAGTTGTCAGTCAACTCGGGGCCAAGCTCGCGAGTACGGATTGAGGCCAAACCTCGAAAGTGATAGTGGGCATTTGTTTCTTGTCAGCGGCAGTTGTTCTTCTCAGATCCATCAGATGGCTCGCGTGAAGAATGTCGGAGGTGGTCCCGGCGATGAGGATCCGAGGCCCCTGCCTCGCCAGCCTGTAGATCCGAAAGGCAAGGCGACAAAGAAGTTGGCAACCAAGAAGCGGAAGTATCCTAGTGTGGATACAACTAAAGCAACTGCAGTTGCAGAGGCTGAAGATCATGCCGAAAGAGGAGGTGCTCGCAGTGGTGTTGTCATTGCAGATCAGCAGCTTCCACCAGCGACGAGAGAAACACTTGAGCAGGTTTAGCGCCGTCATGGTGATCCAGCTAGGACTGTCATGGTTGCAGGATGGCGTCTTGCTATTGATGAGAGTCAGCCTCAGGGGGAGTCACAGCAGTAGCCACAGGCAGCAGAGTAGACTCAGGAGGGACAGCAGGCCGAGGAGACAGAGCAGGCACCTTAGCCATAACTTTGCCACTCTAGTCATAAACGTAATCCACTCACACCGAGGGCAGATACACAGCGGAGGAGTTCTCGTCCACCACCTAGACCACAGGGCCCGCCTCTAGTGACCCATCTAGATCTAAGGCCCACCACGGCCAAGCAGGTGCAGCAGCTCAGATTTATGGATTTTGAGCAATGGTTCCCACCAAGGAGGGATGAGCGTGCATCAGAGGGCTTCTACACACCACTGCAGGAGGATTTCTACAATGCATATCTTAACAGTGGAGCTGTCTTCAGATCTCAGAGGGTGTGCAACATAGAGTCTATTGTTGCAGCAGCTGGAGAGCATATTCGCCCCTACCTTGCATATCTACCAGGGCTGACAGATTGGATTAGATGGATTGGATTGTATGTTCCATCTTGGGTCTGTGAGTTCTATGCTACTCTCTGGATTAACCCATAGCACAGATACATTCACTTTGCATTCAGAGGGAGAGATTACAGGTTGTTGAGCTCTAGGGTTAGGGAGATTCTCAGGCTACAGGAGTAGCCCATCCGACTCCATGAGGTTTGCTATGGACAGACAGCGCCTCCCAGACGCCCTCACGGTGGTCTTGTGCCCCCTATAGACTTGGTTCACCACTGCTTCACAGAGCCTTTTGGCGAAGGGTCGAGAAGGAACCCCAGTGATCTTACTCCCACTGCTCGCGTACTTGAGGCTATCATGAGGAGGACATTGCTTTCGAGGATGGGATATAGAGAGGGCTTGACTCGTATACAGCTATGGCTTCTTAACTCCCTGATGCAGTAGACCATATTTGATATTTGGGATCTCCTTCTTTCTAAGATGGAGGATACTATTGCTGAAGGGTTCAGAGGTCACCGACAATTGTCCTATGCCACTGGATCACATTTCTTATTCATAGGGTAGTTACAGTGAGGCTGCCGGAGATGCTAGCTGAGTATAGTGGTGCCACCACAGAGTTCCCTGCTTATAACCTGACTCAGATGATCCACCATAGTACACCGAGTGCACCTAGCCAGCCGCGCCATCGTCCAGAGGTGCCAGAGACTGCAGCCCAGCAGGATGAGACCATCAGGGGCATTACAACTACAGAGGAGGAGCAGTTAGATGCTCAGCAGGAGGGATGGTAGAGAACGACCCCAGTGACAGCTCAGATGATGACTACCGGGATATTCCTCAGATGCCTCCACGACGACATGACCATGAGGCTGGTAGCTCCAGTTTAGCTCCACCTGCACTACAGACAGACCCCGCTCTACTTGCTATCCTTGAGCGGATGAGGCAAGATCAGGTTCGCCAGGCACAGGAGACAGCTGTCACATTTGCTCAGTTCCAGACTCGGTAGGACGAGTTCCAGCGCCAGCAGATGGCTATGCAGCAGCAGGCCATGCATCAGCAATAACTCCTCATGCAGCAACAGCTACTTGGGTTCATGCAGCATGTAGTTACAGCTATTGGGGCTCCACCGTCATAGCCTTCGCCCCAGCTTGGTCAGCCTACCACCACTTCCATGACTCCAGCGGTACAGCCTAGTGGGCTTCAGAGTCAGGGATAGCCGCCAGCATAGTTTGCTTCACCCACAGAGTAGGTGTCCCAGTGGTTTGCTTCGCCAGTGCTAGCCCCGCAGTTCACACCTTTTCAGACGGGCTTCATTCTGTCACAAACGTCATCGTTGCTTGTGCTAGATACTTCAGTCTCTAGGAGTCTTGGAGCGACCTTCAGTGAGTTGATATGGCAGCCTACTCCTCCAAACTTACATGTCCTCGGTCCTTCTACAGTTGCACCTATTACCGGGACTATAGAGATGCTCCCTTCCTCAGTTGCATCATCAGAGCCAGCTGCTACAGTTATACCTACACAGTCTACAGCAGCTCCAGTCCCTGATCAGACCCAGACTGCTTCAGCATCGCTTCCAGCTATAGAGGATCAGACTGCTCAGAGCTTAGGGTCAGATGATGATGGCACGCAGTTCCAGCTCGCTCCTCGCACCTCAGCGCCCGTCTCGTCCGCTATAGCCCCACCGACCGACCCTTAGGTTTTGGTGTTTGACGCCAAAGGGGGAGAGGGATCGAGTATGTTAGACTTAGGGGGAGCGACATATTTAGGGGGAGCTTAGTTTATTTATTAGCTTATCTATTACATTTGGAGTTTTTATGTGTGATACACTATTATGCATTCGTCGTGTGTTTACTTTTATGCATTAAACTATATTTATGTGATAGTGATATCTACGTGATCGTGATATATGACATGTGTGCTCTCTATTGTGAAATTTTTATATGTCATATCACTTGTGTTGTGCTCATTTGCTTTGCTTCCGCGTTTAACTCTGATGCAAATGAGCTTTATTAATTGTACTCATGCTTATTTCATATCTATTGAGTACATTATGTTGGCTTGGGTCATATAAGCTTGCCTAACTCTTTTGTTCTTATTGCCAAAAGCTTATATGATCCAAGCATGTTTAAAACCTCAACTCTTTCACATACTCGAGGTGGTATTGTCATCAATCACCAAAAAGGGGAAGATTGAAAGCATCTAGGCCCCTTGTTGGGTTTCGGTGATTAATGACAATACAAGATTACTATGACTAACATGTGTTTTGTAGAGGCAATTAAGTTAGGTCATGGTAATGAAGATCGATTGGGCAATCATGGTTGTCAAGCCCCTACGATGGAAATCGTTTTGGTTTTCAAAGGATGGATGACAAGGTTAAGGATGGACTAGTTTTAAGTGTCAATTAGAGTTGGAGAGACACTTAGAGTAGTTAAGGACTTTGTTTTTCCTTTGGCCGTACTATTAAGGGGGGGTATGGACGGGTAGCTTGACCTAGGTGAGTCTAGTGAGTTAGGTGTGGTGCACACTTGTTAAAACTAGCACTAGGTAGCTCCAAAATAGCCCTTAGATCCAATGGAGCAAACTTCATTCATGTATGATCGAGAGTTGGAAGTGAATGGAGGGTCAAATACTGACCGGACGCTGGCTCCGGTGTGACCGGACGCTGGCTCATGGTCCGGTCAGTTCATTTGACCAAGGTGATATCATCTAGCACGACCGGACGCTAAGAGATGAAGTGATCGGACGCTGAGGGCCAGCGTTCGGTCGACTCCAGTAAGGTTCCAGAGAGGTAAAATCATGACCGAACGCGTCCGGTCAGCACCTTAAACACTGGAGTTTGGGGTGTACTGACCGGAGCGTCCGGTCAACATGACCAGAGCGTCCGGTCACCCCGCAGAGGCACATAACGTTTTATTTTTTAGCCGGTGTTATAAATACTTCCTCCACTCGTGTGTGGGGTACTTTTGCTCATTCCAACAGCTGAGAAACACCTTAGAAAGTGCCAAGAAGAGTAAGGTCCTACTGAGGTGATTGAGATTTGAGAATCCCAAAGAGAGCCCTCATTATTGAGATCCAGAGTAGCAAAGTGTGCATCCACCCTTCTCATTAGGCTTGTCGTGGTCAAGTGAGAGTTCATGCTTGTTACTCTTGGTGATCGCCATCACCTAGACGGCTTGGTGGTGATTGGGAGCTTGGTGATCATTCGGAGAGTTTGTGGATGACCCAACTCAAGTTGTGAGCGGTTGTGGGTGATTCACCGCGATGGAGTGTCGAAGAATCAACCCGTAGAGTGCATTTGATCCTTGCGCGGATCAAGGGGGAGCTACACCCTTGCGCGGGTGCTCCAACGAGGACTAGTGGGGAGTGGCGACTCTCCGATACCTCGGCAAAACATCGCCGTGTTCCTCCTTCTCTACTTACTTTGAGCATTTACTTTGAGCATTTACTTTGAGCAATTCAATTCTTGTCTTTACATTCATAGAATTGCCATGCTAGAGTAGGATTGGAACTTAGGTTGCAAGCCTTTTGTGCGGTAGAACAATTAGGAACACTTTCTAGTCACAAGGGGTTAATTGGGCTAACCATAGGATTTAATTATTGCAAAGAAATTTAGAATTAGCCCAATTCACCCCCCTCTTGGGTATCTTGATCCTTTCACATCCCATCTTTTATGGTATACAAGAAAGCACAATGAGGAGCACTATGGTTCGTTTCTTTGATGTTGGTTGTGAGCCAAGGGTTCCCAAGAGTTATCCCATGGGTTGAATGGCCAACAACCTCACTCTCTCAACGCTATTAAATAGGTAGGTGCCCCTCACTTGAAAGCATAGCATAGAGGAGTTCCCACTTTAATATCTAGGTGAAGCCCTTCCTCAGTAGTAGTGCATAGAGAATACAGAGAGGGTGAGGGGATGTTCGAGGAAGTGCCAAGTCTGTCGGCACTCTCTATAACTCGCACCTCGACTTATGCTATCTCTGTTCGAGTGACCATTCAACATTCTTTTATGGTATTTGGTAATAGTCATTGAGTAAGTATTATATTTTGTTGTTTATGGGTTCACCACTTGTATTGGGTGCTTTAGTCAACTATAAGGACCTGGATTAGAGTAGTAATCTATAGTGTAAGTGTGGTTCTTAGGCTATAGTTTACCTATGTTTGCGTCTTGCCCCACGGATGATTGTTGTAGTTAGCAGGTGGTGTTAGCCCTATCTAGCCTATGTAGCCCACCACGTTTTGGCAAGTTCTTAAATCGAGGGCCCCATGTTAGAATAGCTTAGCACCCTTCTCATCCCTGTCTGTTGCTAGCTGGGTCAATGTCCCGAAGTAAATAACTAAAGTGCATCCTAGCTCTATCTTCTATCATAACCATGTAGATCCTCTCTACCTGCTCTACAACCTGCCTTTTTGCTATCATAGGAAGATCTTGTTTCTTCATTAAGTACACACATCTTCCCTATGGGAATCAATACCTTGGAATACTCACAGGTGGAAGCTACATTGATAGTCGTGCACTTGTAGTTTTATCTATGTGCCACCTTTGGTTTCAACAAACACACTACAAGATCTTAAGACATTGAGTAGGGTGTTCGAGATGAGTATGATGGGAGAATTGGCCTTCTTTCTTGGGCTCCAAGTCAAGCAAACAATGGATGGGACGTTTGTGCACCAAGGAAGTACACCAAGGACATTTTGAAGAAGTTTGACATGTGTGAGGCAAAGCCTCTTTTGATGCCCATGTCAACCACGACGGCCCTAGACACAGATGAAAAAAGAGAAGTTAGTGGACTAGAAGGAGTACAAAAGCATGATCTAGTCACTCTTGTACATGATGGTAACGAGATCAAACATACACTTGGCCATGTGTCTGTGCGCTCATTTTTAGGCTTCATCGTGCATATCTCATCGCTAAGTAGTGAAGAGGATCATGAGGTACCTTCATTTCACTCTAAAGCTTAGTTTGTGGTTCTCTTCTTCTTTGACACTTTCTTTGTGCAGCTATTCAGGTGTTGACTTTGCCGTGTATCTGTTGGATTACAAGTCGATTTTTGGCACCTATCATTTTCTTGGATCTTCACTCGTTTCTTGGTCTCCCTGCAAACAACCTAGCGTAGCGCAATCCACCACTGAAGTAGAATACATTGTTGCCCCCAACAACTTTGGATGATTCCACACTTAAGGATTTTGACTTGAACTTTGAGAAAGTGCCTCTACTTTGTGACTAGTGTAGCCAAAAACCCTGTACTTCATTCCAAAACCAAGCGCGTAGATGTTCGCTTTCATTTTCTAACTGATCACTATGAGAAAGGCAACATCGACCTTTGCCATGTTGACACCCAAAACTAACCGAAAGCCCTAGTTTGGTTTTTGCTAATTGATGAAACCTGTTGGACTAACCCTATGTCTAAGTGTGTAAATGAGATAGGTAGGTCCAAGTCCAAGTGATGGAGCTAGATGGCAGTCAAGTGATGGAGATAGCCAAAAGATGGTGACCATGTGCTCCAACTTAGAAAAGTAGAAAGAGTAAAACAAAATCTATGGAGATCAAGGCAAACGTATCAAGACGCAATAGAGTGCATGATCGGATTTAGGATAGATGGCCGTACTATTAAGAGAAGAGCCTCTAGTGCATTGCATCAAGTTCTTGCATCTTATGGCACTAGGAAGGGCGTGTTGGGCTGGTGGTGCTCTTGTTACTCTTGGTGATTGTTGTCACCAAGCCGGCCCGGAGCTTGGAAGATCATTGAGCGGAAGTGGTGATTGTTTCTAGCTTTGACCGATTGATTGTGAGGGGTTCTTGTGCCTATTCCCGCGGGAGATCACGAAAGGCAACTCTAGTGGATTGCTTGTGACTTGTGTAACCTCATATTGTTGTGGTTCTTACGGTGCCCAAGTGTTGGACTAGGCATGTGTTGCCTATTAGCACATGAGCCACCAAGTGAGTGTGTCATCACAACATGGACTAAGTTGCCGGCAAGCAATCGAACCACGAGATAAATCATTGTGTCATCTTGGAATTCATTTGATTGATTTATCTCTTGCCTGGTTTGGTATATATTGCTCTCTACCTTCATTTGTATTACTTTCATTGATATACATCTCTTGTGTAGAACTTGTTGCTAGTCTTGCTAGTTGAATAGTGTAGCAAATAGTTGAATAGCTAGTTGTACTTAGTTGTAATTAATTTCATAGCTAGCTCTCTAGTTGTAGAAGTAGTGACATAGATAAATTGTTTGTGTGACATACATAGAGATTATAGCAAACTAGAAATTGGTAGGTGGCTTGCCTTTTCAATAGAGCTAGAGCAAAACCACGTTATCGCTTTGTTATTGTCTAACCACTTGCTCTAGTGTTTTTGTAGAATTTTAATTAGGCTATTCACCCCATTTAGCCATTTAGGACCTTTCACCAGCTTGCAAATATCCTAACAAAACCTTTAGACCAAGCCACATTTGCTCGTTTGTTGGGGGGACTTGGGTGTTTGCTTTCCTTTTTAGTTTAAGGAAGCTTTGGTTCTTGTAATATTTTGCAGACTAGTTACATTTTGTTTGTGTAAGATAGCTCTTTTTTTGCTGTTGTATTATATTTTGCATCTCATGTCATCATGTGTATTAGATCATCTTTGACTTTTGTTTGTATATCTTCAGAATGTGTTGATGGTACTAGTGATGTGTATCTTGTGTAGTATATTTATGATGCTTGAGCAAAGATTAGGCACTTCTTGATAATATACTACAACTTTGTTTAGATAAGATTATTTTTACAATGTGAACATGAGGTTTAAATTATGTAATCATAAACTTGTTCACCTTGAGGTTAACTCCTAGCATGTGTACGCTTGATTGATAATATGTGTTGGCTTGTTTATGCTAGGAATGCTAGAGTTCATGCTTTGGGCCAAAGGTCATTTGTCACTGCAAATGTTTAGCCCATGATCAACCCTTAACATAAGTTTTTTTTGTGTCACAAAGACATAACTTGTGACTATTTTTAATGAATTTTTATGAACCTATATGCTCACTCAAGTTCGGATGTCAACTATGATAAAGTCAAGTACTGTTGTGAATTTATGCTTCTAGTTGTATCCAATACTTACTTCATATTATTTTCCAAAGAAATGGACACTTGGCTGTAAGAAATTGACTTAAAAAACAAGTCTTTGATTCATATGTGGGTGTTTGCAATAATCTTTGTATAAGACTAGTTCACCTTGCTTAATCATGTCTAGCACTTGCTATTTATCTAGCTCTAAATATTCTAGCAAAGTTCAAATGGAGCTCTTGGATTCAGTTTGTAGAGACCCAATTCACCCACTCCGTCTCTTCGGTATCCACCTCTTTTTGGCCTGAGGTTCCTTTTAGCTGGCCCCAAGCTAGACAAGCCATTTGCCACCAAGGCTAATCTCACCACTAGCATGCCTTTTGATCATTTGATGGTCTTCACTTCGAAGCTCGAACCATAAGAGGCAACAATCTCTACATCACTATGATAATGTTTTTGCTGCCACTCACACTAGGCTATAGTAATGACAGGTTTCCTCATGAGCCTCTTAAGGCTCCAAGGCACTGGTATACAAGAGTATAATATAGTTCACTTATTGAACTAGCAACATGGTAACAACTACGCTTGCACAATTAGGCCCCGTTTGGCACGACTTCACTTTACTAGTGAAGCCATTTTTTTGGCTTTAGCTCCATAAACAGCTCTATCGGTACAACTAAAGCTATTTTGATAACCTATTTGCCAAAACAGCTCCACATACAGAGCTCCTTAAGGGCCTGTTTGGCAGGGATTCACCGACTCTAGATTCACCATATTCAGCTCCACTCTACCAAAAATTTGCTAAACAGTTCAGATCCACCAAATCCAGATTCACTAAATAGGTGGATCTAGAGGCTAGATTCACCATTTTGGTGGAGCTTCTCAGGGGTGCTCCACCAACTCAGGTTTGGTGTAGTTGGAGAAAATTACCCACCACTACCACTCATTACACAGATACCGATTCATTAATATTTTTCTCTTCTTCTCCATCGGGCATTTTCTTCTTTACCGCTAGCACCGACATTGTTCGGCCACGTGTCCTCCTACCTCTCCACCACCGGTGGTGCCCGCCCCTTCCCCTCCGCCACTAGTGGTGCTCGATCGCGAGCTCCGCATCTCCCATAGTCCCTCCCATGGTCGCGAGCTCTGCCCGCCATGGCCACTGCACGCCCTGCCTCTGCCTCTCCGGCCAGCCGAGCGCCAGCTGGAGCCCCCTCCCGTCGCCTCTCCGGCCAGCCGAGCACCCGCGAGCTCCGCCCACCATTACCGAGCCCCCTCACGAGTAGATCCAAGGCCGTGAGCTCTGCCCGCCATGGCCATTGCGCGCCCCGCACCGCTAGCCCCGCCTGTCGCACCTGGCCACACCGCCCCAGCCGCACCTCGCCCGCACTGGCTAGCCCCACACCGGACTCACGAGGCCACAAGGACAAAGAGAATGCTAAATCCCAAGGACAAATTTGGCCATTCCGATGAAAATGCCCTTGTGTGGATCTGGAGTTGCTGTTTTTGCCAAACAATTTTCTGATAGATTAATGGTGGACCTCAAATCCACGGTGGAGTTGATCCATGGTAAATCCCAGATCTGGATTCACTTTTTACAGTGGTGAACCTCTACCAAACATGCCCTAAAACATGCTCTCATATAACCCCACGCCCACTAGGACGAGGTAAAGCCGGGTGAAACCACTATTTTTTTGGCTCCACTCTTCACATTTCCTCAATGAGAGTACGATTTAAGGGGCTTCTTGGGTGAAGTCGTTTAGCACAAAACGGCTTCAAACAGCTTCAGTAGTCGGTGGAGAAGTCGTGCCAACCTTGGTCTTATTTTCTAGGCCTAATCTAGCACTAAAATTTCATGTTAATGCACTATCAAAGTATTTTTTGTAAAAATTTTATTGAAATTAATTCGTTGTTGTAGGTGTTGGTGTATTTTTTTACTCCATTAATAAACTATGATTTAACTGGACAAAGGTATAATTTTGAAAGTATATAAATTGTTAAAATTTTTAACTATTAGCTTTGTACTCCCCCCATTCTAGAAAAATGCAATTCTAAAAATACAATTCTAGCACAATGTCACATTTTAATACCTTAAGTTTGATCAATTATAGATAAAAAAGTATCAATATTTATGATATTAAATAAATACCATTAGATTAATTACGAAATATATTTTTCATAATAAATTAAGAGTAAAGTGCATGGCTGGTCCTTGAACTTATGCGGGTGTGTCATGCCGGTCCCTATACTTACAGAGTATGTCATTCCGACCCTTAAACTTTACTTGGGTCTCATATTCATCCAAATGGATTTGGGTCCACATGTCAGCTTCATCCTCATGTCCCACCTCTCTCATGGCCATGGTTGGCATGCCGTCGCCGCCGCTGTGGTCCTCTCCATGCTGACGAATGTCTCCACTAGAGACATAGCCACCGCCGCTGTCAGTTCGTCACGGTCGCCACTGTCCTGGTCTACGTGCGTTGGCGGATGGAGTACGCTGAGGTGTTGAGCTGCGTGAGGACTGGGAGGCCGAGATCGGCGCGCATCGGTTCGCGTACAGGGAGTTGCACCGTGCCACCGGTGGCTTCATGGACAAGAGACTGATCAGGCAAGACAGCAGCGGCGTGCGGCGAGGTGTACAAGGACGTGCTTCCATGATGCAAAGCGGAGGTCACTGTGAAGAGGGTCACTACACCACAACACTATAATAGCATCTAACGTTTGTTGCTAAAAGTTGACATTAGCGTTTAACGGTGAGTCGCTAAAGCTTATCCTCGAATCTTCAATTGCTAATATCAAATACTGCGATGAATGATCCATTGCTATAAATATTTTGCTTTTGTGTTGGATCATCAGTTGCTATATACGAGTAACTGAGTCGGATCGTCCATCGCTAAATACCAATATCCATTGGCGCGATGTTTTTAGTCGGCTTCCATGAAAATTTTGGCCTAAAAGTCACATGTAAACCCTAGCCCATCTTACCGAGACCAAATACACAAAGCTGCTCTTTCTCCCTGCTCGCGCTGCCCCTCCACATGCGCCGCCTCCGCACAAGACCGACGCTCGCCAAGCCGCCCTCCCTCACCAAGACCGATGCCCGCCCTCCCGGCTGCTTTCGCCGCCTACAGCCACTCGCCTCGACGACGATGCCCCTTGGCTCGACGCCCTTCCTCGCCGGCTGCTCGGGCTCAGACGTCCGCCCCGCCGCTAGGCCGCCACCCACATCTTCGCATCGCCGGCCGCCTCCCGCGCATCCGTGCCGCCGACCGCCTCTACATGAGTCCACATCGCTGGCCACCTTCTCTGCGAGTCCACGATGCCGGTAGCCTCCTGCAACATCCACCCCAGCAAGCAGGGCGAAGCTGCCTCCACGACGCCGGCGCATCTTGGGTTTCACGGGCGCACGTTGTTGGAGCCCTTCCTGTGGATGCGAGGTACTGCTGCTCTCTCTCAATCTCAGATCTAGATAGTGGTGGTGGAAATTAGTAGGTGTAAAGCTTTTGGTTTGATTTAGTGAATAAAATCGATCTGTAGGAACTACAGTAACAGCTTCGATTATTAGGCATTAGTGAATCCGAGGATTTTTCAGTTTATTTGAAACGGATCTAACTGTTTCCTTGCATTTCAGTCCGAACTAAAGTGAGAACTTCAATTATTAGGCATTTGTGAAAACATATGACTACTGCATTTGCTACGTCGCAGGAACCGCCAAAGGATGGCTAGTCCAGTTGGTTAACTGAGATATGCTAGTCACTCCGGCGGCACCCTCCAGGTCCTGAGTTCGACTCCCAGTGGAAGCAAATTTCAGGCTGGGGGTTAAAAAAATCCCCTCGCCGGTCCCGGGTGCCAAAGCACTGGTTTAAGGAGATGGCCCATCTCACGGGTTACGTCTCCCAGTGTTGGGTCGGGGCTGGGGTTCGGAGGTTTTCTCGGCCTGTGTGAGAAGGCCTTCTTCTTACGTATAATGCCCGGGGCGGATTGCCCCTCGTAGGTCGAGTTTTTTTACGTCGCAGGAACTAGGAAGGTAAGTTATCTGCATACACTTTTACAACCATCTACAGACCGGCCACTGTATAAGTTCTCCTATTTTTTCTTACTAACTTTGCATCATCTTCAAAGAAAAGTTCAATAGCTTCATGATTGTGTAAGCAGTAACTTTCAATATCATGCTTTGTTCTTGCAGCTCAAACCTCTTTCTTTTTTTCTAATTAAATGTATAGCTATAGCGTTATCATTTTATATAGCTGCATTGTCAGGTTTGGTGTATGCCATCATGGGTATTCATCGATTCTCCAGTTTGATTGCTACGACGATTCATATCAATTTTAGATAGCTGCACCGTAAGTTTAGTGTATGCTATCATGACTATCCATGCATTCTCCAGTTTGGGTGCTGTGAAGATTCATCATATCTGCAGCCAACGATTTAGTGCACTTGGGAATTCTTGTGTTTTTCTTTTCCAATTAGTCATTCACAACCAGACCTGAGATGAAAAGATGCAAAAAATAATTCAGTTATTGTTAGGCTTTTTTTGCCTCATAGTGCCTGTTTCTATTGATATGCTTAGATTAGGTTCTTATATATAAATTTTGAATGCTTAATTTCAGGAACAACTGAAGGAATGACGCAAGATGCTAATGGGGTTTCGGATGCAGTTCAATAAATAAAAGGAGGATGCAGTTCAATAAATAAAAGGAAGACCAGACGTTGTATAAATTTGTTTGATACTTCAAGATCGACAAGGAGGTAGGGACTTTGATCATCAATTGAACCTACCTTTAGGCCTGCAGTGCATACCTCAGTTAATGTCATATTCCTGAGCTTCCTATATACGTATCTATTTATGTATGTGCTATTGTTAATTACATATGAGTTTATTTTCTATTATTACGTATGTATTATATAGTGTAGGCTGCCAATGTGGGCATGTTCATTTGCTTCGCTGAAATTACAGTGATGGATCTCATGCTTCAATGTTTAACGTCTATTTACTATTTGTAGAAGAGCTTATGAATATTTAGCTCAATGAATGTTATATCATTATGCTCCTCAATTATAATTTTATCTTCTTCTGTAATTTACAGTGATATATTTCTCACAGCATCTAATTAGTCAAGGGAATGCAGGCACGGTCAACACTGTACATTTCGGGTGCCCATACCATCTTCCTCTCTGAGATCTAAGTAATGAATTTTCTTACCCAAATTTCAAAAATGATCATGAAGCTGTTCAGTGTGTGCCACTAATGACATGCTTTCAGTATCCATGATCATGTACAGTACAGTATGCCGCAGAGTTTTTCGGTTAGGATTACTAATGCTGTCCATTTATGTCAACAGAGATGCAGCCTACTTTGGTTTGGCCCAATGATTTCGAAGGTCTTCTAATTATAGAGGTGTCGTGCTTGAAGAATGTAGTAGTTTCTGTCTTCGATCACAATGTCCTTGGCTATATGTATGTGTTTTTTATTTTCTATGACCATACCTATGTGTTACACGCCAACCTACTCTGACTCTTAGGAAGGATCCATGTGCGTGCCAGCCAGATAAAATCCATCCCGCGGCGAAGCGCGGGGGACCAGCTAGTCTTTCATTTATTTCTATACTTTGCCTGTTGCGATGGATTTGTGGTCACACAAGAATGGACCAAGTTCGGAACGATGATATACGTGATCGCCTAGGGGTAGCACCAATTGAAGAAAAGTTTGTCCAACATCGGTTGAGGTGGTTTGGCCATATTCAAAGGAGACCTCCAAAGGCACCAATGCATTGTGGAGTCATAAGCCAAGCTAATAATATTAGGAGAGGTAAAGGAAGACCGAAATTGACATGGGGGAGGTAATAAAAAGATATTTAAAAGCTTGGGATATACTTAGACATCTATGTTTGAATAGAAGCGATTGGAAAGCAGCTATTGAAGTACCTAAACCGTGACTTGGGGCTCTTGGTGGGTTTCAACTCTAGCCTACCCCGACTTGCTTGGGATTGAAAGGCTATGTTATTGTTGTTGCTATACTTTGCCTGTTGATATCACACTGCATATACTAGATTATGATAATTTCTCCACTTGATCCAGCGCATGTCATTTCTTTTAGAAGTACATAGTTTCCATCATGATATGGCAACCTGATGACTAACACAATATAGTGGAATGCCATTTCTTTATCTGTATTTGCATAGTACTTTTGGTTAATTTTATGGCTACTAATGGCACTGCAGGCTCTTCCTTAAACAACATCTAACCTATCTGAATCATACAATGCATCTAGAGTGTTAGTTAAAACATAAGGGCTTGGTGGTCATTTATTTTGAGATCTGTAGTATGTTCCTGTCATCCTATGTGAATTACTGCTTTCTGTACTAATATGCAAATTCCAGTTTCTTTCGAACATATAGATTTACATGTACTAGATGTGTAGATCAGACAAAGGATAGCTTATTAGCTTGTCTTGTTGAGTCATTATCTTTGTTGTCTGCTTTGAGATTGTCATTGAATTGAAACACTGAAATGTCTGAGAAACAGTCAACTCAAGCAGTGAAGTCTGAAATACTGAAACTAAAACACAAACAATTGTTGTCAACTAAACTACCGATTGCCAAATTGATGAGTTGTGCATTAAGCTTGTTTCTCTAAAAATGTTTTTCCTAGTTGTATTGGACAATGGACATATTCAAAGAGTCTAGTTCTACACAAGAATGGTTTTTTGTAAACACTAAGATTGCTAGTGCAGTTCCACTTGATAATCTTGTACCTTATGCAGGTTTGTTGTAGGCAATCAAGATCTTCTCAAAGTGTTCTTGGAACTTCTCCGAGGCGATAATTTCAAGGTGTTGCAGAATCTTCTTAGAGGCACATCTTCTCAAGGTGTTGCAAGATCTTCTCAAAGGTGGACATGAACCCAACTAAGTACCAATGGTTGTGTATTTTGAGCTTTTACCTAATTTTTGATGGCTTCCATGGATAGCAAGTGCTAGTTTGTTTTTGTTCATCAGTTGTATATATATGTGTCTTGAGACAAGTATAGCTTGATTTTAAGTGACATGATTGCATATGTACTTGAGTTTGACAATTGAATGAGTATGTCTAATGTGATTATTTGTGTGTGTCATTCAAAATATGTACAATGTAATTTGAATATTGTATTGGTCCTGAATGTTTGATCCAATTTACACAGTTTTAAATACATCTATTTTAATTTTTTTACCTATTTAATTGAGCTCGATGGACTTAGTTGCTAAAAGTTCTTATTACGGTGAACTGTTGGTCGCTAAAAGCTCTAACATGTTGTCGGTCGCTAAAAGTTGGACCGTCGAACTGTCCGTTGCTAAGGATGATGTACAGCACAAGCTTTAAACAGCTACTGATTTGAGTTGATGAAAGGGGTGTACAGCAACTGTAGGGGTCCATTGCTATAACTTTTAATAACTGACTATCCATCGCTATACACCCCTTTCATCAACTCAAATCAGTAGTTGTTTAAAGCTTGTGCTGTACAGGGTGTCGGACGAGTCGCCGTGGATCGTGCCCGTGGCCTCGTGCTGCTTGGCTGCAAGACGACACACGCTTGCACATGTTGCCGCACTGCACGCTCGCGCCGCCTAGAAACTGTCGTTGCACACCTGCGCGCACGCATCCTAGCCGGCGTCGGTGCATGCGACGCTGCCATCGCACGCCTACACGTACGTGATCGATGCCCTTGCCACAACAGCCACCATCGCCGCGCCCGCTCGGGCCGCCCAGCCATCGCCGCTGCCTGCGCATGGCTATGCGCGGTTGGCCTGCACACCATCGATGCTGCTCCTACTCACTACTCGCCGCCGTCTAGGGCCTTGTGCCATTGCTCGATCCAATCGCCTTGTTTGCCGCTACCTGCACCAGCCGACCATTGCCTACACCTGCCCTGAGGGCGGCGTGAGTCGCTACGCCCCTGCCCGCACCACTCGGTCGCCGGTGCTACCTGCGCCGACTGGCCATGTCGTAAGGAAGAAGATGACACTTTTGCAAAATAGCTCCTGAAGAATCTAACAATCTTTTTTATGTTTCTTGTGTCTAAGCCATCTTGCAAATAATCCCTTTCAATCTTTTATATCAAGCAATCCAGTCCTCATTAGCACGCGGGCATGGGTTTAAATCTATTTGGATGAATCTGAGACCGAAACAGAGTTTAAGGACCAGAATGACATACTTTGTGAGTTTAGGGGCCAGCATGACACTCATAAGTTTGAGGACCGTACATGCACTTTACTCATTAATTAATTTAGAGCCATAAATGTGAATATTTTTCACTAGAAACTTGGTCAAATATGAATCACTCTACATGACATGCAACCCATAGTTGTATTTTTTTTGGGACGGAGGTAGTATGTAACACCCTAAAATTTGTACTTTTGAGATTAGGATTAAAATGATTTATTTATGAATTTTTGTGCACATGAAATATAGGAAAAGAATATTTTTCATTATATTAAAATTCATCATAAGGAGTAGCAACTTGGATGTGCATACATGCCGGTGCATTTGATTTATTGTAATGTGTGGTTGAATCTAAAATTCAAAATGCTTTTGAAAATAAATTTGAAAATGTCTTTGAAATAAAATAAAAGAAAAAGAGAATTGGAAAATAAAGAATTTTCAAAAGTTTGCAAAAGTTTAGTTTTGGAAACTTCCCAAAAGTTCTCATCTTAAAAAGTATATTTGAAACTATATTTGAATTTGAATTGAATTTGGTTATGAAAATAAAACAGAAAAGGGTTTGGAAAATGAAAACCCTCTCTCCTCTCAATCTGCCCGTGGCCCAGCTGGCCTGCTCTCTGACCCCACGGCCCACTCCACGTGGGCCCACTTCCCTTTCTCTTGGCTTCGGCCTGAAGGCCTGCTTTGCCTTCCCGCTCTCGCGCGGCTCATTCCCTCCTCTCTCTCCGTAGGTGGCCCAACCACAGCAACCGAGGCCCAGCAGCGCCGCTCTCTCCCGCGCCTTGAGTCACCGACAGGTGGGCCCGCTCTATCAGTGACATCATCTTCCTCATGTCACCGACCCAAACTTTGCTCCGGAGTCTGTCGCCGTCCCGTTCCGCATGATGTAGCGTGCGCCCCACGCCATAACCCCCTTATAAGTCGGAGCTCCTACGCCGCATTGCCCCATCCAGCCTTCTCACGAGTCGCCGCCTCCACCCAAGCTCGCCGCATACCACAACCCTAGCACCACTTTTCGCCACCACCGCACCGTCGTTCCAAAGCTCGCCATCGTCAATTGGATGCCTTCCGAGCTTCCCAGAAGGGTAAGATACCTCTATGAACTTTCATTGAGGTTTCTACTGTCCACCATCGTGTCTTAGTGCTCGTCGGAGATGCGCCACCGCTCCCGTGCCGCCTCACGCCGTCGTCATAGCCCTCTCCAGTGCCCTAGAGACCTCGACGACTTCATAAATGAGTCCACCATAGCCTCCTCTGCCATCCCGACCCTTTCCCGTAGCCTATGGACATCTAGGTTAGGAACCCGAGCGTCGCCGGCGACCTATCCGCCATCGGCCATGGCGCCGCCCTGCTGACCCTGCGCAGAACCCCATCTCCCTCCCTTCTTTCTCCACCGTCCAGATCTAATCTAATAGCCTAGATTCATCGATACCCCTTCGCATGGAAGTTTTGCTAAAGTGTCCCTTGTTTTTTTAATATAGAACCCACCACCACTGCACTTTTTCTAAAGAACCACTGCACTTCTTCTTTATCATGCCCACAGTCCCTGACCCGAATTCAAAATCTAATTTTATTTATTGAGTTCTATTTATTTACAAAATTGCCACTCTCTTCATTAGGCTATATCTTCTACGTTTTAACTCCGATTTGACCCATTCAAGTTGCATTAGATTCGTAACGACATAATCTACGCATTAGTATCAATGTTTTCCATGTCAAGAGGTCTAAAATTTCATGGATTAAATCCTAACTTGAATAATGATTATGTAATTGGATTTTTATAATTAAAAGTAACTTAGGGTTTTTCACCTCTGTCTTTTGTAAATAAAATAATATTAATCTTATATTGGTTTTCTAATACCAATATAATTTGGCTTAAAACAATTTAGATATTTCTCTGAAGTATCTTATATATGTTTTATAATTAAAATAAATGAAGCCTATAGTTTTTTTTCAAGTAAATCCATCGAAAGATGTATCTTTTTCATTATAGGTCCGATTAGTCGTGCTTTTCGTGTCTGTGTGTTCGTAGTAACGTGTAGAACATCTTTAAAACCTTTTTCCTATTTGTTTTGTATGTTTGATATACTGTTCTAATTTAGTTCTATTGTTTGCTTCGTGTATGATTGTATGTATGCTTGTGTGGTGCTTTATGATCTTATCCAGTCGGTGAGCTTTACGTGTTGATCAAGAAGAAGTCCCTTTGAAGTTTTGGACTTGAAGAAAAGATCAGAGTTTAAGGCAAGTATTGCATGGGATCATCCTTGTCGTCCTATACACCTTTAATCATTTAATTCATGCTGCATGTGTCTACCTTGATTACCACTAAGGATTTTCCTAGTACTTTGTTACCTTGTACCTTGTCACTTATAGGGTATTGCATTGGGTAGTATGATGCTAGTGTTCAATTAAAGACCATGATCTTATAACTTGACTAATGGTATATGAAATAAACACTAAAAGATGTTTTTTAGCAACATGGAACCAGGGGGTTAGAGCATTGGGCTATTTTTATGGTGCTCTAGTTTTGTCTTCCTAAGAACTTATTTGTAAGTGATCATCCGGGACTTACAGTACAACTGTGAGGGCTATATGACTCTGGCTTTAGCTCAGTATGAGGACCTCTTCAAGCTTGTTAGTGGTTACCTTTATGACATAAGAATGGCTTGACGAATCGGATATAGGACAACCTCCACTCTTATGTGTATAACCGTGATGAAATTATGCCATTCGACAGGGGGTTCCTATATCTATTTACCGAGTGAATCTAGCGGTCCTAACTTGTTAGACAAACATTTGAAAGACTTCATAATGAACCCTGCCGACCTTCCTTGGTAGTGGGTTAAGAGGCTCGCAACCTCGGACGAAAGGGTAAATCACGACTCACAGTGAAAGTGTACAATCTCTATAGAGTGTAAAACTGGTATATCAGCCGTGCTCATCGGTCACGAGCGGCCTTGGAATATTTACGGAATAGATGATGAACACTGATGATAAAGATGCTCACTAATAATTATTGTTTATGTTATACATTATTCATGTTTACCTAATCATGTGTTTATATGGGCTTGTGATAAACTTGTTGCTACTCCTATGCTAAAATTGTGACAATTAAAAACTAATCACAGTTAAACCAGTGTCAACCTTTTAAGCCTTATGAACCCCATGTTATATTTATTGAGTACGACATGTACTTACGCTTGTTTTACTTTTTAAATCTTTGGAAAAATCCCGGATGGGTACCAGATTGCTAGAGTTTGGAGGAATTAGGCTTGTGATTAATCAGTCAGTTGTCCCTATTGAATTGAAGTCTTCACCCGAAGATTGGAGTTATCTTTCCGTTGTTTGATGTCTAAAGTTATATCCTTTATATTAAGTACGTTATATATATTGAGCATTGTCTTTCAATATTACCCTTATTTGTAGCTATATGTGAGATTTGATTTTCTAGGCTCACATATGGTGTGTATCTGATTTTGTTCTTTAAAATCGGGTGCTACATAATATGAAATAAAACATCTCTAACTTTACTTATATCTATAGAAAGACAAACATATATAACATTAAATCACAATATACATTATAAAATATATTTGATAGTGTCTTTATCAGATACCATTAGATTAATTATGAAATGTATTTTTATAATAAATTAATGGGAAGCCATATTTGTGAATATTTTATGCTAGAAACTTGATCAAACATAAACAAGACATGTCACGCAACTCATAGTTGTATTAGATTAATTATGAAATGTATTTTCATAATAAATTAATTTAGAGCCCTAAATGTAAATATTTTATTTTAGAACTTTGGTCAAAAATGAACAAGACATGGCACACAACTCATAATTGTATTTTTTTTTAGGACGGATGATAGTATTAAATGAAACTTCTTTAACTTTAGTTACATCTATAGAAGAACAAACATTTATAACATTAAATCACTATATATATTATAAAATACAAATATTGTCTTTATTTGATATCATTAAAATAATTATGAAATTTATTTTCATAAATAAATTAATTTAGAGCCATAATTATGAATATTTTTCTATAGAAACTTGGTCAAACATGAATCACTTTAAATGACACATAAGCCATAGTTGTATTTTTTTTTTTGGACGAAGGTAGTATTAAAGAAACTTCTCTAACTTTAGTTATATCTATAGAAAGACAAACATTTATAACCTTAAATCACTAGATATACCATTAGATTAATTACGAAATGTATTTTCATAATAAATTAATTTAGAACCATAAATGTGAACATTTTTCATATAAACTTGGTTAAACATGAATCACTCTATATATCACGTAATCCATAGTTGTATTTTTTTTGGACGGAGGTAGTATTAAATTAAACTTCTCTAACTTTAGTTATATCTATAGAAAGACACACATTTATAACATTAAATCACTAGATATATTATAAATTATATTTGATAGTGTCTTTATTTGAAAATGTAGATTTAATATATTTATTACTAATATTTTCTAAAAAGGTAAATAAGTTTGATTTAGAGCTTACAATGACTTGCAAGTTGCAATTTAAAACGGAGACAGATCGTTTCGGATCCCCGCCGAATCAAAAGCAGATCGTTTTCGATCCCCGCCTTGTCAAAAGTCAATGAAATCCATATAAAAAAAAATGTCAATGAAATCGTTGCGGCTGGTGCTGAGTCGCCGAGTCCCCTTCACCAAATCACCGATCACTCGTCGTTCCTACATAAGCCATCTGGACTGGAGTTTTCTCAACTAACGCACGAACGCACTCTTGCTCCGCCCGGAGAGATCTCGTCCGCTCCGCTCTACTCCGTAGTTGCGAAGAAATGGAGGTACTCTGCATCGGAACAGCGGACACCAAGTTGGAGGAGCTGCTCTTCCTCGCGGCGCAACTCCGCTCCGCCCTCGCCGCCACTGGCTCCGACTCTAAGGTATACACCATCCGCAGTCTTCGCATCGTCTTGTCGTCCCCCGGTACCCCCCAGTAGCACCCGCGGAGTAGGAGAGAGTTACAACTACTCTGGGGGCGGTGTTGCTCCTAGTCCTATGCTAGATGCCAGAATTGGTTCGGAATCTTCGTTGTTTGGCCTCATTTGTCTCTGAGACAGGAATAATGTTTTCTAATTCTCGGAGGCCATAGTAGTAAATTAAACGGAATGGTATCCATTGTTTTGAGTAGGTCCTCCATCGAGTATCCCAATTGCTGGGATTCAGGAATGGAATTTGGTCGAATAGTAAGGTTGCAACTTGCTATGCAAGGACTCAAATTTGCGTGTTCTTCCACATATGATTCTAATTGACAAGGTATAGTTGTTAGGCAGTAAGGTTAAGGGCTAAAGACAGGTTTGTGAGTTTTAGTGTGAAAGGGCAATATGGCACCCAACAAAATAGGGCCGATTGAGCTATCTCCCATCAAAAGGGCGTACCCAGTGCAGAGAGCTCCCGCTCTGTGCGGGGTCTGGGGAAGGGTGTTAGTGGCAAGCCTTATCCTCGCCTGTGCAATGCGATGAGACCGCGACTCGAACCCGGGACCTTCCGGTCACAGGCGGTAAGACTCTACCGCTTGCACTAGGCCCGCCCTTCAGCTATCTCCCATCAAGAGATGCAATATTGTTGGCACCTTTGGCATTTACTTTTCAGTTACAGGCTTACAGCTGCAGGCTGCAATATTCCAGGTCAGGAATTATCTAATGAAATTTGGCTAACATGTGTTGGGAATTTGGGATGGTTTTGCAGGTTCAAGTGAGCATAGTGGATGTCTCCACAACTGAAAAGACAACGGCTAATGATTTCAAAGACATCACATTTATCCCGAGAAATACAATTCTTTCATGCCATTTGGGTGTTGACCAACATAATCTTCCAGATGACAGAGGTGAAGCAATTGCACTCATGTCAAAGGCTCTTCAGAGCTTTCTGAAAAAAAGATATGACAGTGGTATTCTGGTGGGTGCTGTTGGTTTAGGAGGCAGTGGAGGAACTGCACTAATTGCTCCTGCTCTGAGATTGTTGCCACTTGGAGTGCCTAAGCTTATTGTATCTACTGTTGCTAGTGGTCACACTACACCTTATGTTGAAACATCTGATTTGGTCTTGTTTCCTTCGGTTGTTGACATATGTGGAATAAACAGTGTCAGCCGTGTTATATTATCTAATGCTGCAGCAGCTTTTGCTGGAATGGTACATGGAATCTTGTTGGCATCCAATGAGTCTGATGAAACTTCAACAAAGCCAACTATTGGTATTACTATGTTTGGTGTTACAACACCATGTGTAAATGCGGTCAAGGATAGACTGAACAAAGAAGGGTATGAGACCCTTGTATTCCATGCCACTGGTGTAGGAGGCAAAGCAATGGAAGACCTAGTTAGGGGTGGTTTCATACAGGTAATGCATCGTGTCCTTGACTCTTTATATTCTGCCTGGTACTCAGATCAATCTAGTTGGGATAGGATTTATTTTAGTTCATCTCCCCTGTGTATTGTAATGTTTGAACTTTCCTAGTGAGCATAGGGGTTCCTTTTATTTTCTCATGTTTGTAGAGTTTCTCATATTACTTCTATTTGAATGCATATAGGGTGTATTGGATGTAACGACAACAGAAGTTGCAGATCATATTGTAGGTGGCATCATGGCTTGTGATGAGACCAGGTTTGATGCAATTATAGAGAATAGGATCCCTCTTGTTCTTAGTGTTGGAGCCTTGGATATGGTAAACTTTGGAGCTCGAGATACAATTCCTCTTACTTTTGCAGAGAGAAATATCCATGTTCATAATGAGCAGGTTAGCATATCAACAGTTTTTAATTGATATTATCAGTCAATTTTTTTTTTACTATCTTTGATCCCAAATATAGGTCCATCTTAGGTGTCTTAACTCGTAGGTCAATTTTTTTGAACTTTGACTATAGAGGCCAGAGGCTAGATTAGCCCCCTGCGTCATAGGACGCTAGGCACCCAGGACCTCGGCCAGGCCACGCTCCAACTCTAGTGAGAGCGCACCCACGGGGATTCGAACTTGGGTTGCTTACTCCAAAGCTAAACAATCATATAGATTGACAACATAAGGTTGACATTACTAGATTTATCATGAAAAATATTTTCATATTTACAATTATTTCTATTTGGGGTATTGCAGACTGTGTTAATGTCATATAAACATATATTTGGGACAAGAGGAAGTAAATCCTTCAACTTTTTCCCAAAATTTCCATGTATGTATGTCAATATAGTGCTTTGCCGCCACAGGAGTATCTTTAGGGATTTGGTTGTGCAGAATGATGTTACACAAATCATAAGGATGTCAAGATAGTGCTTTGCCACAAAAAAACTACACCAACCTAGGAGGAACTAGGTGGCATTTTATTTAGAAGAGAATAGACACCCAAATTTGCCTCGGCGAGGACTTAAACCTGAGTGGTCTGGACATGCATCCACACCCTTGACCAACTAAGCTAGCCCAGCTTCATTAGTGCTTTGCCAACAGGGGAGTATCTTTCTACTTTTTTTTCCGAACACGCAGGAGAGCTGCATATCATTATATTAAGAAGAATGAAAAAGGTGGTCTCCACTTCCAGCTAATAAGTCTGAGTATCTTTCAACTTATCAGTTGTCTTAATGGCTCTCTTAGCTATGTACAATTTCTTAAAGAATTTAATGAAAATTTGTACAAACACTGACTGTTAAAATGCAAAAATTGCAGGACTGTATGTACATGAACCTTTCTGTGCATTTTTAGTTCAATTATCCAAGAACTTAGGAGCTGAGTCTAGTTCAATTTCTCATGTTCAAGTCCTCGTCGAGGAGAATTTTAGTGCCTATTTCTTCTTAATTAAAAAGCAAAGCCACTTAGTTCCTCCTAGGTTGCTTGAGTTTTATATTATTTCAAGTACTTTGTGTGTTTTCTATTTCTTGTACCATTAGTAACAACCGTGTAACTATTGAAGGTTTCATTGATGCGGACGACCATGGAAGAGAACAAGAAATTTGCTAGGTTCATTGCTGATAAAATAAACAAATCTTCATCCAAAGTTACTATTTGCCTTCCCCAGAAGGGCATATCTGCAATAGATGCTCCAGGAATGCCATTCTATGACCCAGAAGCTACATCTACACTATTGGGTGAATTAAACACCCTTATAAAGAGAACCGACATCCGAGAGGTTACTCCATGTTTAATAATTATCAATGCTTCTGCATCTTTAGGGTGTCTTTAGATGAACGGAGTTTGTTGGCTCTGGACAGGTGAAGCTGCTTCCTTACCATATCAATGACCCTGAGTTCGCAAATGCATTGGTAGATGCATTCTTGAGTATGGATGTAAAGGCCTCTAGTTCAGCCCAACCTAAGCAAGATCTTAATATAAAAAGGTCCTGTTCAGGACAGAAAATTTCAGATAGTTCTGTTATATGGAGACCTCCTGTCGATTTTCCGGATGCAAAACCAGGTTAGTTATGATTTAACCCCCAGACTCTAGAAAAAAGAGAGTGAAATGCACCATAGGCCCTTAATTTTTTTTCGCATTCTCATTTGGTTCCATGAATTCCCAAAAATGATCATCTAGGTCCATCAACTTTTTAAGTGGTTCATTTTAAGTTCACTCTATGTCAATCATGGACTTGAATTCACACTGCGAATGAATCACTTGAAAAGTTGAAGCAGATGATCACTTTGAGAGTTCATGGACCCATATGAGAATAAGGGAAAAGTTTAATGACCCACACTGCATTTCACTAAAAAAAAGAGACCATTTTAGTTCTGATTCTATTCGCATTTCTCATTGTCAAGGAATATGACTGTTGATTCAAACTTGTTTCAGGGTGAAAATAGGATATTGTCAAGTGAATGGAAAAATATGCAACACATCAATTGGTTTGAACCAATGAAATCACTAGCAAAAGTCAGAAACCGCACAGTTGTACCAGTAACCAACCATGGCAGAATGAATAATCAGTCACTGCACCTATGACAGAATTATACTAAAAACTATAGTACTAGACCAACCTAAGAGGAACTAGGTGACATTTTACTAAGGGGCTGTTTGGATCATTTCATTTGGTGGAATTGGAATCTACTTAATAGATTAGGCTATTTGACTTGGAATTTGAGATTCCACAACTTTCCAAAGTTCACATATAAACCTATCTTAAATTCATAGAGTGTGAGATGGAAATTGATTTTATAGATCACCATGCTATGTTTCTATTCTTCAACTTATAGCATGCTCTTCAACTCGCTTTCTTATAGTAGAAATGCAACATATAAGCATCTCCCTTGCATGGCTAACATTAGTATAGAAATATATTCTATATACATAGTTACATACATATTAGCTTAATTAATATGTGTCTAAATTATATTTTATTAGAATGAATTCAATTCCAAGGATCCAAACGGGCCTAAGAAGAAAATAGGCACCCAAATTCACCTTGACAAGGACTTGAACTTGGGTAGTCTGGGTATACATCCACACGCTCGACCAACTCAGCTAGCTCAGCTTCCTTATGATGCAATTATACTCATTTTGACTCCACTTTATTTGTCCAGAAATGTAACACATGTTGAATGGTGTGCTAGGTTCTTTTATTGGCCTTGTCACTTATTACCAATGCTTGCATGTCCTTTTCGAACAGGTGTAGCCCTATTTTCTACTCCTATTAACATGGAAAAGTACTTGTGTTACAGAACTAGAACAGAGGAAAATCTAAGTTTGAATGAAGTTAGGGTGTTAAGGACCTAATATACCTGTGTCAGGTAACTAAAATTTTCCTATTACAAGTCGGAAAAGCCACCACAGTTAACCAGAAAGCGAATTCTTACATACCAGGCAGACCATTTATGTACTAGTTCAAGCAGCTTGCTTCAGCTTTTGTTAATGCCGTCTTCCTGTTCTTAACTGGCTTCAGCAAACTTGTGTGTCCTAATTGACTGCTCTTCTATGTTGACAGAAACATTGCGGAAGACGCGATCAATATTACATAAACTAAAGGAACAAATCAGTGAAGGTACTCCAGTTATTGGAGCTGGTGCCGGCACAGGCATATCTGCAAAGTTTGAAGAAGCTGGTGGGGTTGATCTTATAGTGCTATACAACTCTGGACGGTTTCGAATGGCTGGAAGGGGCTCACTAGCAGGGCTCCTGCCCTTTGCTGATGCAAATGCCATTGTACTTGAGATGGCCAATGAAGTGTTGCCCGTAAGTATCTCAGAATCCAACATCACTGATGTCTCTCAACTTTATTGTGCACAACTATTGATATAGATTTAACTTTAGGTGGTTAAAGGAGTTCCTGTTCTTGCTGGGGTATGTGCTACAGATCCATTCCGTAGAATGGAATACTTTCTCAGACAACTAGAAACCATTGGATTTTGTGGTGTGCAAAACTTCCCAACAGTAGGTCTGTTTGATGGGAATTTTAGACAGAATTTGGAGGAAACTGGAATGGGTTACAGGTATACGTTCTACACATTCCAAACTTTTGGAAGTGCAAATTCTCCATGCCTTACTGTTGCTATCATGAAGCATTGCATAATGATTATAGCTATAAGTTTTTCTGAACGGGAAGAACACTTGCTAGAAGTTGCGTTAACTTGATTATATTTTTTGTTAGCTTGGAAGTGGAGATGATTTCAGTGGCTCATCGCATGGGTTTCCTTACTACTCCATATGCTTTCAATCCGGATGAAGCTGCTGCCATGGCCAAGGCAGGAGCTCATATCATAGTTGCACATATGGGTCTGACAACTGCAGGGTCTATTGGGGCAATGACAGCTGCCACTTTAGATGATAGTGTTTTACGTGTTCAGGCCATTGCAGATGCGGCACTTGGGGTTAATCCTGATATTATTGTTCTCTGTCACGGAGGTACATTTCCAATTCTTTGAAAGAGTCTTGTAATATATTGTTCTTAATGCTCTTTTGCAATGATTTTCATTGTGCAAATAATCTAACTTGCATGCACGATTTCATAGGCCCCATATCTGGACCCCAAGAGGCTGAGTTCATCTTGAAGAATACTAAAAGGGTTCATGGATTTTATGGTGCATCAAGCATGGAAAGATTACCAGTAGAGCAAGCTATCACGAACACCGTGAGAGAGTACAAAAGAATTTCCTTAAAATGAGAATCATTGTTGACAGGTGTGATTTACAGCCTGCTGTTCTTTCGATACACTTCGCTGATTTCTATGATGTCTGGCTTGCAATGTTAGATTATCTGGAAGCTCGGCTCTTTATTAATCATGTACATTTTCTTACCAATGTACCTTGTTGGAATATAATCATGGAAGAATAATAAATATATTCTTTGTCGAGGCTACGTAGTGTCTTCATTATTACTGCCCTTTTTATAAAAACTCGACCTGCGGGGGTAAGCTATCCCCGGGCATTGCTGTAAGAGAAAAGAAATATAGATTGGGTCTTTAGTCTTTGGACATCTTATTTGAATTTTAGTTTCATATTTAATCTGGTTCTGAAGGTCTTTGGGCTGCTTTTCAGACGTAATATTTGACTATCCGCATTATAGTTGTGTGGCAGTTTGTTTCCTCCGCTACCCTCGAGGTGATATGAACCAGGTGCGATAGACTTTGTTGGCATCGAGGGTCCATCCCACTTGGGATCTTTTTTTATACCTTTTAAAATCAGAAATGCTATACGGTTGATTCAATCAATTGTTGGCGTCCGCCCGATGGCTTTGGCCGTTGGTCCCCGTGGCCTCTGCCTCCCTGATGGCCCCTCCCCTCCCTCCGGAAGATCCTCCCCGCGCTCTCTCCCAGTGGATCTCCCTCCCCGGTGGCTCTGCTTAGCCGCGCGGCCAGCTGCACCGCCGCACCTAGGTTGCCACTGCCCCCAGCTGCCATCGCCGCCCCTGGCTCGGGCGCGGGCGTCCCTGGAGTGGGTGTGGGCCTCCCCGGCAGGCGTCCTTGGCGTGGCCGCCGCCGTCCTCTGCTTCCTTCTCTCTTGTTTTGTTGCTCGAAGCTCTGTTCTATATTCTTCCATTTGTAAATTTGTGTACAATTTGATGATATTTATGAACAATTCGATATATATTTATCTGGTATCTGAAATCCATAGAAAATTTGTAACTTTTTTTTTGAAAATTTGGTATATATTTATCTAAGATATTATATTATTCTTAAATTACATCACTTTGTCAAATAAATTACACTGAATAAGTTGTAGTAAATATAGTAATAAGACAATATAAATGTAGCTAGATGATAGTATAAGTATATGAGAAAAATTCAGTTGACAGGAGAGACCAAAATAACTGAATGCCACCTAGACACTTCCAACTTTAAAATTAATGTTTTAAGAATAATCTATCCTAATCTTCCTGGTGCTAGACCATGTGATGTGATAATAATAATATATAACGTTGGTGTGTGTTTCAAAAAAAATATAACGTTGGTGTGCATGTGCATTGGCGTAACCAATTTGTCATGCTAGAGAGAAGTTGTTTTATAGAGTAGAGTTCATAGCTGATCCTCGAAATTGTAGGGGTATGTTATTTTGGTCTTAAAACTCAGAAAATGTATCATTTTGGTCCTTAAAATTCTGTCTAGGTCTCATATTCATCCAAACGGGTATCACGCATATGTGAGCTCTGTCTCATCTCTCACCTTGTCTCATGGCAAGGGTAACTCGTCAGCGCACCGCTTGGCATCTACGTGTTGCCCTGCTCGGCGGCGCTGTGTGGGTACGTGGTCAGCTACGTACGGCGACGGGTCGTCCAACACCACGAGCGTGTACTGCTCCGACACGCTGACTCTGGCGTGGAACGACGCGGTGCAGGGCTTCTTCGTCGACGCGGGCACGCGTAGAGCGTGCTGTTCACCGGCATCGACGGGCTCCTCGGCTTCGGCCGTGAGCAGCCGTCGCTCGTAGAGCAGACGGTGGACACGTACGGCGGGGTCTTCTCCTACTGCCTCCCGGCGAAGCCATCCACCACGGGGTACCTGACGTTGGGCGGGCCATCCGGCGCGGCGGCGCCAGGCTTCTCCACGATGCAGCTGCTGTCGTCACAGCACACGCCGACTTACTACTTCGTGATGCTGACAGGCATCTGACGAGCCCATGTCTCATCAAGTTATTCAGTTTGGCTCATTTTTATTTGATGTAAAGAAAAACAAGATGAAGGAAGGGATCCTAACTAATACTACAAGATTCGGGACCAAGTTTATTATTCAAGGAATTAATTTGAGCAAGCAAGAGAAGAAGCAAGAAAGGGTGTTTCATGTTGGTTCCATACAAGTCATGGTGCCAATCTAATGGTGCTGGTAGGTTAGCAACGTTGGCTCAATGTTATATTATTTCCTTGCAATTTGACGTGCTGTGGTAGTATTAGCATAGTGGGCTAGTCCGTTTAATTAATTAGTTTGGAAGCCCAAGTCAAGTCGATGTCTTGTGTGCCTGCGTGCACTTATAATGGCCAAGGTTGACATGTAACAGAGGAGATTTGTTTTTGGTGATTTTTCGTGGTTCTGTGCTGGGACACCAGGGACCCTAGGAGGCGCATCCTCCTGCATCTATCTGCTGCCGATCCAACTTGGATTGAGAAGGTCTTGATCAAGCTACTGCTTGGGCTCATATCGGAGTTCGTGGAATTCCCACTTATAATCGTGGTGCTTCTTGTACCGTGGGTAGAAGGAATTTTAGGGTTTGGATTGCATCTCATTTTAAGCCGATCCCTCAATCATTGATATTGCTACTGCTTTGCGTTTGGCTGATAAACGGAATTATTTTATCCATCTCAATTATCTATTTGGTCAACACATAATTGCTGGGAGATTTCTCTAATTATTGTGATACAATTGGCCTCGTTCCTCATTGGTTTAATTATATTTCTGGAGAGACGAGATCGTTCCTAGTACTGCTATCTATACATACAGTTCGTGAACTGATCTGGTACTTGTTGCTTGGCGTGATTACTTTGGAGATAATTATATTGCTACAGTACTATGCTCCATGCCGAATACAATATAATTACTGTTACATTTTGTCACCTACTATTCATCATCCGATATCTCAGATTATTTGTTGTGACTATTCAGAGTTGATAAAATTTCAAAGAAGCTATATTTTAATTTCTGTGTACCGTGAATGATTGGGCAAATATTGGACATCGTAGGCATGTCCTCACCGGTTGGTATCAGCTTCTGGGTTGCTCACGGTGCATTTGAAAAAAAAAATTCAATGGAGGATTTGAAATTGCTTAAGAAAGTTCATCTTTTGCCAAAGTTATCTCTAGCAACATGTCTCAAGGAGTACTATGATTGGGAAGAACATATGGAGGATTTCTTCTGGGGTCGTGGACTTGAATCGACCCTAAAGATGTATTATGCAGAAGAGACAATGACTAAAGATATTTTACATTGGTGGGATCGTTGGGACAAAAAAATTCCTTGTTGAACGTGGAGCGATATGAAAGCTGTGCTTCGACACCGATTTCGTTCTCTTGAGTCAAAGAAGAAGGTAGCTACTGCACGCATAGGCGGAGCTACGTGGGGGCCATAGTGGGCCATGGCCCCCCCTTGGCTCCGTAAATTTTCTAAAGTCATATGTTTAGATGGTATAGAAATACAAATGCAAGGCCATTAATAATAGTGCAGAGTCAAGGCAGCTAGCAAGCAACCAACCAGTCCATCCATAGACATAGCAAACAACGCAATCCACATTCAGTCTCTATTTCTACTTTCTGCTTTTCTTCGTCAAAGTGGCGGTGTCTCCGTGGCTCACAACAATTAGTTACATCTCTCCACCGCAGACGGCTCTGCACTTGGCATGCCGCAACATAGATCTTGCCAACCTACAAAGGTCTCGGACTGCGGTAAGGTGTCTTCTTGTTCAGTACGTGTGCTTGCAAAATAGCCCCCCCCCCCCCCGATTGGGCTGCACGCTCCGCCACTGACTGCACATGCACAAAATCCCCAAGGCACTAAGGCAAATATGCGCTCGTCATGGGCTGATTCTATTGCTGGAGATGAGTACCTTCCTGCTTTTAACCGGCTAGTCGGTGATATTAATTCTTATGAGAAGAAGCTGGGTTCTGGTGTTAGTTATGGCAAGTCTATGCATGCTGAATTTATTTCTTCCGCTAAATTAAAGCAAGCTACCAGTCACAATAATTATGGTGACAAGTTATCTGCTTGTGCTCGCAGTTCTCTTGGTCCCAAAAAAAAGTGTGTGGCAGCAAAATAGAAAGTCAATATGTTGATAAAAAGTCGAGGCTATTATTGCTTCTGCATTTTCTGTTGAAGAAATATGCTCATATTACTGATATTATTCCTCATATTTAGGAAAACAAAAAGGTGTATCCTACAAAAGAAAACATAACTGAACTTGAAGATGAGTTAATTGTGCAAGAGAGAGATGTAAGCATGAGTGCTGAAATTTTTTCCACACCAGAACAGTAAGCTATGGACTCTTTCTTTTATTCTCCTATAGAGCCATCAATTGATATTGTTGATGATGCAGCAAGTGGCTTATCTATGCTGACTCAAGAAGTCAAGCAGGATGATACTGCTAGTAATGTGAAGGGGCAACGCTCTAATATATTTCAGTCAGAATGCACAATCCAAGATAAGGTACGCAAGCTAATTATTGATGGCGGTAGTTTCACAAATGCTATTAGTTCAGATCTTGTGCATGCTTTGTCTCTGTCTATCGCGGAGGCTTCCAATGCCGCGTTATATCCAATGGATGAACCAAAGTAGGTACACTCAAAATTACTCACAAGGTGCGAGTTAAATTTTCTATTGGAAATTATGTGGATACAATTGACTATGATGTTGCACCGATGAGTGCTCGTCATTTATTATTGGGTCGGCCATGGCAGTTTGATCTTGATGCTACTCATACTGGTCGTTTTAATAATTATTCATTTGTGCATAAGGGAGTTCATCATGTTCTCAAACCAATGCTTGAGAGTGCTATTAAGACTGAGGTGTTTCCCAAGGTGCAATCAAAGAAAAGGGCTGCTGAAATTACTCCAAAGTCGAGGACGACTTTGTTTAAGGAGAGAGGATGATAAGCCCATGGCTCGTCAAGTTATTCAGTTTGACTCATTTTTATTTGATGTAAAGAAAAACAAGATGAAGGAAGGGATCCTAACTAATACTACAAGATTCGGGACCAAGTTTATTTTTTAAGGAATTAATTTGTGCAAGCAAGAGAAGAAGCAAGAAAGGGTGTTTCATGTTGGTTCCATATACAAGTCATGGTGCCAATCTAATGGTGCTGGTAGGTTAGCAACGTGGGCTCAATATTATATTATTTCCTTGCAATTTGACGTGCTGTGGTAGTATATATATATATATATATATATTTGGGCTCAATATTGTATTATTTGATAGTGGGCTAGTCCGTTTAATTAATTAGTTTGGAAGCCCAAGTCAAGTCGATGCCTTGTGTGCCTGCTTGCACTTATAATGGCCAAGGTTGCCATGTAACAGAGGAGATTTGTTTTTGGTGATTCTTCGTGGTTCTGTGCTGGGACACCAGGGACCCTAGGAGGCGCATCCTCCTGCATCTATCTGCTGCCGATCCAACTTGGATTGAGAAGGTCGTGATCAAGCTACTGCTTGGGCTCATATCGGAGTTCGTGGAATTACCACTTCTAATCGTGGTGCTTCTTGTACCGTGGGTAGAAGGAATTTTAGGGTTTGGATTGCATCTCATTGTAAGCCGATCCCACTATCATTGATATTGCTACTGCTTTGTGTTTGGCTGATAAACAGAATTATTTTATCCATCTCAATTATCTATTTGGTCAACACATAATTGCTGGGAGATTTCTCTAATTATTGTGATACAATTGGCCTCGTTCCTCATTGGTTTAATTATATTTCTGGAGAGACGAGATAGTTCCTAGTACTGCTATCTATACATACAGTTCGTGAAGTACTTGTTGCTTGGTGTGATTACTTTGGAGATAATTATATTGCTACAGTACTAGACTCCATTCCGAATAGGGTATAATTACTGTTACAGTTTGTCACCTACTATTCATCATCCGATATCTCAGATTATTTGTTGTGACTATTTTGAGTTGATAAAATTTCAGAGAAAGCTATATTTTAATTTCTGTGTGCCGTGAAAGATTAGGCAAATATTGGACATAGTAGGTGTGTCCTCGTCAGCGTCATTGTCGGAGGGCAGCAGCTGAGCCTGCCCTCGTCGGCGTTCGAGGGCGGGACGGTGGTGGACACCGGCACGGTCATCACCCGCCTGCCCCCGACCATCTACGCGGTGCTACGGTCCGCGTTTCGCAGCGGCATGGTCTCGTACGGCTACACGTCCGCGCTGTCAAACGGGATCCTGGACACATGCAACAATTTCGCCGGGTACGGCTGTTAGCAACCTGATACAAGATGGTAGAGAGAGGAGGAAATCAGAGAGGATTCTAGAGGTAGGAGATGAACAATATAAGAGAAGAGTTTTCAGAGAAAGGGGATGACCTTGGATATTCTGTTTGTTGTTCGATACCCCTCTTCCTCCTAGCCTTTGGCATTTATAGTCTCCCATCCAATATCTCTACTAGGCTCAAGGCCCATGGCCCATGTGACAGCTCAACCATGGCTGGTTCCTAACATTCTCCTCTCCTTAAGATTTAGCTTGCCCTAAGCCGATGGAGAAGGATGAAACCTCCGGGATCCCAGGGAAACTGGACGATGACGTGTTTCTTCAATTGACCAGCTTAAAAATCCTGAATATTTCCATTCGGCATGTCTGCTGTTCGTGAAGGATTGACCACTGCATTACTATATCCCAACTGTGGTACTCCATGAGTTGTAACCCGTGGAACCCATGTATAGTGACAAGCTAGATATAATAGTGACCATGAGGGACCAACTCTGGGAAAGCAGTCACTGAACTGAAACTGTGTGAAGCATGTGCAGAAGATTCTTCTAAGAATGGCCACCCATTACTATTGTGGTAATTTGATCAAGGTTTTAAATCTCCGGCTATAGCTGCAGCTATAGCCGGAGATAGCTGCTAGGGATGGGAGCAGCTAAGAGATTCGATTTTTTGCGCTAAGAAAGCTGAGGCGCTAATAGCGCCATTAAGCCGGTGATAGCCGGTAAACTAGCCTTCAGTTAGCGCAGCTAAAGCGCAGAGCCTGGCCCAAGAAGTAAGCCAACCCAACTGGCCCAACACCAGTACGTAACCCTACCTCAGCAGTCACTGTTCTCCAGTATCCAGCGCTCGCTCTCCAGCTCTACACAAAAAGAGGCGTCGGCGGCGTCGGCTGTGCCCTTCGGCTGCGGCGTTGCAGAGGTGACCAGCGGGCGGCGGCCATGCCGTTCGGCTGCGGCGTCGCGGAGGCGACCGGCGGCGGCGGCTTCGAGCGGTGCGATCAGCGGCGGCGGCAGCTGTGCCCTTTGGCGGTGGCGGTGTGGAGGCGACTGGCGGCGGCTACTGCTTCGAGCGGAGCGACCGACCGGCGGTGGCGGTGGCTTCGGATGGAGTCAGCTGAGCATGCTGCGGCGCGGAGGCAGCTGAGCGTTAAAGCACTGAAGCAGCAGCACCAAAGGCGACGCCATAGCACAACGATCTACCAAGCTTCTTCTCTGCTCAGCGCTCACCATTCTCCTGTCTGTTTTTTGTTTGTATGTTGTAGATCTTACTATATGTGAACAAGATGTCAATATTTGTTACCTGGGATCTCTCCTATGAACTGGTTATGAATCAATTAGTAATGGTTATCAAGTTATGCCAATGTCTTGTGTGTTTTTTTTCCTATTTTTTTTTGCAAAAACAGCTAAATGGCTTAGCTGCAGCTATCTCCGGCTATAGCTATGTTTAGCTGCTGAGGAGGTCAGCAGCTAAGAGGCTTAGCCGGAGATTTAAAACCATGAATTTGATTGAGATGAAGCATTCCATGGCCTATTACTGAATCCCAGTGCATTGTCTGTAACAACTAACAATACTGCTCTCTCCAAAATAGTGCGCAACTGACCAGGGTGAACAAGTACTGAGCAACAGCTGATTACCTTGTGAACAGACAACTTCTGATTGCAGCAAGTTCTTTCGAGTATCAGCTATTTCGAGTATCAGCTAAGAGGTGGAACACAAAAATGACCCCCTCACCTGTAGGCACAATGTCCCGGCACCAGATCATAGCTTCTGACTGTTGCCACTCATGCAAATGTGTATATCTGCTTATGGCTATTGCAAGTGTAGTATCTCTCACAAACTGAAACAATTTATCAGACTGCTAGCTTCTAGCGGCACCAAGCAACAATGGATCATGGATAGTACTTTCAGCTGCACAAGTAATACATCAACTAATAATGTCTGGAGCTGAAATAATGACACCATCAAAGAAGTTGACACTCCATCAAAGAAGTTGCAGCAACTTCGACTGTTATTAACTGTTGTCATCCCCAGAACATGGGCAGCACAACATTGCTTTAGGAAACCTATACCTTGCACACACTGCCCACAATTCCCACTACACTCTCGCTGCCTTTCTTCCTGAATGAGCACATGGAGACTCCACTCTGCTATCAGTTATCACCGTCTTGTGTGTCCAACCTTCCACAGTTTCAGCATGCATAGGTCTGAAATATTGATGAGCTGGGGGTGGCCATGTAGGCTTCCTGGGCAAACTATAACACTTCCCAATATCAAGCTCATGAACGACTGTGGTGAAGGATGGCCATGGGGGCTTCCAAAGGCGACCTCAGTAACACCTGACAGAGCACCTCTCAACCAAGTTGAAAGACGGCCATGGCGACCTTAGTTTGTCAGGTGTCGGCCATGGTTGGTGTTGTTTGACTCCCTGCACCCATGATGGCCACAAGGACATGCCACTAGATTCAAAGATAGATACATAACCACCCAGCCCTAGCTCATTTAGGACTATGCAGGATAGAATATGATTGGGCATTATCAGCATAACAGATAGCATATGCTTCTTGCTGCATCCATTGAAATTTAGGAAAACAAAAAGGCCAATGAAAAGCTGGGGAAAAATTGCATCAAGACTGAACAATTGACCCTTATCCTGAATTAAAACTAGAAAATGATCCATATTAACAGCTGAAATCTCATGCATAAGGATTGGCCACACAAAGATTTGCACCATGCTTCCGCTACTCTGCCTGGACAGTACAAGTGGACAAGGCCATGTAGACTTGTACTGCACAACAACCCAACCTAAATAGAATGGCGACCAGAAACCAAAACAAAGCTGTGTGGAGGCCCCAAGCATAGTATTCACTCAGAGTGATGTCTTCCCGTGCACAGGGGCTGCATAACCACATAAAAATGTCAAAGGGATTGGCCTGAGATGGACTGCATCACCCTTGATCTCAAACAACATAAATGGCGACCATGGCACCTTGGCAACCACTTGAGCTGAGAATGGCCAGAATGGCATTGGGCACTGATTAAGCAATTTTCCAAACACCCTATGAACACCATGTATCACGGGATACCGAATAGAACTTGATACGGGGTGGGGAGCGAAAGGGTCGGCGACAACATGGTGGTGTCGGTAGCAGCCAGCTCGTCAACATCAGAAGGAGGAACGACGGCCTCCGGCTCGAGAGCCCCTGATATTATCTAGACGGCCAGGGAGTGTGAATAGCCTATAAAATTTTCCTATAAAATCACAATTAATAGTGCAAAGAGATTAGTACAACAAATGACCCTAACTAACTTCTAATTTGCACTAGCTCTATCACACACACACACACACACCCAATGCAAGCCCTTGATCAATACTAGTAGCTTGGTCTTTAGATTATGTCACACAATCACCCAAGCTATCAATTAAAGATTCTAATCAAAACTATCAAGAATTGCAAGAGCTACTATTATGAACAACTACAACTAGCTCTAATTATCACTAGGCTACACAAGCAACTAATGCAATCAACAACTACTCACAAGAATGAATATGAAATCGATGAGCAAGTGAGTAGGAAGCAAACCAACGGGGCAAGTGAACACAAGATATATCCCCGAGGTTCGGTTGGTTGATGGAAACCTACATCCTCGTTGTGGCGAATCCCAACTTGATGATTCACGCGTTAATTGGCCTTACAAGCCAAATCCACAACTTGGATGCCTCAAGAATCACTCAAGAAGTGCACTCCAACTAGTCACGATTTCACTAGAGTTTCTCTTCACGATCTCCCGTGGGAATGAGAACAAGAGCCCTTTACAAATCACTTGATAGGAGCCAACAACAACCACCAAAGGCGCTCAATGATCACCCCAATCTCCGGGCTAGCTTGATGACGGCAATCACCAAGAGTATCCACCAACCCAACTCGCCTAACTACTACCACAAGATGCAAGACCACTAAGAAAATGCACTAAATGCTCTCCAATCTCACCTAAATGAAGAATCAAAGGATTCAAGTGAGTGGAGTGTGTTTCTCAACCCTCAAGAGGTGTGCACAAGTATGAGGTGCCACAAGGGTGGCCAAGTCCGACCATACCATCTATTTATAGCCCACACAAGAAAACCAACCGTTACCTCCTGATGCATCTGCTGCGGGGGCCACGGATGCACACGGGACACCGCACTGGATGCCTCAATGGCTATTTTCTAACGACTGGAAAACTAGCCATTTTACCTTGTCAGAAGTCTAGTGCCACGTCCGATGGAGCACCAGACACGTCCGGTGAATGTAGGCTCTCAAACTCGCAATTGACATGCTCTCTGGACAGCATCCGGTGCCAGCACGACACATGTACGGTGAGCATTTTCAAACTTCACGCTCTTGGGAATGGCCACTATTCCTGTACGTGTGTGCACGTCTAGTGCACACCGGACTCATATGTGCTCGGCTGAACTGTGCAAGTGTTCAGACCCCTGCCATCGTGTCTGGTGCACCCATCCGGTGCCCCACCGGACACATACGGTGCATGCTCGACAGTAGCACTGAAAGCATATGTTTGTCTCCTCGCAAGCGTGCCAACTCTCAAATGGTTTGACAAAACATATTAGAGCCGAGTTAGTATTTTCAAAGTGTTTCCAAAAACATTTTTGCCTGCTCTCCGGATGTGTGACTTGGCCTAAATGCACATGTATAGAGTTCTAACAGCTAGTGGCACTAGATGACCAAATTATCTAATTAGAGCTTCCCTCTTAATAGTACAACCATCTATACTAAAATCCGATCACACACACCCTTGTGTCTTGACCGGCAAAACAAAATTCCCTAGCTATACCTTTGCCTTAAGCCCTTGCATTTTGTTTTTCTCTCTTCTTTTTCCATGTTAAGCACTTGATTACCACTTATGGCCACCTCTTATCACCTCCATGGAGTGCCACCTTACTTAACCTTGGTGTGGACTCAACCTGTCTCATATCTCAACACTAGAGTAGAGGTTAGTCCACTGGTTGTCTAAATTACCAAAACCAAACATAGGGCTTTCACCCCCTTGCATCCTCAGCTTGTGACTACGGCTGCGTGATATAAGGGAAGGCAGCGTCATTTCCCCCATGCCATGGCAAACTAAGCGTAGCTCAGCTGGTTGGGTTCCTTGTGGTGGAACCTGCCCACCCGGGTTCAAGTCCCCGACTTGACATGGGTGCTCGCATTTTTCTAGATTTATTCCGGATTTAACCACACTATTCTTTTAGTGGTAGGCGACGTGCCCATTGCCAGCGAGGCGCCTGTGGTGACTTTGTCAATATCGAGATTTGCCGGTCCAACTCAGTTCTTTGAAGGTGCTCATAGGGGTAGGGTGCGTGTGCGTACGTTCATAGGGATGAGTGTGTGCTCGTGTATATGAGCGTTTGTGTCTGTAACTGGGTCTCACAAAAAAATATCTCCCATGCCATGGAGGGAATGGAGTGGTGAGGCGGGTCAAGCCATGGGGGGTCAGCTGCTTCCATAGTTGCGTCTATCATTGCCATGGTCTCCTCGTCCGAGGGAGCCTAGGTGGCCTCAGTGGTTAACGACATGTAGAGATTGGCGGATATCCTTTTTTTCGACTTGATGCGGTTCTGGTGCATGAATGGCGTGGGGAGACGTAGCGGCGTGGTGAGCACGATGGAGACATCACTGTCACGACCCAAAATTCGTTCCAACTAAAACTTTCTCGAGAACCTCCTCGATTACCTTGCATAGTCCCTCAAACACCTAAGAATCACCTTATCATTCTCGTTGAAGATTCCTTGTGCTCTCTACTAGGACAAGAACTCAAATTCGCTAATCAACCTTATCAATTTTCTCAAGTCAATCGAAGTCAACCAGGAGTCAACCATGGTCAACCTAAAGTCAACTTCGAGAAGATACCATGAGAGGGATGTTAATCAACATGTCTAATCTCTCTCTAAGTGATTATCAACTCCTAGGACAAGACTATTGGCCCCAATGCCAAAACCCCTCTCTCTAAATCAATTTCTCAAAATTTGTGTGTTTTGATGAAACATCATGATGAATTGGTGGACCGTCCGTCAATCCATTTATTCAGTAGAATCAGATTTGGATGAGCTATCCATCTCTCTTACTCTTGGGACCCACATGTGTGACAGATCCGCCCAATTTATACAAGATCAAGTACGGCTGTCCCCGCTAATATGTTGACACACACATACTTTCACTTATATAAACCCGATAGTCCACCGAGTGTCACGAAGGACCTCGGTAAATCAACTTCACAACCAACATCGCATGATTAAGCAAATACAAATCACATACACGGAGTTGCAGTGGAAATAATATTACATAAGAGTTCACAAGTAATAGTATAAATTTGGGTTTCAAAACCAATTAGTGAAAACAACATAGCTTTCAAATGGTTACAAGAATATAAGTTACAAATGCATTGCTAGCATAAGTGACATCCTCAGATAAAAGCATATAGATGAGAGATAAATGCAGAGTCACCGAGCCCACCGGTGGTTAGCCATCATCTTCAGCAGGCCGAGAATTTCACCTGCAACAAGGTGGGATAAACCCTGAGTACTTGAATGTACTCAGCTAGACGTACCCGTCATAAACTAGAAAAAATGACTCTAAGGATCATGCAAGGCTTTATAAGTGGAGCTAGCTTGACAACATTTTGCATAAGAAGTCACTAATTCAGCTATACATTTTATAATTCTATCAAGTTAATTATAGCTATTCATCTCTAGATGAGCAACTAACCTATGCCAAAGATGTGGTATATCATTTAGTAGCATAACAATAGTAACCATAGCTGGTATAAGATCTTCATATTCATCAGAACCATCATATTCCATAATCCAATTACTACGATGCTGGGGCTAGTCGAGTTTCTCACTATCCGGTAGAGACGGCGATTCGAATCAATTTCAACCAGCTGGGAATTTATTCCTAACACAAACCTAGGTCTACCAGCCATGGTAGCCTTAGGTCACCTTTGGTACAATTCAGGTCCACATTTCATGGGTTTGCCCAGCGCCGCACAATCAGGGACGACCAGCTGTAGGACGATCAGGACTACCCTGCCCTTGGGCTCACATCTGGCTCCCCGCACATCCTTACTACCATCTAGAGTGCACACTTTTATAGAACAGGGCCCGGCCTGAGTTTAACTACTCGGCTTCATGGTCAGAACGAGTTATCTAGCTAGCTAAGTGAGAGGCATGCATTCAATCTCGACAGAAGTGCCAACAATGGTACAGTCCTTAATCGACACAGACGGAAACACATGAGTCAACCTACACATAGACTTCGCCTGGCCTCCAGTTACATTATCCCATGGTTCTGTTCCACGATAGCAAATATAGCCAACTTGAGGAGTATCGTTGTGTGAAGGATTCTTCTAGTGGTCATAGACGGATCCTTGTTCATTATCGATAGATGGTTATTATCATTCTGCTGTTTAATATTCATCACTCTGAATTTGGCAATATAATAATGAATATCTAAGAACTCTGGATGTATGAAATGGATTAAATATTGTAACTCATTCTCATTATTGGATCCTTGGAGAAAAATATGGATCTTTTGGGCTCTCCCTTGGGGTGTGCCCAACGGAACCCGCCCGATGTAGCTCGCTCTCGGGGTGCTTAGTGTCAGTGGAAGACGAGCGCCTCCATAAGTGCATTATTTCATGCGGTTCTGCCACAATTAACTTAACACCATCAAAGGCATGAGCCACACTTAGCAACACACAAAGTAAAGCAAGGTGAAGCAAACAATTTTAGGTACAAACACAGATTCTGAACAACAGCACCACAGTCACTTGCTTTAATCATACCCAGAGTTCTAGGCATGCAAAAAGTGTGATTCAAGACTTTATGGAAAGCTAATGAAATTATCTAAAATTTTGTTATTAAAACCAAGAGCGGATTAAGCAAATAGGAAGGTCAAAATACCTCATGAAGCAGAGCTTATACAACTAAGGATAGAAAACTGATAGTAACTTTAGAAATGCATATCTCAAGTTATATGCATCCAACAAGCATGATCCTTAACTTTATAGAAATATTATTAAATTATCTATAACTTTATTATTATAATATTAATATGATTCTATAGCTAACAAAGTTAAAAAACACAAAGAAGATATCTCTATCCAGATTTGGACGAAACCTGTCATTCCACTTTGAATAGCTATAATTGGAGTTCTAGACCACCAGAAGCAATGATCATAGACATTTTAAAAAACTTAGGAAAATCACTACAACTCTCCTATTATCACCAATACATGATTTTATGTTTAAATAAGCCAAACAATACAATCATTTAGATCTGTCCAGAGGACATGCAAAAACCTAACAGTAAACTTCTAAAATCTATAACTCCTAAACCATCAGACCTATGGTCATGAAAATTTAACACAAGCTAGATTATGAAGTTACCTACAACTTTGGTATTCACCATATTCACAGAAAACATCATTTGCATCACGAAACTAATTGCACAACCAAAACTGTACATGCAGCCATTTGAGCACGTATGCGACAAGGTTCTTCATTTACTTCTTTAACAAGGTAACATATGTATAAGTTAAACACATAGCTCACAACTACTATGAACCTAGTTAATTAGAATTGGTTCTAGGTAACATGAAACACCCTAAACACTTTAAGTAAGAATTAAAGCAAGGATGAAGAACTTGTATAAGCAACATAATCACTAGTTGTTATATTGACATGAGAGCATACATATAAGATATATTTGAAGCTTACCCACTACTTATCATAACTTAGCATCTTATATATCACTTAACAAGATCTATTAAAAGCATCACATGACTTAATTGCATGCATCTACTAGCAACCTTTCATTATCCAATTATATACTAAAACATATATATTAATTATAGGTGATGTGACAAACACATCATTTAGAGCTGAGATTTTTATGGATGAGAGATGTTATCAAAACATGACTACTGTATAAAGATCACATGCTCAGGTTTTATATTTTAATTACTATGAAAAAGACAAATTGCTATTGCAAGAAAACATGCAAAAGCAAGATAAATATGAAATTTAATATTTTCTACAAATGCATGGCCATATTATGTATCAACATGACATAACAACATCATACCAAGGTATTGGAACCATATTTTCCATTTTACACCTACATAAAAATTATAACTTATTTAAAACCATTTATCAAGAAATAAACAAGTTAAATCAATAAATAAATCATACTACATCTATTGACCTTGAAAGTTTTATCACATCACACACATAGCATCAGTAGACTGCTATAAAAATTTCACATTAATTAGAGCACCACAACTTTAGATATGAAAATAACAAGCAAAATAATCTAAAATTGCCTATTTAACAAGATTAAATCAAAACATGATAAAAACAGTACACAACTAGCATGTTTAATATTTTTCTTAGTTATAGCATATTGTCACAAGATTAACACAACTTGAATTACCATTATTGGACTTCTATAACTCAAGATATGCATCCGACAACTTAAAAGGATTTTAAAAGCACTTTGCAAGAATAAATAAAAACATCAAAAACTTGCTACTAAGACATCTCATATTATGACTCCACTGTATATATCTACTCACAAGTATTCCAAAAAGTCCTCATTTACTATTTTATGATTTTTCTATGATTTATTATGATTTTCCAAAATTTAGTCAATTGAAAAGCATAAATAAAAAACGATCTTGCATCGGGGACCCTGGACTTCTCACTAATACAAACTCCCACAAATGGGTCCTTCTCGGCACTATTCAACTGAGTCACGAGATTTGCAGTTGAGCCCTTCACGTACGTCGAATTGTTGCGCGAGGTCCCTGACGTGGTTTGGAGCACCAGACGCGCGGGAGCTCGTCGGAGGAGGTGCCTCAGCGATGGTGGAGTGGCGGCGGAGCACCAAGGGACCCGCGTGCTCTCGTGGGTAGCCGCGGCTCGCACCGCGGTGGCCCGATGCGGCCTAGCCGCACGTGCTGGCGACGATGGCTGGGCGGGCGCTGGTGGTAGCAGCGCACGGTGGTGGAGGCGGTCGGGAAGAGACGCGACGCGCATGGGGTGGCTCGAGGAATGCGAAGGCGAGGCCAATTGGGACTGAGGAGATTTGCAGGTGGTGGAACGACGATGGCCATGGAGCTTAGTGGGCAGCCATGTCGAGCATAAGAGAGAGAGTGAGGCACAGAGCGAGAATGAGAGGGGTGAGTGAGCAAGAGAGGGAGCAGGGGGCGCCGTTTTCCTTTTCTTGAGCACGGCAAGGTGGCGAGCTGGCGGCCATGCAAGCAGCGAGGGCGAGCGAGGGCACCACGCGGCCTACAGCGCCTGCGCACGATCAGCCGAGCTTGAGTTCAAAATCAACTACGAAGATAGCAATACCACCTCAAAAATACACTAAAACCTCAATCTTTGTCCCTTCTTAACTCCGAATCCGTTTAGTTTTGGCACAAGCGGTAGTAACAAATATTGTAGAGCTACACAATATCTCCAACTTTGATTAAAGTGCCAAAGTCTAATTCGGCCTGGTTGGAGAGATACAAGGTTCCAAAGTGGGGTTCACGAAACTTGAAAACTGAATTCAGTTTCAAGCTGACTAAAACTTCCAACTTCTCCCCTCAATATCTCCCAAACCATTTGCTGATTTGATCAACCAATTTCTCCTTGTTGTAGTGCTACGTGAGTACTACAACCTTGATTAAAGGAGTTTGATCAAAATCGACATGGTTTGCAAACTAAATTCACCAAAGTCAGGTACATGAAAACTGAAAACACAAAAATTCAGTCATCCCAAACTTAGCCAAATTTCAGGATTCCAAAATAGCATTTTGTTGATTCTTGTGAGCTCTGTTTGGCTAATCTAGGCACTGATTTAGCTCTTGACCATTAAACAAAGTTTGTTCTACATAAGATGAACTACCACTTTTATTTAGGTTCCACTGCCATGAAAACAATCTAAGCCACTGTTCAAACCAAGTCAAAGTAGCATCACGATAAAGCTTAAATTATTCTTTTTGATCTATTGAAGCATTTTCTGGCCACTTGCTCAACATGAACCCTTCATAACTTTTGTTCATGAGTGTAAGTAGAGTTGTTTGAGCAAGGTTACAAGGTTTGGTTGACATCCCATGTTATAGGTCACTTAATAAAGCGATTTAAGCAAGGATATAATTCATCATTCCATGTGACTTCTTGATTCCTAACTTTATGAAACTTTTCCGCTGGTCAAGATGGATGCATGTTGATGTAATGTACATGAAACTAGCATGTTTAACATTACTCATGCCTAACCTTAACCAAGGTCCACATGTAAGCAAAGTGTATTGTCCGAATTCAAGTTGGGGCTCATTTTCAAAGGTTTGACCTCAATACCTTCATCATTACTTCTAGATTATGAACTAGAGATCGTAATCATTGCTTGACATATCCTACTTAAGTCCAATTTCACTGCTTAACACATGACTAACACCCGGGGTGTTATAGCCCTCCACCCCTTATGGGAATCTTGCCTCGAGATTCGGTGCGAAAGACTTTTAAGGGAAGAGAAGCAGGTCATCCATTTTCCAACATCAGGGATAGCATTAGGCTACTTAACTTTGGAGTATTAGAGAGACTAATTTGATCAAGACACTTTCTGATATTTGCTCTTCGTAATAAATTTTGTCTCAAGAATTTCTTTCATTGACTTCCATGAAGCATTGTTACTTTGGGAGGAATCCCTGTCAGCAAAGCACTTCGTTCTTGGGATCCGGAGTGTACTATGGAGCATAGACTAATTACCCACAATCTCTATTTCCCTAGTGAATATAGCATGAACCATGTGAACTTTGCACTAGACTGCAAACTTCTGAAAGCTACTCATTACAATGGTTCCATGTTCATTCATAAAGTTCAAAAAGCAGTCCTCTACCAAAGTAGCTTGAGTACAACCTTTCATAAGGGATGAGATCATAGACGGGGCAAACCTCCTCTGAGGCTGTGAGAAACCGAGTAACCAACAAACAATATCTATGCCGGTCGTAACTATTCAATCACTCAGATGCCAAGCGATGGAAAACTACATAATGTTCCATGTGTGAAGTTCTCATTCTCTAATGATAACACTATTATCTGAGTCCATTGGGTGAGCAGTGAATGTGATAGCTGACTCTATTGACTCAACATTTTTGGCGATCATAATTTAAGGGAATCCTCGTATCCAAGTGGCAACCGTTATCTAGGTTGAATATGATGCGACCACTTGGGTAAAAACACATGGAAGGTACCAAAGGACAAGTCTGCCTTGGAAATCATTGCTGAAGAAGGATAATGATGAGTTCTAGAGGACAACAAAGGTTGCAAGTATTCACTAACTGGAGAAACAGTACTCCACCAAGATTTGAGTACAATTTTCCTTCATGGTGCTGTTGCACAGTAAGTTGGGCTGACTTGCACTGTAGCAAAACTAGCTTTGTTGAACTCCATTTGACATTGAAGCTTCCTTTCAAATGTCAATCAACAACTCATAAGTAAAATCTGAAATCTGTTGTTTGACACTTTTCAAATTGTTTTCGACTCGCAAAGGCATAAATTGACTTATAGAACACCTTAACTACTCAAGCATTGTTGATATGAGAGGGCAAAAGCAAGCCACAAAGGGGTGCAAGGAGTCTCCTCTAGGGCACCTAAAGGATGATCTAACGGCAAAACATTGACCATGTTGCAAATCTTGGCATCAATTACAACACAACCCCTTCTATTTTGAGGGGTGGTAGCAGTCCATAGAGAAATCACAGATTCTATACACTTTGGTTTTCAGTTCGTATCTCACAAACTACTGCTCCATTGTGCACAAAATTTGGTAGTCATATAGACCCATGAGTCCTCTAATTACTAACCAAAATTCAGCTGAAACAGACACCATTTGACTATCCAAACAAATCATTTACCAAAACTGCTTTGTTGTGAATTTTTGGGACCGAACTGTCAAAACATCACTCAAATCCGATGCTTTACTCAATCAATCCTCAAACCAACTTAAGACATCAAAGTATCCTAAGCGAGGAATGAGGTTGCCAAGTTTTGTGACAATCCAACCATGTTTGATTCTCTAATCATAGGCTTAAAGGTAACCGGTTGAGTGCAATGAAATCTCGATAGATTTCTCGCCTTCTTTTCCTTTGCTTCACACGTTGTGGAGTGTGTTCTGCACTCTCTAACTCTTTTTATGATAGCGGTAGCTTTCTCACTAAGGATGGAGGCTAGAGTTTTCCTCATATGCTTCCCAAGGAACAACTTCAACAGTTGATTTAGACACCAACTCGATGATGCATATGCATTGGACTTGTGGGCTATTTTTGCAGGGCACAATGCATACTCCACATGGAGGGGCAGTCCTACAAGATAAGGGGCCATTTCCAACTACCCTTCTGTACTTCCTCCAATAGAGTCCTGAACAAATCCTTTTTCAGTACCTAGATGCATAGTGACGCCGTCCTCAACTAAGGACGTGCTCTCTCTAGCTCATTACCTAGCCGATGCAACATATTGTACTATCTGTGTGATTGTCCAAGATGGAATTGACTTGATAGCACAAGGTTTGAAGAAGAAGGCGGTACTTGCATTGCTGACCGGCTTTGCTATTTCTTCATCTAACATTGTTCTGTGAGACATAGCCTTCGGAGCTACCAAAGAGTTATTACCTAGTTATTACTTAACTTTCCTATTGGTAACTAATTAGTTGTCTCTCAACATTTAAAATCTCCAAAACTTCCTTCTTGACAGCAACAACCGTAGTTGATGCGTATTTAGACAGTCAATATCAAGGTCAGTAGAAAAGGGTCACACCGAAGAGGTCGGTTGATCATCTTGCACATAAGGTCAAGGCTAAGGTAGAAAGCTCATAAGCACCAGGTGACCTATTATAGGACATAATATCTTGGTCCATTTATCACCCGACTGATAACTTGTCCAACTTTAAATATTGTGTAGCCTTCTAATCCAACGGGGATGACATAAGTTGCTCACTAGATGACCGACCTCATTACAAGGATAGTCAAGTAGAGTCACTTATCTACCACCTCTTGCAGTTTATTAATGTTTATGTTGGTGACCTATTCGTCAAAGGTTATCCTCTGGACAACTTTAGAAGGAAGTCTTATTGCAACTGGTTCGACATACAGATCTTCTGACATGATAAGGAGAGATAACCAAGGAAGAGCTCTCGTGAAAATAACACATCGGTGTAGTTCTACAATGGATCATGACTAGAAACCTTAATACCAACGCTGTCGGAGCAGCATAGCCTTGTGTGTGCACCCACAAGGGCTCTCGGTTTCGTCGTGGCACCATAGATCGCTAATCATGGCACCATTACTAAACATACAACCCACAAGAATTCTCACGTGGCACAAATTTGGTTGCATAGGAGCAAGCACCATGCAAGGAGGGATAGCAAGAAAAGGTAGTCACAAGGTTAGGAGCTAACAGGGGGTGGTCCAAGGTAAAGACATGGCACAAGAGAAACATAAATTAACTAACAAAGATGACTAAGCATGAGACTCTTGCTTAAATTTCCACGCATACCTTGTGTCCACCAAGGTGATTACCAGATAAAAATTAACATGAGATTTGGTCTTGCCGAGCGGCAACATGAGATCAAGATTGATAAACATCCAGAGACTTGGAAGGCTTGGAGACAAAACAAATGAGATTCAAGGAACAAAGCCAATGCACTAACTAGGGATTCAGTTGATAAGGCAACAACATGATCTATGAGGAAAAGGTTCCAAAGCCAGGGTAGATAGCGATTAGTGTTGCAGCAGATCATCTGTAGGAGAAGGAGCAATGAGGTCCCACAAGGATTTTTGAGCAGGGTCCTCCCACACAAGAACGAGACAATCACGACACATGCAAGCATTCAAGGGAACTAAGCTTGGGCTTAAGGTCAAGCAAAGGCATGGATATAGGTCTTCGTAGCGCAACGTTCAAGGGCTAGCAACCACGTGTATAGACTCAGCCCCCTAAGAGAGAACTTAATTAGAGATGACAACCATGAGATTATCAAAACTTGGACGCTGTTCTAGGATAGAGCTCTTCAACACTCGTATGCTTACCGAGGACAAAAGGGGTGACAACTACGACATTACCAAGATAATGAGCATCCACATATACATCATGGTCTTAAGCAAGCATTTCGAAATACTCAATCCAATTAGCTTAAGCGACTCTTACTAAGCACAAAGCTCGTACATAACAAGCAGTCACCTACATCAACACCACTACACATATCATGCAAAACATGGTGATAAGGTATTGTTATCTTTTATATCCTTTTTACTGAGTAGGTGGATAACTCTTCAAAACAAGTTTTACTTACATTTAGCAAATTAGTTTTCGGTCATGCACAACATGACCATATGGTTACAACAAGTTATCCATTAATAGAACAAGGGTGAGGGGAGCATGTTTATGCACAAGCAACAATCATCAAGATGCATGCTCATCCTATTTGTCCTCATAAAATTGCCAGCCTAAGGTGGCAATCACTTTCTATATCGGTGGCATACCACGTACTCTCCTGATATATAGCTAGTCATCAGCTACATTTAATCTACGCATTCGTGGTTAGCGTACCTGCAGAAAGAATCTTTTCCGCTGAACCCCACAATAATATACATACAAGAATGAAAGTCTAGTCTCTAGGTTGCATGCTAAATACTTCCATATATATATACCCAACATATATATATACTTTCGTACCAAAGCTACCCATATGTAAATACGTCCATACATACATATAAATATGCATATATAGCCGTATCAAAACTAACCCATAATTAAATACTTCCATATATATATGAGATATATATACTTAAGTATCAAAACTACCTCTCCCCTTAGACAACATGATAGCATCTTGCGGTCATGCACTCACAACTCACCTTCTTACCTAGGTGTAGAGGTATATTGATCCATACATTATCACTCAAGCGAATGGCATCCATACAATAGCATACCGTATGGACGATGAAATAAAAATTGCAATAAACTACATCCCCCATAGTTAGTATTAGTTTACTTAGCCACCTAGTAGTCCTTAATTGAGCTTAAATGGAGGTTGTCGCTAGCATAGTTTTGCAAATAAGTTTTGACAAATTTGCCTATAGCTAAAGTTTTAGTTAAAATAAGCTTTTTAAAACCAAAACTTTATTTTTTAAATTATGTACATGACAGTATTATGCTTAATCTTGCTCCGGTACCAGCTGTGATAGAACCGCCCAATTTATACAAGATCAAGTACAGCTGTCCCCACTAATACGTTGACACACACATACTTTCACTTATATAAACCTGGTAGTCCGCTGAGTGTCACGAAGGCCCTCGGTAAATCAACTTCACAACCAAGATCGCATGATTAAGCAAATACAAATCACATACACGGAGTTGCAGTGGAAATAATATTACACAAGAGTTCACAAGTAATAGTACAAATTTGGGTTTCAAAACCAATTAGTGAAAACAACATAGCTTTCAAATGGTTACAAGAATATAAGTTCCAAATACATTGCTAGCATAAGTGACATCCTCAGATAAAAACATATAGAGGAGAGATAAATATAGAGTCACCGAGCCCACCGGTGGTTAGCCACCATCTTCAGCAGGCCGAGAACTTCACCTGCAACATGGTGGGATAAACCCTGAGTACTTAAGTGTACTCAACTAGACTTACCCGTCATAAACCAGAAAGAAATGACTCCAAGGATCATGCAAGGCTTTATAAGTGGAGCTAACTTGACAACATTTTGCATAAGAAGCCACTAATTTAGCTATACATTTTATAATTCTATCATCAAGTTAATTATAGCTATTCATCTCTAGATTAGAAACTAACATGTGCCAAACATATGGTATATCATTTAGTAGCATAACAATAGTAACCATAATCGGTATAAGATCTTCATATTCATCAAAACCATTATATTCCATAATCCAATTACTACGATGCTGGGGCTAGTCGAGTTTCTCACTATCTGGGAGAGATGGCGATTCGAATCGATTTCAACCAGCTAGGAATTTATTCCTAACACAAACCTAGGTCTACCAGCCATGGTAGCCATAGGTCACCTTTGGTACAACTCAGGCCCATATTTCCCGGGTTCACCTAGCACCGCACAATCAGGGACAACCAGCTACCAGGACGATTAGGACTACCCTGCCCTTGGGCTCACATATGTCTCCCCATACATCCTTACTACCATTTAGAGTGCACACTTTTACAGAATGGGGCCTGGCCTGAGTTGAGCTACTCGGCTTCATGGTCGGAACGAGTTATCTGGCTGGCTAAGTGAGAGGCATGTGTTCAATCTCGACAGAAGTGCCAACAACGGTACGGTCCTTAATCGGTACAGATGGAATCACACGAGTCAACCTACACATGGACCCATGGTTCTGTTCCACGATAGCAAATATAGCCAACCGTGCTTCGATATCCACCTATATCTCGTAGGTGATAGGAAATCACCCGGCGGCTACCGGTCTAAGCATGGCTAAGGATATATTCGATCCTAGACCTACACAGGGTTAAATGTATATTGCTGGACAAGGAAATTATATGCATGAAGTGGTTCCAATCAACTCTTATAACCTAATGCATCAAACATAAAAGACTCAAGTGATATTTGTAAAAACATAGGACGCATAGAATGCTCCGAGGCTTGCCTAGAATCCAACACTAGGTCAGTGTTTGATAGATGACACTCGCTTGGCAAGCATCTCCCATTTTAGCACTTGCTTAGTCCTTCAGTCTTCTGGATGGATTCATCAACTCCATCTTCGGGCTTAGCTCCAACATCACGTCTTTCACGTGGTGCATCTAGCGTACCTAGATGACATGCAACAATGCAAGTGCATGAATGCGAAGAATGGCAATATGAGATGCCTCACATAAAAGTATTCAAGATGAGCACAAGGTTACACCGAACATATATAAGCACTTCACGTTACTTAATTAAACATCCCACAACCTATCATGCTAGGATAGCAAGGAAGGTAGCACCAAGCATGACACAAGTTTCACAAGGTTTTAGGTATATTAATGTAACACCCGCGGTGTTACACTGTACACTCTTTTGCTAAAGCATTGCATGTGCATCATGTTCATGTGATAGTGTATGTAATATAGTGCGTAAATCAATTTCTGGGACTCGAAACGTTCATCGGAAACGTGAAACAAATGTTATATTTCATGTCGCGTTATGTCGCTTAGGGTTTTAAACAAATTTTTATTGAACAAAAATGCTATAGAACGCATATACGAAACTTTAATAAAGTTTGTAGTTTAAGCTTCGTAGGTGATGATGAAATACTTATGGTCGAGAACAAAATTCACTAGCTAGCGTATCGAATAGCTTGGAAATCGAATTCGACGTGAAACCGTTTGAGACTTAGTCAAATTTCCTAAGTCGAAAAATGCTTTGACGAAGCTAAGTTCGGCAATTTTTGTAGGAGATTTGGGTTAAGTAATGGTGTGGTATTAGGGCTTGTTTCAGTAGTTTAACATAACCTCTTGAGTATAGAAAAACTGGTTTGGCATTTGAATCATCGAGTTTGATTTTTGGGATGCTTTAAAAAGCGTGCATGACGCGTTCTAGACGGTTGCAGTGTTTGGGCACGGTCACCGTGCCTGGCACTCGGCGTCACCGTGCCAATGCGCATGCCCGCATGAATGCCACCGCGCTGGCCAGTCCTCCCATTAGCTCCGCGCTGCTGGCCACTGCCACCTGTTGCTGCGCCCAAGCACGCGATTCACGCACACGCGCGCACGCCGCGCCCAGCGGGCCTGGCACGCTCTGCCGCCACCGCCGTCTTCATGGGCCTACTGCCCTAGCCAGTCCACTGTCACCACTTCACCGTGTCACTGCCTATGTTGCATTATGTCCTCGCACTGCTCACGTCGCGTCTGCCAAGGTCGCTCTGCCACCGCCGTCGCCGTCGTGTCCGCCTAGCCGCTCTGCCACCTCGCGCTCGCATGCGCGGGACCATGCGCGTGTGGCCACACTGGGCCTGCTGTGGCCGAACATGGCCCTACCTGCATGTCGCCTTGCCGCACGTGGGCTTGCCCCTCCTACATTGCCTTCACATCCGCACTCGTTGATGCTGCGCTGCTGCCTCCTCAGACCGGCACCATCCACCACGGCAGACAAATGGGCGAGCCATCATCGGCTTGCTAATTATGGCAATGTGACCAACCATCCCTAAGCACGTTTGGCTGTTTCCATGTCACCTTGTAGCACGTGCGCGCTTGTGTTACGAGTTGACAGCCGCATCCTGCCATGGCAGCATCGAGCCAAGCCATGCCGTCCGTTCCCTGTTTCCTCTGTTGCCATGGTCACCGGACCCGCGCCTTCAATTCAGCGTGGTGGAGTCACCTCGGTCCAATTAACCTTACCCACTGCATCATCATGTAGTCAGCTAGCCACCCGACCCCTGATTGCAGTGAGCCTTGCCATGCCATGTTCCAATTTGGAGCCTCATTCGCGCAGGGTCAATAAGACGTGTCGGCATGCGTCGGCAGAAGCCCCCCTATCTAGAGCTGCTTGTGCTCGTTTCTTTGCACCGCTAGCTTTGTCTCCACCTACTCATCACCCTGCGCACCCTTGCCAAGTCGCTACCACCCTCTAGCCACCCCTAACATAGCCTTGCCACAGCGATGCACCACTACACCTTCCGTGCGCACGCGGCTAGCTTGGCTCGAGTCACCTCCAGCCGAACCACCACCTCGTCTATGTCCGTGGTGAGTTCCTTGAGCTCACTCGCTACCCCAACTTCTCCGGCGTTGTTGTAGCTCACAGGAATGTCACCGTTTTCATTGCAGGAACTCCGCCACCGTGGACCGGCCTTACTATGACATCCTGGCTCACGCTTTCTTCACCCAAGTGCTTCGTGTTCACGCCTAGGTAGGTATTGGCTCCTTAGATAGGGCGGGGAAGGGCTGGTCTGGCCAGCGTAATCACCCGGTGCTAGCGTCGCCATGCTGGTGCGTGCGCGGGGGGGACTGAGGGTATGACCATGGTAAAGAAGGAAAGGGGGAGGGGTAGAATTGTAAGATGGCCGACTGATGAAATAGTGCTGTGGACCTCGGTTGGATTCGGTGTTAGAGAAAGGGCGTTTCAGCAAATGTACCGACGCGCGCGGACCTTCCCATCGTGGGCTATGTCGCTCAGCTGGGCCACGCCACCGTGTGGGCCATGTTGGTGGAGCGCAAGCGCACGCGCTGAGTGGAGTGGGCCGAGCCGCTCGCACAGTGGGCCACGCAGTGGAATGCGGTTTTCAATTTCCAGTGAATTAGTAAAGGTTTATTCAATTTGGTTTTTAGCTGAACTTTGAAAAATGATAGTAAACACTGTAGGTATCCAAAAATAGTGAAACAAAAATTGTTAGGTTCACAAAAATGCTATCTAGCTGATGGTGTAGTTAGTTTACAGTTATCTATGGTAACAATAGATTCATAAATTCAATTTATAAAGCTTAGTATTAGCTAGCTTAATATTTGTAGGAATTTTTGTGGCAAATCGGTGATAGCTTTAGCAATGAAATTTTTACAGTAGGTTCATTAGATTATTATGTACTCACTGTAATTTTTGTAGCCCTAGAGTAGGTTGATAAATAGAGTAGCTAGTACTCCTTGTTTTATCATATATAGAGTAAATCGGTATTAAGAGTAAGAATGCCGTTAGTTGCTAAGATAGTGCATGCCATGTTTTGTACTTGTTAGTGGTAACAGTAGGTAGCGTAGCACCTTAGTAGGTAGAACTAGCTTAGTAACTTAATAGATGTATTCATATTTTAAGAGTTGCTATTACCGTATTACTAAGTGTTGCATCATCATTTCATGCTTGGAGATCACGAGTTCGTAGAGTTCGTGCCTACGGACGAATAGGACTACGAGGAGATTATTGAGGAGTACGAGGAGGAGGTTCTTGTATAGGAGGGAGCCCCAGAGCCGTTCATTGCAGACTTTGTTGATACACCGCCTGCCGAAGGTAAGCCCCGGTGCATAACCCCTATTTTTGAATGATCATTGAATATATATATGATGTGCACTTACGTTATAGACATTTTATGGAAACTACATGCATAGATATACTTACCTATTGGTCCTACTAGTATAGGTCGAGTAGCTGCTATGCTCAGGATATCGGTAGCGTGAGTAACCTACCGTTACTCACAATAGGTGATAATTATGATTACTCATGATAAAATGGTGGAAAGGAAAAATGGTGACCGGGCAGGGATATGGTTTGGGTATTGGTGGGTGTAAGAGGTTGTGTCCTGTGGCCAACATGACATAGCTTGGTTACACTTTTTCCCTGTCTGTGTTGGTTAAGAACCGTCCGTTGCATTGCGTTCTAGGCAAGTCACAAACTTATTACCCCGAGCACATACTTGGGTATGGGCGCAGGGAAGACTTGTTGCTCACTTGTCGTGGGTTTTGGCTCTTTTCGGACCGACTGATTGGAGGCGGGCATGGTTGAGGTCCAAGTCCGGGACTTAGGAGCGGGGCCTTGGAGTCCAAGTTTGGATGGGGACCTAGACCCCGTGACAGGAGAGTGATGGGTTAGTGCTGCTTGTGCCTAGGGTACAAGCAGGGCATGTGTTTTCAGGGTACCTAGTGGGGGCATTGATTCGCGAATCGCCAGCGTTCCGGTATGGCTTGTCTACAGTCTTGCACCATAGTAAGAACTAAAAGATGAAAGGTGATGAAATGGAACTGATTGCTCAACCCTTGCTTGAAAGTAGAATAGGTGCTTACATAGAATGGCTAGATAATAAATTAATCATGACTACTAATAATAACATAAATAAGGATTCACTACTAGAATTGCTGTCTACAAAAAGAAACCTAGCAAACCATAAAGCTTTGCATATCCCTTGGAGTTAGGAAATTATTCCAACTAGTCGGATAAGTTTTGCGAGTACATTGTGTACTCTGGGTTTATTTACCCCTGTTGCACATTCAACTTGAGGAGTACCATTGTGTGAAGGATTCTTCTAGTGGGCACAGACGGATCCTTGTTCATTATTGATAGATGTTTATTATCATTCCGCTGTTTAATATTCCACACTCTGAATTTGGCAATGTAATAATGAATTTCTAAGAACTCTGGATGTATGAAATGGATTAAGTATTATAACTCATTCTCATTATTGGATCCTTGGGGAAAATGTGGATCTTTCAGGCTCTCCCTTGGGGTGTGCCCGACGGAACTCGCTCGATGTATCTCGCTCTCGGGGTGCTTAGTGTAAGTGGAAGATGAGCGCCTCTGTAAGTGCGTTATTTCGGGCGGTTCTGCCACAGTTGGTACCAGAGCCAATAATGAGTCTACGAGTTCATCACTCTTTTCCAAAACTTAAAATTTGACCAACAAAAGTTTTGCAAAAAGTAGGATGCAATAAAATTGTCTAAATAAGTATAAGCCCTAGCAATATGGTCTATCTAGGATAGCGGCACTGGTTTTATCTAATCAATTTTCTGCACGTACACTGACTTACATTGCGTAAGAAATCGCTTAGCATATGGGAAGTGAGTGTGCGATGTGCTGAAATTTTGCGAATGCCGCTATATTCTGGCTTGAGTGAACGTATAGGCCGATGCATGCATCATGATGATAGAATCTTGCTTAAACTAAATTCCCCCTCCACGTATAAATTGGATTAGTAAATTGATAGGATAACTAAAAGAATGCTTTAATAAATGTCTTGTCATTTCTCTAATCCCTTGTTTCTGATCTGGAGGGTTGTTCTAAATGGATGGTTCCTATCTGTTATAGATGAACCTAAGGTCCGATCGCAGGAGCACCAGTGCTGGGGTGGGCCATGGTCTTGGCGAAGGCCAAGGTGAAAGTGGCCAGGTCAATGAGCACGGCAATGGGGAGAGCCATGAGGCTCCACTTCTGGCTCCTCCTCCGCCACCGCCACCTCCGATGACTCATGCGGAGATGATGGTTGAGATGTTGGCCGCTCATCGCGAGTCAGCCCGTGCCATGGAGCTGCTGGCATAGGCTATCAGTGGCTTCGCCCATGGTGGTCATGGGGGAAATGGTGGGAACATGGGTGGTGCCCGCGGTCCTGAGGAACCTTGCTCTTATCAGGATTTCTTAAAGATGCTTCCACCCACATTCACACCAATGGCTGAGCCTCTAGACCAAAAGTTTCTGCTGCTCACCATAACTGATGAGCAGAGGGTGCGCTTTGTAGCACAATAGTTGTTGGGATCTATGAGTGCATGGTGGGATACATTCAATGCCATGCAACCGGTAGATCATCAGGTGACCTGGCAGGAGTTCATTGAGGCCTTCAGAGAGTTTTATATTCCTGCTGGTGTTCTCAATAGGAAGCCGACAGAGTTTCTGGACCTTCGACAAGGAAGTATGACCATGATGGACTATGTCAACAAGTTCTATCACTTATCACAGTATGCTGGGACTCATGTGGATACAGATGAGAAGAAGAGGGACCGCTTCTATCGTGACCTCTCTTGCAGCCTACAAGAGGAGCTATATACTAGGAACTATCAGACCTTTGGGTGATGATGAATGCTGCCATTACAAGTGGGTGGCTACTGGATCTTCTAGTCATCCCCATGCCCAGAAAGTATAGGTTCTCAGGCGGGTGCCCTATCAATCTTCTGACAGGCATTCGTTTTGACAGCCTCAACAGACTTTTTAGGCACCTTCCACTTAGTATCGTGCACCTACTCAGCAGGTGCAACATCAGCAGCCTCAGGGATAGTAGGTCCCACCTCGTTAATGACTGGGGAACAAGCCTGGTGCTTGTTTCAAATGTGGCAATGAAGGCCACTATGTCTGAGAGTGTCCGCAAAACTAGCTAGCCCAGTCTGCTCACCCATCAGCTAACCCAGGCTAATCAAGCGAACAGTAATCAAGAAGAAAGTGCCAGTTAGCTGATCTGGATAGGTTAATTTCACAGAGGCTGAGGAAATATTGCAAAATGAACCGGTGATGGCTGGTATGTTCACCATTGATTCCCATCCAGCTTATGTGTTTTTTGATTCTAGTGCATCACATTCATTTATGAGCATGGGATTTGCACACCGGTACAATATACCTCTTATGGCTATACCGTTTGCCTATAGAATCAGTACTCTAGGTGTGCAGATGTGCGTTAATACTCGAACGGACATAGTAAGCTTAGTGCTAGCCACTCATACTTACCGTCTCTAGTTCATGATACTGCCTGGGCAAGGCATTGATGCAATTCTAGGAATGAACTGGTTACATGTATATGGGGTAGTCTTGGATCTAAAGCAGAGAGTTGTTGAGTTATGGCTTCTTTCTTCTAAGGATAGGATGTCTCTTCTTGTACCCTCAGATCCAGTCTTACCTGTTGCTGCTCATGTTGAAGCTTCTCCTGATCTTACCTCTATTCCGATGGTATGTGAGTTCCTGGATGTTTTTCCTGAAAATCTACCTGGGTTGCCACCAGACAGAGATGTGGAGTTCTCCATTGAGTTAGAGCTTGGCACTGCTCCTATCTCCCGATTCCCGTACTGCATGGCTCCGAAGGAATTGGCTAAAATGAATAAGTAGTTGGAAAAGGGCTTCATCTATCCCAGCTCTTCACCATGGGGTTGTCTAGCCATTTTGTGAAGAAGAAGGTTGGCACTCTTTGGATGTGTGTGGATTACCACCCTCTCAATGCGGTAACCATTAAGAATAAGTATCCTTTACCTCATATAGATACTTTCTTTGATCAACTAGCTGGTGCCAAGGTGTTCTCCAAGATTGATCTTCGTTTAGGCTATCATCAAGTCAAAATTAGACCACAAGATATACCAAAGACAACTTTTTCTACTAGGTATGGGCTGTATGAATACCTAGTCATGTCTTTTGGTCTCACTAACGCTCCTGCATTCTTCATGTACATGATGAATTTAGTTTTTATGCCGGAGCTGGACAAATTTGTAGTGGTATTCATTGATGATATCCTGATATATTTCTAGAATAAGGAAGAGCATGCCCAACACCTTCGGATAGTACTGACTCGATTGAGGGAACACAAGCTGTATGCTAAATTCAGCAAGTGTGAATTCTGGTTAGATCAAGTGTAGTTTTTGGGGCATGTTTTGACACCTAAGGGTATCTCCATTGATCCCAGCAAGGTGCAAGATGTGCTAAACTAGAAGTCTCCCAATTTAGTGCACCAGATTCATCTGTTCTTTGGTCTAGCTGGGTACTATCGGCGTTTCATTCTAGATTTCTCTAAGATAGCTCAGCCGATGACCAAGCTGTTCTAAAAATAAACTAAGTTTGATTGGAGCCTAGCCTATGAAGAAGCCTTCCAAGCTTTGAAGACATTTCTTACCACTGCTCCTGTCTTAGCCCAACCTGATATTGACAGACCTTTTGATGTATATTGTGATGCCTCGAAGACAGGGTTGGGATGTGTGCTTATGCAGGATGGGCGTGTGATAGCTTATGCTTCGCGCCAACTGAAAAAGCACGAAGTAAATTACCCCACCCATGATTTAGGGCTGGTTGCTGTGGTCCATGCTCTAAAAATTTGGAGGCATTATTTGTTGGGCAACAAAGTACATATTTTTATAGATCATAAGAGCCTCAAATATATTTTTACTCAGTCTGAGTTAAATATGAGGCAAAGGAGATGGTTGGAATTGATCAAGGATTATAACTTGGAGGTATGTTACCACCCTAGAAAGGCCAATGTGGTAGCTGATGCCTTGAGCCGAAAGTCTTATTAGGTTGAAGAAACACCTTTGTCTCTCAACCATGCTGAGGTACTAGCTCACATTGCCTTGGTCTCAGAATTGTTGAGCAGATTATTCTGGAGCAAAAGCAAAATACTTTAGAAATTCCTCACATCAAGAAGTTAATTGTCAAAGGGCATGGCCCTCACATTAGTTTTGATGATCAAGGTGTAGTGAGGTACAAGGACAGATGGGTGGTTCCATCAAATGAGGAGCTGAGGAGGAAGATTTTGAATGAAGCTCACCATTCCAAGATGTCTTTCCATCCTGGCAGCAACAAGATGTACCATGATTTGTGCCACTTGTACTGGTGGTCCAACATGAAATAGGACATCACCTAGTACGTTGCAGAGTGCGACACTTGTGGAAGAGTTAAAGCAGATCATATGCATACCCTGGGATATTTGCAGCCCTTGCCCATTCCTATTTGGAAATGGGAAGATATCTCCATGGACTTTGTGGTGGGTTTACCCCGCACATCCAAGGGCTATGATTCTATTTGGGTCATTGTGGACCATCTCACTAAGTCTGCTCATTTTATCTCGGTGGACACCAGATATGTAGCCAGGAAGTATGCCCAGATATATTTTGACTGGATTGTGAATTTGCATGGAGTTCCCCTTACTATCATCTCTGATAGATGGCCAATTTTATCTCTCATTTCTAGGAGCAACTTCAACAATGTTTGGGAACTCGTCTCCTCAGAAGCTCATCTTATCATCCACAAACTAATGGCCAAACTGAAAGGATGAACTAGGTGCTCAAGGATATGTTGATAGCTTGTGCCATTTACTTCCCTGAGAAGTGGGATGAATGCCTGAAGTTAGCTGAGTTTTCTTACAATAATAGCTACCAAGAAAGCATCCGTATGTCACCATTTGAAGCCCTATACGGAAAAGAAATGTAGTACACCAACTAACTGGGTTGAAGTGGGAGACCATGGATATTTTGGGCCTGATTTCACCAAAAGGCTCGAGAGCAAGTAAGCATTATTTAGAGTCACTTGAAGCAGCTCAGAGCCGACAGAAAGCTTATACGGACAAGCGAAGAAGGCCCTTGCAGTTTGGAGTTGGGGATTATGTGTACATCAAGGTGTCCCCTATGAGCGGGGTGCATCGGTTTGGTGTCCATGGCAAGCTAGCCCCTTGATATGTGGATCCTTACAAGGTTTTGGAGTAGTGTGTCCCAGTTGCTTATCGTCTCTAGCTTCCCGATATTTTATCTACAGTACATAATGTGTTTCATGTATCGCAATTGAAGAAATGTTTGTGGGTTCCTGATGAAGCTTTGGAAATTGAAGGACTTCCTCTCCAGCCTGATTTGACTTATATTGAGCACCCTATCAAAATCCTAGGACAAAAAGGAAAGAGTGACAAGGAACAATGTGGTGAAGTTCTATAAGGTGTAGTGGCAAAACCACTCAGAGGATGAAGCCACGTGGGAACAACAGAGCTATATATTGAAGCATTACCCCCACCTTCTCTCTGGTCCGGATAGGTAGTTGTTTACGTTGAAATATAATTCTTACCTCTTTTCCCACACTAGACATAAGAAATCTCGGGTCGAGATTTTATTTTAGGGTGTAGATTTGTAACACCCTCGGTGTTACACTATATAGTCTTTTGCTAAAGCACTGCATGTGCATCATGTTCATGTGATAGTGTATGTAATATAGTGCGTAAATCAATTTCTGTGACTCGAAACGTTCATCGGAAACGTGAAACAAATGTTATATTTCATGTCGTGTTATGTCGCTTAGGGTTTTAAACAAATTTTTATTGAACAAAAATGCTATAGAATGCATATAGGAAACTTTAATAAAGTTTGTAGTTTAAGCTTCATAGGTGACAATGAAATACTTGCGGTCGAGAACGAATTCACTAGCTAGCGTATCGAATAGCTTGGAAATCAAATTTGACGCGAAACCGTTTGAGACTTAGTCGAATTTCCTAAGTCGAAAAATGCTTTGACGAAGCTAAGTTCGGCAATTTTTGTAGGAGATTTGGGTTAAGTAATGGTGTGGTATTAGGGCTTGTTTCTATAGTTTAACATACCCTCTTGAGTATAGAAAAACTAGTTTGGCATTTGAATCATCGAGTTTGATTTTTGGGATGCTTTAAAAAGCGTGCATGATGCATTCAAGACAGTTGCAGCGTTTGGGCGCAGTCACCGTGCCCGGCACTCAGCGTCACCACGCTGACTGGCCAACATGCATGCCTTGCTGTGCGTGGGGTTGCCCCACCTGCATTGTCTTCACATCTGCGCTCGTTGACGCTATGCTGCTGCCTCCTCAGACCGGCGCCATCCACCACGGCGCAAAGGGGCGAGCCGCTGTTGGCTTGCTAATTATGGCAATGCGACCAACCATCCCTGAGCATGTTTGGCTATTTCCCCATTGCCCTATAGCACGTGCGCGCTTGTGTTACAAGTTGACAGCCGTGTCCCGCCACGGCAGCATCGAGCCAAGCCATGCCGGCCGTTCCCTGTTTCCTCTGTCGCCATGGTAGCCGGACCCACGCCTTCAATTCGGCATGGTGGAGTATCCTCGGTCCAATTAACCTTACCCGATGCTTTCTCATGTAGTCAGCCAGCCACCCAACCCCTGATTGCAGTGAGCCTTGCCGTGCCATGCTCCAATTTGGAGCTTCCTTCCCGCCGGGTCAATAAGACGTGTTGACATGCGTCGGCAGAAGCCCCCCCCTATCCAGAGCTGCTCGTGCTCGTTTTGTTGTACCGCTAGGTTGGCCTCCACCTACTCATCACCCTACGCACCCTTACCAAGTCACTACCACCCTCTAGCCACCCTTGACGCAGCCTTGCCACCGTGGTGCACCACCGCACCATCCGTGCACACGCGGTCAGCTTGGCTCGGGCCGCCTCCAGCCAAACCGCCACCTCGTCTATGTCCATAGTGAGTTCCTTGAGCTCACTTGCTACCCCAACTTCTCCGATGTTGTTGTAGCTCACCGGAAGGTCACCGTTTTCATTGTAGGAGCTCTACCACCATGGAACGACCTTACTACGGCATTCCGACTCACGCTTTCTTCGTCTAGTGCTTTGCGTTCATGCCTAGGCAGGTATCGGCTCCTTAGATAGGGTGGGGAAGGGCTGGTCTGGTCGGCGTAACCACCCGTGCCAGCGCCGCCGCGCTGGTGCGCACACGGGGGCCCCGAGGGTATGGCCATGGTAAAGAAGGAAAGGGGGAGGGGCGGAATTGTAAGATGGCTGACTGATGGAATAGTGATGTTAACCTCGGTTGGATTTGGTGTTAGAGAAAGGTCGTTTCAGCAAATGTACCGACGCACGCGGGCCTTCTCGTCGCGGGCCGATCGTCACTCGGCTAGGCCATGCCCCTGCGTGGGCCGCACCGATGGAGCGCAAGCGCGGCACGCCGAGTGGAGTGGGCTGAGCCGCTCACGCAGTGGGCCACGCGGTGGAATGCGGTTTTTCAATTTCCACTGAATTAGTAAAGGTTTATTCAATTTGGTTTTAAGCTGAAATTTGAAAAATGATAGTAAATGTTGTAGGTATCCAAAAATAGTGAAACAAAAATTGTTAGGTTCACAAAAATGCTATCTAGCTGATGGTGTAGTTAGTTTACAGTTATATGTGGTAACGATAGATTCATAAATTCAATTGTGAAAGCTTAGTATTAGCTAGCTTAATATTTATAGGAATTTTTGTGGCAAATCGGGGATAGCTTTAGCCATGAAATTTTTATAGTAGGTTCATTAGATTATTATATACTCACTATAATTTTTATAGCCCTAGAGTAGGTTGATAAATAGAGTAGCTAGTACTCTTGTTTTATCATATATAGAGTAAATCGGTATTAAGAGTAAGAATGCCTTTAGTTGCTAAGATAGTACATGCCATGTTTCATACTTGTTAGTGGTAACAATAGGTAGCGTAGCACCTTAGTAGGTAGAACTAGCTTAGTAGGTTAACAGATGTATTCATATTTTAAGAGTTGTTGTTGCCGTATTACTAAGTGTTGCATCATCATTTCATGCATGTAGATCATGAGTTGGTAGAGTTCGTGCCTGCGGACGAACAGGACTACGAGGAGATTATTAAGGAGTATGAGGAGGAGGTTCTCATATAGGAGGTAGCCTCGGAGCCGTTCGTTGATGACTTTGTTGATACACCGCCTGCCCAAGGCAAGCCCCAGTGCATAACCCCTATTGTTGAATGATCACTGAATATATATATGATGTGCACTTATATTACAGGCATTTTATGGAAACTACATGCATAGATATACTTACCTATGAGTCCTACTAGTATAGGTCGAGTAGCTACTATGCTCAGGGTATCGGTAGCATGAGTAACCTGCCATTACTCACAATAGGTGATAATTATGATCACTCATGATAAAATGGTGGAAAGGAAAAATGGTGACTAGGTAGGGATATAGTTTGGGTATTGGTGGGTGTAAGAGGTTGTGTCCTCGACCAACAGGGCATAGCTTGGTTACACTTTTTCCCTGTCTATGTCGGTTAAGGACCAGCCATTGCATTGGGTTCTAGGCAAGTCACAGACTTATTATCCCGAGCACATAATTGGGTATGGGCACAGGGAAGACTTGTTACTCTCTTGTCATGGGTTTTGGCTCTTTCCAGACCGACTGATTGGAGGCGGGGATGGTTGAGGTCCTTGCACCGCACTAAGTCCAGGACTTAGTAGCGGGGGCTTGGAGTCCAAGTTTGGACGGGGACTTGGACCTCGTGACAGGAGAGTGATGGGTTAGTCCTGCTTGTGCCTAGGGTACAAGCGGGCGTGTGTTTTTGGGGTACCCAGCTGGGGGCATTGATTCATGAATCACCGGTGTTCCGGTATGGCTTATCTATAGTCTAGCACCGTAGTAAGAACTAAAAGATGAAAGGAGATGAAATGGAACTGATTGCTCAACCGTTGCTTGAAAGTAGAACAGGTGGTTACATAGAATGGCTAGATAATAAATTAATCATGACTGCTAATAATAACATAAATAAGGATTCACTACTAGAATTGCTTTCTGCAAAAAGAAACCCAGCAAACCATAAAGCTTTGCATATCCGTTGGAATTAGAAAATTATTCCCACTAGTCGAATAAGTCTTGCGAGTACATTGTGTACTCAGGGTTTATTTACCCCTATTGCAGAGGAGTACCATTGTGTGAAGGATTCTTTTAGTGGCACAGACGGATCCTTGTTCATTATCGATAGATGTTTATTATCATTCCGCTATTTAATATTCCGCACTCTAAATTTGGCAATGTAATAATGAATTTCTAAAAACTCTGGATGTATGAAATGGATTAAGTATTGTAACTCATTCTCATTATTGGATCCTTGGGGAAAAATATGGATCTTTGGGCTCTCCCTTGGGGTGTGCCCGACGGAACCCGCCCGATGTAGCTCGCTCTTGGGGTGCTTAGTGTCGGTGTTTCGTATAGGCACCGGCAAGTAAATTTATAGTAATGCGTGTTAGGCTCGGATGGTGCGCTAAAGGACATAAGATTTATACTGGTTCGGGCCGAATGTCCCTACGTCCAGTTTGTTGCTGCTCGTGTTATTAGCACCGTGAACGGTTCGTAGTAGGGGGTACAAACGATCGAGAGAGGGACTGGTCCCAAGTCTCTGATGGAAGGGTTGAAAGGAGGTCAAGAACTTGGTAGCCGCTTGACTATGTGTGTGTGTGTGTCTTCTGCTGTTCGGTTAGAAGTCCCCCCTTTTGATGGAGGAAGCGCATCCCCTTTTATAGAGGAAGGGACTGGCTTTTACAAGGGTGAGGGCTTTAGGATGTGTACTCTACTTAGTCTTGTGGCTCACGTCTACCCGGCCTGGTTCTTCATTCTGATGGGTGTGAAGGAAGATAAGCGCCTACAATACTGTCGATGTCTCTGTATAATGTCAGGTTGGTTACAGAATGCTACCCTGCGTAGGGTATGGGCCGCAGTACAGTGGTTTTGACTTATGAGCCTCCCCCAGCCTTGCTCCGCACGCCTTCTGGTTCCTATGAGTCTTCGTTGGAGGGATGCAGGGTCGGGGTCTGGAGTAGCGCTGTGGCCAAGGTCTTCTGTCTTGGTGGACCTGGGGGGTCGGGAAGCGAGCACCGCTCCCCTAGGTCCATAGCGTGGTGATGGAATACCCGTCGTCCGTGGAGATAGCAAATCCTTTTCTGGAGCATAGCGATTGTCGTATATCTTCGTCGGGTTCCGTGTCCCAGAGCTGAAGGCGGCGCCTACAACTCTACAGGGCGAAGAGCACACACCTGTAACACTTTTCAGGCTCTGCGGCGCCCAGAAGGGTCTAAAGCACCTGCCACGTCATTCCTCGGTAGTACTTTTCCTGCCAGGGTGCAGGGTATGGTCCTTGGAGCCATGGTTGACCCGAACATCTTATCTTGCCCTGTACCCATCATTATGAGGGAATGGGTGGAGTTGTCAGGTAAGATGAAACCAGTCTTTAGATATCGAGCAGGGCGAGGCTCGCTCCGGGCCGTCGGGTGAAACGGAGACCAATCCTTATCTCTTGGGCGAGACCGACCCCGCCCCTCTGGGGTCGGGCGAGGCAGAGACCAATCCCCCATAGGCGTCGGGTGAGTCGGAGACTAGCCCTGAGCCCTCAGGCAAGACCGTGCCCGCCCCAAAGGCGTCGGCCAAGATGGAGACTAGCCCTGAGCCCTCGGGCGAGGCAGAGCTACCCCAAAGGCGTCGGGCGAGGCGGAACCAAACTCCTGTCGTTCGAGCAAGGAACGCTACGACGCCCTTATCCGTCTAGAAGTTTTTATCGTTTGGTAGTTATTGGTTCCACCTTCTGGGGTACCCCGGTATTAGGTCCCCGACAGTAGCCCCCGAGCCTCCAGGTGATTCGGATAGAACCGCCTGGAGGGTGTTTTTGGACCCTTTGCGGGTAAGGCTGAAGGACTTAGTTTTTCGTCAACTAGATATTTTTCGAGGGGGTCGTGGTATCCTGTTCGTGGGGATCTCATTCAGGGCTGACCTAGCCGGGGCTTGACCGTGGATGGAGACCTCAGTAATGCTTGCGCCCTTGATTTTGGATCATTCGCGGACCCATCCCTAGTTGGGCTGGTCGCCGAGCTTCTGGGCCCTAGGTGGGCCAAAGAGAGAAAGATCTTCACGACCTGCGTTTCCCAGATGGGTAGAGAGTCCGGATTCGCCAGGGGAAGATGAACCGTCCACCGCGACTTTTGGTGGGAAAGGATAGGGACTGCGGGCGCGTGTCCCGTGCCGTGACACGGCGGCGCGCGTGGCAGGCCTGGAGATCAAGGCGGACGGTTGCCCTTCTCGCATCCGTCGCCCCTATAAAACCACGGGGTTCGCCCCCAAGGTTTCGTATTTCGCTCCCTTGCCTTTGCGTCTTGAAACATCCACCGCCAATCGCCCCAGCCTCCTGCGCCTACGCCGCCATCGTCAGCCAGCTTGCATCCGTGTTGCAGCCGCCGTCAAGCTTGCGCCTGCCCCGTAGCCGCCATCGAGCTCGCGCCCACCTTTCTCCCTAATTGCTTTGATGGAGTTGTGGGGCAGATTTAGCATCACCCCACGGCGTTTGGAGGGCCTCGTCTGCCATGGCCTTCTCCGCCCGCTGTCCGCCATCCAGGAGTGGCTGCTACCTGGCGATGAGGGTGAGCCGGTGCCACCCGAAGGGTATGTCGTTTCTTTCGCCATCTTCCATGAGCGGGGATTTGTGGTACCCGCGCATAGATTCCTTCGGGGGCTGCTGGATTATTATGAGGTGGAGCTGCAACATCTAACTCCCAACGGGGTTCAACATATGGCGGCATTTGTTGCCCTGTGCGAGGGTTTCTTGGGGATCGATCCCCATTTTGATCTGTGGCGGTATTTCTTTACCATTAGTTTGTCGAAGAGGAAGATTGGAGGGAAAGATGTGAACACGCCAATGGGATGTGCTAGCATTCATCTGCGCCATACCCGATCGGGATGGCACTCGCAGTAGGATGTGCTAGCATTCATCTGCGCCATACCCATACATGCGTCTGGCGACATCCAACAAGGGATGGCACTCGCAGTGGTTTTATGTTAGGGATGATGTGAGTGCCACCCTACCGAGGTACACCGGATGCCTTATTGAAGAGGCTCCGGAGTCGTGGAGCTAGGGCGTCCAGTCCAAAGACAAGAAACACCTCTCCGACCTTCTTTCCGCCCTTTAGGCCCTGAAGGATCGGGGCATAAAGGGGACGGGGATTATCGGCTCCTATCATGCGAGGAGGGTGGCGCCGCTGATGGCGTGCCTGCTTCCCCTGCATCAGATGATGCCCGGAATGTCGTTCGAGGGGACGGTGCTTGTTGATGAGGCACTCCCCTTTTTATAAGTGGCACAACGCATTAAGGAGGCGACGGAGCCGACGAAGGACTCCAAAGGCAGCGTCCTCGACATTGTGTATCCGGTGCCCGGACATCCCCCAATGCGGCCAGAACCTGGGTTCCTCGAATTCATAAGCCCTCTTCTCCCGTGCTCTTTTCTTTTTCCTGAATCTCCATTTTTAATACTTGCTTTTGTGACGTTGGGACCAGCCGAGGGGGCTAGTCTTCAAAAATAGTCCAGTTCCGCTGCCGAAGGACAAGGCCGTGGCAGCGGCGAATCGACTCACGGCCGAGCGGGACAAGAAAGCAAGGGAGAAGATGAAGAGGGCGAAACGATAGAAGCAGGAGGCACGGGATCGGGGAGAGGACGTGAGCAGTGATGATGACAACGACGACGATGACGACGACGAGGTAGCCGTCGGCGTGGATTGGGACGTCCTGGAGGACGAGGACACGCTGACAAGTGGCCACCCATCCGTGCAGGGACCCTTCCCGTTCCACGCAGAGGGAAGTGAATCGGTGAGGTCGGTGGAGGCCGGCGGGTCTGCCGCTTCGCACGGCGTGCCGGCCGAGGACCGGTGGATGGAGGAAAGCGGGCCTGCCACTGCCGACCCTGAGGTGATGGTGGAGGGGAGTGGCTCTAGTACCACGCCCCACGAGACGGGGGAGGGGAGTGGCTCTGATGCCGCGCCCCATGAGATGATGGAGGGGAGCGGTTCTGGTGCCGCACCCCACGAGGTGAACCCCCCTGCCCCAGAGCAGGGGGCAGGCTCGAAACGGTCCCGCCTAGACGAGTCGGGGCAGGGATCTGGGGATCCGTCCCCAAAACACTTCCACCGGCCGAGGGCGTCAACGTGAGCTGCTGATTCCCCTATTTTCATCCTTTTTCCATTTCTATTTTGATCTAATGGCTATTACCTTTGTGTAGGTTCTTGCGGACGGGTCACCTCCTGGGGCTGGCGCCCAAGAAGAGTCTCGCCATTCAGGTGGGACAGATGGCGTCGCCTGGCGTCACCCCTGTTTCGGGCTGGAGTGGCGCCGACGTTGGATCTGCGTTGGCCAACCCGACGGTGTCTGTGGTGGCGCCCATGCCCACGGAGGTTACCGAGCTGGCGGCTTCCTCCATGGCAGACGTGGTACAGCCGGCCGAGGGCTGCATACCGCCGATGGAGGTGGTCGTGACTGCACCAAGCCAGGATCAGCCTGGTGCGGCCGTGGTGGTGCTCGAGGGCGTAGTGCAATCCACGCCACCGAGGGCCCAGGTGGATCCGCCCGTGGCGCTCAAAGCAGCCCAGATGGAGGAGGGTCCAGTCGGAGGGTCCTCGAGCGCGGTGGTGGTGCCGCATAGGGTTAGGAGGGAGCCACCCCCGGCCCCTTTGTCGGGAGGAAACCGCTCCCCCACGCGGGGGGAGCCGCCGCTTCAGTGGATGGCCGCTCAGGACCCGACGTCGGCTCTTTTCTCGCTCGATGATCATTCCGAGAGCATGGAGCGGGAGGGTCTTGACATCGGAATTTTGACCATGCTGGAAGCCCTGGACCAGGCTAGAGGAGCCCTACGTGAAATCGTTTTTCCTACTACCCAGGTATTCGCTTGATTTTCTTCTTTCTTCGCATGTTTTTGTGTTTTCGCATTTCTAATACCAGTCTTCTTCCTCTTCAGGCTCTTGTTGCTCGTAGCCAGAATAAATCCTGATTCCTCTGCGAGCAGAAAGCGGAGTGGGATCGCCTCTGCAAGGAGGCCCGGCTACGAGCAGACATGGCCGCACAGCTTGCTGCGGCCCTAGAGTGGGAGACCCAGGCGCGTCAGGACGCGGAGGAGGCCCACGGGATGTTCGAGGATTTGTCGGCGAGGTCCAAGTTGGATGGGGAGGAGATCGCCAGGCTAAAAAAGGAGCGAGACGAGCTGCTGCAGAGGAATGCCACGGCTAATGAGAAGGCCGGCGAGGTCCTGAAGGAGCTGGAGATGGAGCGAGACCTCCGGCGGAAGGCCGAGAGTAGGGCCATGGCCCTTCAGCAGAAGGTGGACGAGGATGTCGAGGTGGTCCGCTCTCTCCGAGCGGATCTCGGTGACGCGGTAAGCCGAAGGTTGAGCGCTGAAAACGTCTCCGTCAAGCTAGAAAAAGAGGTTGCCCATGCATGAAGGGCCCTTCAGGTTGAGAGCGATGAGCACGATCTGCTGCAAGCTACGGTCGGGGTGGTCCTTGATGCCCTGAAGGTGGTGGAGCCGGTGGAGACCAGCCCACTTGCGGCTCGTGCCACAGGTATCACGGCTCGGGTGGGCCAGCTTGAGGAGAGTGCTTTTCACACCGGGATTACTTAGGCCTTCACCATTGCCCATGCTCATTACGAGAAGGAGATCAACCTGAAGGTGATGAGCGAAGGTTTCCCGCCTACCTATGAGGATGATGAGCTGGAGGCGATTGAGAAGGTGGTGGCTCCCCTTGCGAAGAACCTGGCGGATAGTCTGAAAGAAATGGTTCTCCCTTCACGGGAGTAGTTAGTCGAATAATTTTGAGCACAACTTGTATGTAATATGTGAACAAGTGTCGGTATTTTTGAGTCTGGACGTAGTTTCATGATTTTGCTTAATAATTTCGTTTTGTTCGACTTTTTGCGATCTTACCAATCTGTTCCCCCGAATCTTGCCGCTGGTCTTGATGCGAGGAGATTGTTTTGAAGAAAGGAAGGGAGGTGGCCGTACCTTCACTAGCCCCCGAGTAAGGTCTGACCCCTTGCATTTGCTGGGGTCGGGTTTACTGGAGACCGGAACGTTGGGATGGAATCCCATTCCGCGGTTTTTGTGACAGGGTCGGCGAAGTCCTTGGATGTCATTGTAATATTCCCCACCCTGTCTTCCAATAGAAATCCCCAAATGGGGACTCTATGGGCTCGGCAAGGTATGGCCTTCGAATCTGTGTCCCTGTATTGAGCGGCTCGAGCCCCCGGGCCTTGTTAGGGTCTGATAGGCGTCGGCCGTAATTTGCGTGTAACCCTGTCCTCAATTTTTGCAATCGGAGGGGCTGAGTAAACGACACTTGCCTCGACGGCTCGAGTATCGCGCTCAATGAGCTCGCTAACGGGTACGTTCGTGTGGAATCCGGGTCCATCATTTGCTAATGGGGTCGGCAGAGCCATCTGGTGGCACTCCACAACTTCTTAACCCGCCTCCCGGCAGATGCCTGACCCGTTCGATAGGCTCAGGCGACCCGATGGCCTCTCCTCGATGGAGATTCTGTGGGTTTGGCTCAGGGTTTAGAATCGAATGAGAAAAGGTAGAGACACCCCTGTTCGTTTCTGAGCGGGGTCGGGCAAGGCCGCTGGGGCTCGCCTCAGTTATTTCTCCCTGGCTCTGTTTGGTACGAGGCGGCCTAGAGCCCTTCGTGGGCCGGCCTTCGAACCTCGGCCTACTGTCACCTATATCGAGTGAGGCGACAGCCGTTTCGTGACGCGACACGAAGCGTTGGGATGCAACGTTTTGCATATGTAATGTTTTGAATGCAAAATTTAATCAAAATAAAGGCGGGGTCGGTAACGTTACCTTGGTGGCATGAGTGGCGGAAAAAGCTCCTACCAGATGGGTTCGGGCCCTGACGATTGTGATGAGGTTGGAGTAACCTACATTAGAATCGCTATTCTTTGTTTTCGTATTTCGGTGGCGATCCGAGCCGTTCGATTAACTTGGGCAACCTGACAGCTTCTCCTTTGGGGGAGATTCTGTAGGCGGACCCCTCCGAACCCTTCTTGAGAAGGCAGACGTCGAAACTGGAGACGCGGGGGGCATTGAGTATGATTTTTCTGGTGAACAGAAACACCGTAGCTATCGGGGCGTAGGGTCTGCTAGTTCATCCAGTCTTACTCAAAGTTTTATGCCCGCATTTCGTGCCCCTGGTTCCAAGCGTATGGAGGGGTCGGGTGAGGAGGATATCTAGACTGGTAGACACGCTCGGCAGCCCCCGAGTGATGTTCGTGTCCCCACCGTTTGACGGGGTCGGAAGCTCGGTAAAAGAATTTTAACGCGTAAAGTAAGAAGGCAGAGATGCTTATCTTTCTTTGGATATTCGTTCGTCGTTTGCTCCCCTTCACAGAGATCCTATCGTCGGATCGTTCCGTGGTCCTGCATGGGGAGGCGAAGGGTCGTCTGCCCATGTGGGCGCCTTAATTGCCACGTCCGGAGCAGGTCAGTGGCGGGCCATACCAAGGTAGTGTCCAGTTTGACCGGGGGGGGGGGACGCCTCGTCGACCGGGACACGTCCCGTCAGTTTCGGCACGTCCCCTCAGGTGTCTATCAGCATTGATTCCGTATTTAAGGAGGGGAAGGGAGAGGGTTTTTCGTCCAACCTTTCGCCTTTCCTTAGCTGCGGTGTCTCCTCTTTAAATAGGGAGGGGAAGGAGAGTTTCATCGCACCTCTTCTTCTACCTCTGAGCCGCTACCTCTCCTTCTTCCTTTCCGCTGAATGCGTCCGTGCGTTGCGGCGGTTCCTGAGTGAGGAAGGGTAATGCCAGAGAGAGAGAGGGAAACTCACTGATCCGCTCCTGATTCCGGAGCGTGATGTCGAGTTGGAGGTCATCCAACATAGATGAGGTGGTGCGGGCCGCCTTTGCCTAGAAGAGCTTGATGCCACCGAAAGAGGAGGAGTACTGGAGGGTGCCGAGCGTCGTCAGCCTCATCGTCATTCATTGCGACCTCCCCACGGTGGGAGGCGCCTTCCGTTCAGGCACCGTTTTCGGGGTTGCGGTTGATGATGGTGGCATAGTCCCCGGATGCCCAGGTGGAGGGGCACCACAATCGCCGGCGTGGTGCTTGATGTTGCAGATGGTGACACCTTCGAAGGTCTTGCGGAGCGGTAGGGCGTCGCCGATGGGGAGAGAGACGTGATTGCCGCAGTAGATGAACTGGCCCGTGTACATGTCCTCGGTGGCGACGAAGAGCTCCTTCTGGTGCTTGTGCCTGAAGAGGTTGGTACTGCGACCTTGGTAGTAGTTGTAGTCGAGCTGGGCAGAGATTGTAATCGAAAAAGTTTTGTGGGGGAGCCCCCGAGTGGCTTGTCTATTGAATTTAAGAGTACATTAGCCCTTTTCATGATGAGATGGTTTTGTAAGCGGTGAATTTGTGCAAAAATGAACAAATCTTCGTGTTTTGTTGTGGCAAACCATTTTTTAGTTTCCTTTTCTTCGGAGGAGGTTTTTGGTGCCTTCCGATTCTTCTCATAGTTCAGCTCACAAAAACTTGGGGTACGGGCGGAACAATTCTGATCATGCTGGTGAGCGAGGAGGCCGTAGCTGCAGGGGCGTGGGTTTCCCGCAGTCGTACCAGTTGTACTTAGAATCAGTTCCCGAAGTCCTAGTTTTTGGGAGGAACTTAGAGAAAGTTTGACACATGGGATGTTTGTGAGGTAAACATACTTATATCGTTTGTACCAGCCCCTGAGCGAGGTCTGACCCCTTGCATTTTGCTGGGGTCGGATGTCACTAAAGCTCGGGGATTTGTAAAGACAAAAAACTGATAAGGACAAAGTATGTGTTTATTTAGGGGTAGAAGCGACGTAGCTGTTCGATGTTCCAGGCGTTGGTGAACACCTTGCCGTTGATGGTTTTCAGCTTGTAGGTGCCCGGGCGAAGTACTTCCACGACGACGTAGGGCCCTTCCCAGGGCGGCGAGAGTTTGTGGCGGTCCTTGTTGCTCTGCACAAGGCGGAGGACGAGGTCCCCGACGTTGAAGGATCGACCCCGCACTCGCCGGTTGTGGTACCATCACAACGCCTGCTGGTACTTAGCTGAACGGAGAAGGGCGATGTCGCGGGCTTCATCTAGTTGGTCCATGGCGTCTTGGTGGGATGCCTCGGCCCCTTGTTCGTCATATGCTCTGATTTTTGGTGCTCCATAGTCAAGGTCCATTGGAAGAACAGCCTCGGAACCGTAGACCATGAAGAAAGGTGTGTAGCCGGTGGCCCGGCTAGATGTTGTCCTTAGGCTCCAGAGCACGGCTAGAAGCTCGGTGAGCCAGCACGCACCGAACTTGTTCAACCGGTTGAAAATTCTGGGCTTAAGGCCTTGAAGAAGCATGCCGTTTGCGCGTTCGACCTGCCCGTTCGTCCGGGGGTGTGCGACGGCTGCCCAATTGATCCGGATGTGTTGTTCGTCGCAGAATCGAATGAATTTCCTACCGGTGAACTACGTGCCGTTGTCCATGATGATGGAGTTTGGTACTCCGAAGCGATGGATGATGTCGAGGAAGAATAGCACAGCTTGCTCGGATTTGATCGTGGAGATCGGTCGAGCTTCAATCCATTTTGTAAATTTATCTATGGTGACAAGCAGGTGGGTGAAGCCCCCGGGCGCCTTTTTGAGTGGCCCAACTAGGTCTAGCCCCCAGACCGCAAATGGGCTCGTGATAGGGATTGTCTAGAGCGCCTGGGCCGGGAGGTGAGTTTGCCGAGCGTAGTACTGACATCCTTCGCAGGTGCGTACAATTTGCTCGGCATCGGCTACTGCGGTAGGCCAGTAGAAGCCCTATCGGAATGCGTTCCCAACTAAGGTCCTTGGTTCAGCATGATGGCCGCAAGCCCCATCGTGGATATCGCCTAGCAGAAGTTTTCCCTATTCGCCAGGGATACAGAGCTGCAGGATCCTGATGTGACCCCATTTGTAGAGTTTGCCCTCTACAAGAACGAAGGACTTGGCGCGGCGTGCGAGCCGTCGGGCTTCCGTCTTGTCCGTTGGTAGTATGTTGCGGAGGAGGTAGTCGAGGTAAAGCGTTCTCTAGTCGTCGGGATGGTCGAACTCCGCTGCTGGGTCCTCTTCAAGCGCCATGACCTCTGGGTCGGGCGGAGCGATTGGTGGATTGGCCCCTAGGATCGGACTAGATGGGCCATCGTCGGCTTGTTCTGACCCCGTGTAGCATACCGAGGGTTTGTGTTGATCGCTGGCCAAGACGCCTGTCAGGACTGGCTCTCGGCCGGATGCTACTTTCGCGAGTGTGTCGGCTGCTTCGTTGAGGCGCCTTGGGATGTGGTTGAGTTCGAGGCCGTCGAATCTATCCTCTAGCCGTCGGACTTCTTGATAGTATGCCTCCATCTTGGCATCGTGGCAGCTCGACTCCTTCATGACCTGGTTGACGACCAGCTAGGAGTCACCTCTGACGTCGAGACGTCGGATGCCCAGCTCGATGGCGATTCGTAGGCCGTTGATGAGCGCTTCGTATTCTGTGATATTGTTTGATGAGGGAAAGTGGAGCCAAACCATGTACCTCATGCGGACCCCGAGGGGAGATATGAAGACTATTCCCACGCCGGCGCCGTTCTTCCTCAGCGATCCGTCGAAGTACATCATCCAGTACTCTTGATCGACGATTGTTGGTGGCATCTGGTCCTCAGTCCACTCTGCGATGAAGTCAGCCAGCACCTGGGATTTGATCGCTGTTCGGGGGGCATAAGTAATGCCCTGATCCATCAGCTGGAGCTTCCACTTTGCGGTTCTTTCTGTAGCGTCCTGGCTACGGACAACCTCGCCGAGGGGGAAGGACGTCACGACTGTCACAGGGTGTTACTCGAAGTAATGGCGTAGCTTTCTCTTGGTGATGAGGATGGTGTAGAGGAGTTTCTGGATTTGGGGGTAACGGGTTTTAAGTTATGCTCGGCGACCTCCCTCGGGATGCCTGGCATATCCGAGGGTTTCCACGCAAAGATATCTTTGTTATCGCGGAGGAAGTCGATGAGCGCGCTTTCCTATTCAGAGGAGAGCGTAGTACCAATGCGTACCCTCTTAGCCTCAGAGCTTCTGGGGTCTACGAGGACCTCCTTGGTGCCCTCGGCTGGTTTGAATGACCCGGTTGTTGTCTTGGCATCGGGCGTTTTTTCGGCAACCTTCTCCCTAAGGGTGATGAGCTCTTTGGAGGCGACGACCACAGAGGCGTGATCACAGCATTCGACTTTGCACTCGTAAGCGCGCTGGAAGGAGGTGCCGATGGTGATGACCCTGTGGGGGCCCGGCATCTTCAGCTTAAGGTACGTATAGTTGGGGACGGCCATGAACTTTGCGTAACATGGTCATCCTAGGATGGTGTGAAAAGCTGGAGGGAACCCCACTACGTCGAAGGTGAGGGTCTCAGTCCTGTAATTGGACCGATCCCCGAAAGTGATGGGCAGATCGATCTGCCCTAGTGGCATGGCCTGCCTACCAGGTACGACACCATGGAAGGGTGCTCAGATGGGATGGAGGTTCGTTCGATCGACGCCCATCTCGTCGAGCATTTTGGCGTACATGATGTTGAGGCCGCTGCCTCCGTCCATCAGTACCTTTGTGAGCCGTTTTGGGCTGACGATCGGGTCGACGACTAGCGGGTACCTTCTCGGGTGTGGGACGGCGCCCAGGTGGTCGGCCCGGTCGAAGGTTATGGCGGATTCTGACCATCGGAGGAAGGCAGGTGTGGCCGATTCGGCCGTATAGACCTCGCGGCGCGTGACCTTTTATCGGCGTTTGGAGTCATAGGCCGCTGATCCTCCGAAGATCATCAGGGCGCCGTTCGGAGTCAGGAAGGTGTAGTCCTTCTCCTCAACGTCGTCTCTACTGGGGGTAGGTTGCTTCCCCTGTTCCCCCTTGTTGAGGCCTCCGGACAAGTATTTGCGCATGAAGCCACATTCTTTGTATAGATGCTTGGCCGGGAAAGCACGGTTTGGGCATTGCCCCTCGAGCATTTTTTCAAAATGGTTCGGAGTGGCTTCCACGGGCTTCTAGCCACCTTTACGGTCGGCGGCGGCCACGAGCGAGGTGTCGCGCCGTTGCTTCTTATTCTTTCTCTTGGCGGGACGGTCGGAGGTGCCTTCATTGGCGGCCTCGTCCTGCCTTGCCTTGCCGTCGGTACGGTCGAAGACGGCTCCAATCACCTCCTCTCCTGAGGCGTGGCTGGTGGTGATGTCCAGGAGTTCCTTGGTGGTCCACGGGCCCCTGCGTCCCAGCTTGTGGACAAGGGATTCATAGGTTGTCCCGGATAGGAAGGCCCCTATCATGTCGGCGTCGGCAACGTTAGGGAGCTCGTTGCACTGTTGGGAAAAGCGCCGAATGTACCCACGGAGGGTTTCATCGGCCTTCTGGCGGCAGTTCTTGAGGTCCCATGGGTTTCCAGGGTGTTTATACGTGCCCTGGAAGTTACCCACAAAGATCTGCATGAGATCCGCCCAACTCTGAATGGCGTTGGACGGTAGGTGCTCCAACCACGCTCGTGCCGAATCGGCCAAGAATTGCGGGAGATTACGAATAATGAAATTGTCATCACTCGCACCACCGGCTTGGCAGACAAGCCGATAGTCTTCGAGCCAAAGCCCGGGGTTTGATTCTCTAGAATATTTTAGGATATTGGTGGGCGGTCGATACCTTGGGGGGAACGCAGCGTTGAGGATGTGTCGGCCGAAGGCCCGAGGGCCAGGCAGGCTGGGACTTGGGCTCCGGTCCTCGCCGCTGTCGTAGCATCCACCGCGTCATGGATGATAGCCATGATGGGCTTCTTCTCTTTCGTCGCCGTGGGTGCGCCTACGGGCGTCGATGGTGCTGCGCATGTCACGGCTGTGGCCGAGACGTTGATGTACCGGGATAGCGGAGCGCTGCCTGTTGCCCAGCGGCGTTTGGTGAACAGACGCGTCCTTGGTGGGACATACCGAGGGCGTGTGCTGGCTGGTGTCGGACTCACGTTGTCGAGACAACGAGCTTTCCGCCTGCTGCGCTGCCGCACGTTCGAGCAACATGCGAATTTCTCGATAGGCGCGGCGATCCTCGGACGTCGCGGCCTCCGGAAGGCCGTGTAGCAAGGCCGTTGCTGCGGCGATGTTCTGGCTTGCCCGAGCGAAATGAGGGAGAGTCCCATCATCGGTGAGGATCCTCCAATGCACATCACAGGCCGAGGTGCGTGCGTGCCCACCGTCTCCGCGACGCTTGATCTCCTCCTCGATGTTTCGGTACTCCCGGAAAAGCTGTTGCCCGGCGTCATCGATCTCCAGCTTTCGTGCTCTTAGCTGCTCCATCCTTACGTGAGATGGAGCCACTGTCTCCACCTCGATCCTGGCATCGGGGTTGCCTGTTGGGGTTGTCTCTTCTCCGAAGACGTTTTGGACGTGTCCCTTGGGGGTTTGCGTCATGAAGCATTCCCGGGAAGGGTGATGGCTCCCATTACTGGAGTCAGAGCTAGAGGATGACTCTGGATCCTCTGCGAGGAGCCCATAGAGTGTCTTCGAATCGTGTTCGATTACCCCCACGAACTCACTGTCCGTAGGCGGCTGAACCATGCGTAGTGCTAGAAGGTGGCCGGCGGTCGCTGCGGCGTTGCGGAGACCGAATGGAAACACTGTCGGGGCTCTTCGTACGGGGCCTTCCGGAAATAGGGTGATGCTGCATGGGGGCTCCCTGGATAACTGGGGTCCAAGGGAGTTGCCCCGTGGGCCCTCAAGCCTCAGACGGCTGAGGTTGATGGAAGGGAGAGACTGTGTGTCCGTGTGGGTCAGCGCCAGTTCTCCTCCTAGTATGATGATGAAATCTAGGTCGCCGAAACGCACATGTGCGCCTGGGGCCCAGCTGATTGCATGGGTGGCCATCCGAGGCCTGATTTGGAACGCGCAAAGCCCCTACCTAGCGCGCCAACTGTCGGTGTTTCGTATAGGCACCGGCAAGTAAATTTATAGTAATGCGCATTAGGCTCGGATGGTGCGCTAAATGACACAAGATTTATACTGGTTCGGGCCGAATGTCCCTACGTCCAGTTTGTTGCTGCTCGTGTTATTAGCACCGTGAACGGTTCGTAGTAGGGGGTACAAACGATCGAGAGAGGGACTGGTCCCAAGTCTCTGATGGAAGGGTTGAAAGGAGGTCAAGAACATGGTAGCCACTTGACTGTGTGTGTGTGTGTCTTCTGCTGTTCAGTCAGAAGTCCCCCCTTTTGATGGAGGAAGCGCATCCCCTTTTATAGAGGAAGGGGCTGGCTTTTACAAGGGTGAGGGCTTTAGGATGCGTACTCTACTTAGTCTTGTGGCTCACGTCTACCCGGCCTGGTTCTTCATTCTGATGAGTGCGAAGGAAGATAAGCGCCTACAATACTATCGATGTCTCTGTAGAATGTCAGGTTGGTTACAGAATGCTACCCTGTGCAGGGTATGGGCCGCAGTACAGTGGTTTTGACTTATGAGCCTCCCCCAGCCTTGCTCCACACGCCTTCTGGTTCCTATGAGTCTTCGTCGGAGGGACGCGGGGTCGGGGTCTGGAGTAGCGCCGTGGCCAAGGTCTTCTGTCTTGGTGGACCTGGGGGGTCGGGAAGCGGGCACCGCTCCCCTGGGTCAATAGCGTGGTGACGGAATACCCGTCGTCCGTGGAGATAGCAAATCCTTTTCTGGAGCTAGCGATTGTCGTATATCTTTGTCGGTTTCCGTGTCCCAGAGCTGAAGGCGGCGCCTACAACTCTACAGGGCGAAGAGCACGCACCTGTAACACTTTTCGGGCTCTGCGGCGCCCGGAAGGGTCTAAAGCACCTGTCACGTCGTTCCCCGGCAGTACTTTTCCTACCAGGGTGCAGGGTATGGTCCTTGGAGCCATGGTGTACCCGAACGTCTTATCTTGCCCTGTACCCATCATTATGAGGGAATGGGTGGAGTTGTCAGGTAAGATGAAACCAGTCTTTAGATATCGAGCAGGGCGAGGCTCGTTCCTGGCCGTCGGGTGAAACGGAGACCAATCCCTATCTCTTGGGCGAGACCAACCCTGCCCCTCTAGGGTCGGGCGAGGCGGAGTCTATCCTTCAGCCCTCGGGCGAGACTGAGCCCGCCCCATAGGCATCGGGCGAGTCGGAGACTAGCCCTGAGCCCTCGGGCGAGACCGTGCCCGCCCCAAAGGCGTCGGGCGAGGCGGAACCAAACTCCTATCGTTCAAGCAAGGAATGCTACGGCGCCCTTATCCGTCCAGAAGTTTTTATCGTTCGGTAGTTATTGGTTCCACCTTCTGGGGTACCCCGGTATTAGGTCCCCGACACTTAGTGTCAGTGGAAGACGAGCGCCTCCATAAGTACGTTATTTTGTGCGGTTCTGCCACAATTAACTTAACATCATCAAAGGCATGAGTCACACTTAGCAACACACAAAGTAAAGCATGGTGAAGCAAACAATTTTAGGTACAAACACAGATTCTAAACAGTAGCACCACAGTCACTTGCTTTAATCATACCCAGAGTTATGGGCATGCAAAAAGTGTGATTCAATACTTTTGGGAAATCTAATGAAATTATCTAAAATTTTGTTATTAACACCAAGAGCAGATTAAGCAAATAGAAAGGTCAAAATACCTCATGAAGCAGATCTTATACAACTAAGGACAGAAAATTGATAGTAACTTCAGAAATGCATATCTCAAGTTATATGCATCCAACAAGCATGATCCTTAACTTTATAGAAAGCTTATTAAATTATCTATAACTTTATTATTATAATATTAATATGATTCTACAGCTAACAAGGTTAAAAAACACTAAGAAGGCATCTCTATCCAAATTTTGACGGAACCTGCCATTCCACTTTGAATAGCTATAACTAGAGTTCTAGGCCACCAAAAGCAGTGATCATAGACATTTTAGAAAACTTAGTAAAATCACTACAACTTTTATATTATCACCAATACATGATTCCATGTTTAAATAAGCCAAAAAATACATTCATTTAGATCTGTCCAGAGGACATGCAAAAACCAGACAACAAACTTCTAAAATCTAGAACTCCTAAACCATCAGACCTATGGTCATGAACATTTAACACAAGCTATATTATGAAGTTACCTACAACTTTGGTATTCACCATATTCACATAAAACATCATTTACATCACAAAACTAATTGCACAACCAAAACTGTACATGCAACCATTTCAGCAAGTATGCGACAAGGTTCTTCATTTAGTTCTTTAACAAGGTAACATATGTATAAGTTAAACACATAGCTCACAACTACTATGAACCTAGTTAATTAGCATTGGTTCTAGGTAACATGAAACACCCTAAACACTTTAAGCAAGGATGAAGAACTTGTATAAGCAACATAATCACTAGTTGTTATATTAACATGAGAGCATACATATAAGTTATATTTGAAGCTTACCCACTACTTATCATAACTTAGCATCTTATATATCACTTAACAAGATCTATTAAAAGCATCACATGACTTAATTGCAGGCATCTACTAGCAACCTTTCATTATCCAATTATATACTAAAACATATATATATTAATTATAGGTGATGTTATAAACACCTCATTTAGAGTTGAGATTTTTATGGATGAGAGATGTTATCAAAACGTGACTACTGTATAAAGATCACATGCTCAGGTTTTATATTTTAATTACTATGAAAAAGACAAATTGCTATTGCAAGAAAACATGCAAAAGCAAGATAAATATGAAATTCAATATTTTCTACAAATGCATGGCCATATTATGTATCAACATGATATAACAACATCATACCAATGTAGTGGAACCATATTTTCCATTTTTACACCTACATAAAAATTATAACATATTTAAAACCATTTATAAAGAAATAAACAAGTTAAATCAATAAATACATCCTACTACATCCAATGACCTTGAAATTTTTACCACAGCACACACATAGCTTAAGTAGTCTTCCATAAAAATTTCACATAAATTTGAGCACCACAACTTTAGATATGAAAATAACAAGCAAAACAATCTAAAATTGCCTATTTAACAAGATTAAATCAAAACATGATAAAAACAGTACACAACTAGCATGTTTAATATTTTTCTTAGCTATAGCATGTTATCACAAGATTAACACAACTAGAATTACCATTATTGGACTTCTATAACTCAAGATATGCATCCGACAACTTAAAAGGATTTCTAAAAGCACTATGCAAGAATAAATAAAAACATCGAAACTTTCTACTTACACATATCATATTATGACTCCACTGTGTAGATCTACTCATAAGGATTCCAAAAAGTCTTCATTTGCTATTTTATAATTTTTATATCATTTATTATGATTTTCCAAAATTTAGTCAATTTAAAAGCATAAAAGAAAAACGATCTTGCATCGGGGACCTTGAACTTCTCACTAATACAACTCCCGCAAATGGGTCCTTCTTGGTACTATTCAACTGAGTCACGAGATTTGCAGTTGAGCCCTTCACTTATGTCGAATTGTTGCGTGAGGTACCTGATGTGGTTTGGAGCAGGGGACGCGCGGGAGCTCACCAGAGGATATGTGTCGGCGACGGTGGAGTGGCGAGGAGCACCAAGGGATCCGCGCGCTCCCATGGGTAGTCATGGCTCGCACCGCGCTCGTACCATGGTGGCCCGATGCGGCCTGGCCACGCATTCTAGTGACGACGGCCGGGCGGGAGCCGGCTGCTGCAGCGCATGGCGGTGGAGGCGGTCGGGAAGAGATGCGACGCGCATGGGGTGGCTCGAGGAACGCGAAGGCGAGGCCAGTTGGGACTGAGGAGGCTTGCATGTGCAGAAATGATGTCGGTCATGGAGCTTACAGGGCGGCCATGCCTGAGCACAAGAGAGAGAGAGAGAGAGAGAGCGAGGCACAGAGCGAGAATGAGAGGGGCAAGTGAGCGAGAGAGGGAGCAGAGGGCGCCATTTTCCTTTTCTTGAGCACAGCAAGGTGGCAAGCTGGCGGCTATGCAAGCAGCGAGGGCGAGCGAGGGCGCCACGTGGCCTGTAGCGCATGCGCATGATCGGCCGAGCTCTAGTTCAAAATCAACTACGAAGATAGCAATACCACCTCAAAAATACATTGAAACCTCAATCTTTATCCCTTCTTAACTCTGAATCCGTTTAGTTTTGGCACAAGCGGTACTAACAAATGTTGTAGATCTACGCGATATCTCCAACTTTGATTAAAGTGCCAAAGTCTAATTCAGCCTAGTTGGATAGATACAAGGTTCCAAAGTGGGGTTCACGAAACTTGAAAACTGAATTCAGTTTCAAGTCGACTGAAATCTCCAACTTCTCCCCTCAATATCTCCCAAACCATTTGCTGATTTGATCAACAAATTTCTCCTTGTTGTAGTGCTATGTCAGTACTACAACCTTGATTAAAGGAGTTTGCCAAAATTGACATGGTTTGCAAACTAAAATTCACCAAAGACAGGTACATAAAAACGGAAACACGCAAATTCAGTCATCCCAGACTTAGCCAAATTTCGGGATTCCAAAACAGCATTTTATTGGTTATTTTGAGCTCTGTTTGGCTAACCTAGGCACTAATTTAGGTCTTGACCATTAAACAAAGTTTGTTCTACATGAGATGAACTACAACTTTTATTTAGGTTTCACTACCATGCAAACAATCTAATCCACTGTTCAAACCAAGTCAAAGTAGCATCACGATAAAGCTTAAATTATCCTTTTTGATCTATTGAAGCATTTTCTGGCCACTTGCTCAACATGAACCCTTCATAACTTTTGTTCATAAGTGTAAGTAGAGTTGTTTGAGCAAGGTTACAAGGTTTGGTTGACATCCCATGTTATAGTTCACTTAATAAAGCGATTCAAGCAAGGATATAATTCATCATTCCATGTGACTTCTTGATTCCTAACTTCATGAAACTTTTTCACTGGTCAAGATGGATGCATGTTGATGTAATGTACATGAAACTAACAAGTTTAACATTACTCATGCCTAACCTTAACCAGGGTCCACCTGTAAGAGCCGCGATGGCTTTGAGAAGGTCGCCGAGCCTCTTCTGCTCCTTCACGATGGGCCCATACCTCCGGGCGTCCGGTGCCTCCTCGATCAGGCGGTCGGGGAAAATCGACAGGGGGCGGCATCATCGATCCTCAGGTAGAACTAGAGCTTATGCCACCCCTTGTTGGACTTCGACAGCAGGATGGACATATACTCTGATGACCGTTAGCCTCGAAGACGGATGCTTGCGCATCCCATCGGCACCGCTAGGTCCGGCTTCTTCCTCTCCTTCTTCTATAGCTCAACGATGAAGAAATACTTCCATAGCTCAAAGTGGGGCTCAATCCCTAGGTACCCCTTGCACAGCACGATGAAGGATGAGATGTGTTGAATCCCATTGGGATTCAAATGCTGCAGCTCAAGCCCATAGTAATGCAGCAACCCTCGGAAGAATCGGTGGGGAGGAGTCGTGAGCCCACGCGTGTGGAAGGGGACAAAGGAGATGACATAGCCATTGGGTGGCGATGGCACATCCTCGCCACTAGGTATGATTCACTCCATCACCGCGGTCCTTGCGCGGAGAAGGCCCTTCTTAACTAGACCCTCCATGCGTGTGGAGATCATCAGAGCAAATCCATGGCTCCATCAAGGAATGGGGATGGCGATGCAGAAGATGCGGTGGTGGTGTAGGGCTGGAGGGTGAAAACTTCACTGGTGATGGAGCAGAAATAGGGGAGCAAAGGTCGGAACTCGAGAGCGAAAGGCAGAAAGACTGGAGGGGCAAGGATGCGGCTGCGCGTATGGAGGCTAGGGAGAAATGGCTCTATTTATAAGGTAAGGGCGAACAGGTGAGGGGCGAACCATCCGCCTAAATTAACGCACCCCACGCCTCGCTAGATCCATTTCCTTCGGGGTCATGCCCTCACCGTTCCACATCGCATCAGTTGCATTGCTGCCTCAAAAGATGAGTGCATGCCTATCCAAATCTTCCCCACGAAGGATTGACATTCAAGGTCTATGGGCCGCCACAGGTAAGAGGGATACAGAGCTGAAAACACTCCCATGGCCCATTAACGCCTAGGAGTTTGAAGGCTATCCACCAGTGGGTTCACGACCGCTCTAGGTTACCCTAGAGTGAGGCGAGGTTAAGGATGGGCCCTCTAGCGGCCAATACCCGAGGCGTGCAAAGCGCCACAGGCGTCTCAACCCTCATTTCGAGTCTTGGATGATGCAAGGTCCATGGTTTTTCCCCGAAGAAAGGCATCGAGCCCTCAGACCGGTCGAATAGATTCGAGAACTATATGGACCGGCCACCAAGAATCTAGAGTCAGTAACTAGCTGATCTCGAACCGGGCCCCCATGAAGGGGATGCTGGGGCTCCACTCAAACAAGCCCGTTAACAACTCATTGAGCACCGTGCTTCGTCTAGCGAGGAAAGCATGGCATGGCTCAGCCCCTCTATTCTAGCGAATGGACGCGTGAGGGACGACAATCACAAGATGAACCGACCCCCCGACTGGATCCCTGCTATGCATGGGGGCTTGGGGACTTGGCATCACAAAGAGACCGAACACGCGATCGTAGATAAACGATGAGTCACCTCTGATTGCGGAAACCGTGAATGGACTGCAAAGCGACAGTAACGAACAATATTCCCGTGTGCCCTCAAACGATGGATCACAAAAATCCTTTGCTTGAGTGTCTCATTCCTCCAATGGCTCGGGGGCTACCACCGGATATCTATAACCAGGTATCCCAGCCAAAGGATTAATGAGCGTCATGTCGGCTCATCCAATGGTCAAGGACGCAACTGTGTCCTTATCCAACCCCTAGTGGCCGGGCCACGCCTCGTCCGACTCCGAGAATGAGGTTTCCATCTCGTCCGACCCCGACAGCCGGGCCATGCCTCGTCTAACTCTAAGGATGAGGTTTTCACCTCGTCTGACTCCAAGGACGAGGTTTCTGCCTTGTATGACCCCTAGGGGTTAGGTCACACCTCGTCTGACTCCGAGGATGAGGTTTCCACCTCGTTCGAATCTAAGGATGAGGGATCCGCCTCGTCCGACGTCTAAGGGCTAGCTCTGCCTCTCCCGACCTCTAAGGGTGGGCTCCGCCTTGCCCAACGCCTGAGAGAGGGCTCCACCCCTCGGTTTTGGGCTCCACCTCACCTCACACTAAGGCCGTAGGCTCTGCCTTGCCCACCCTTGGGCGTGACTCTCGATAGAACCCATGCTGCCGCCAACCACTATGGGCCAGAAAGTATGACCCAAGGTCAAACTTTTTGGCCTGTGCAGGGAGCGGACACATCTCAACATGAGCCATCCCCGCACATGTCATTCCTGGGAACTCACATCATCCACAGTGATAGACGTATGGTCACTATGCTGCCTACTCCCTGTGCGACCACTAGTTAGCATGCTAGTTCACCGCGCCGCCCACTGGGGCAGGGTGGGACATCATGACCCACTGATAATGCCAGGGCATGGCATCATCAGTGTACAGGCCTCAGGCGTGGAGCCATCCTTGTCACCACCTGCAGTGTCAGTAGGACCCGCACAAAGGAAACGAAAGGCCCAGCGATCATGAAGGACTTCCTCTCCCTCTAGTTCTCCTCTCTTCATCCACTATAACCCATGCTTTCCCTTGGCCTATAAAAGGGAAAGCAGGGCACCCCACTAAGGAGATCAAGTCCATGAGCATAGGAACACATCACACTCAAACCTCGAACACATAGCTAAGCAGCAACCGCGCTCTCGGCACTCGTTCTCTCCTCTCACCAGAGACTTGGGACCTGTCCCTCTCTCAACTATTTGTAACCCCTACTACGATTTTTCCATGCTAGTAACACAAGCGGTAGCATCGAACTAGACGTAGGGACATTCTACCTGAACCAGTATAAACCTCGTGTCCTCTTAGCACACTATCCAAGCTAGACGCGCAATATTAGAAATTTACTAGTTGGTGTTTACTCAAAACACCGACAGTTAGCGTGCTAGGTAGGGGCCTTTTGCGTGTCTCGACATCAACACCAGGCCTTGGATGGCTAGTCACGGCACCAGCTAGGTCCTAGGCACACACGTGCACTTTAGGGACCTAGACTTCATTGTCACGGTGGAGGGAGAGCTGGCGTGGGTGCTCGTCATCATTCAACCCCTCCACTCCACCAGCCTCAACGCAATCACCGAGGTGCTCGAGGAGCTACGGCTATGTGTGTCGGAGGCCCTTGCCCCCGAGAGCGGCTAGCTCCTCAACTTTCACTACAGGAGGTTGGAGCATCAGCTCGGTGTCTTCCTGGAGACCCCAACCGTCCCGGGAGGGCCTGTGCCACCTCACCTTCTTGTTCGCCAATGTCATGGCGTAGCTTACTAGGGGAGAGCCTCTCTCCCCAAAGTACCTCATTCGGAGTGCCTCGATGGTGCTCCTGTTTGGTCTCCGCAACGCCGCAGAGACCGTTGGCCACCTTGTGGTGCAATGCATGATTCCATCCCCCGCGAATGATGAGTTAATGGGGGTGATCGAATACATCATGGAGTATTTCCACAACCTCCTAGTAGAGGAGCCGGAGTCACCCTCTAGCTCTGACTCAAGCAAGGGGAGCCATCACCCCTCTCATGAATGCTTCATGACAGGTACCCCCGAGGGACACGTCAAAAGCATCCACGAGGAGGAGGCTACCCCAATGAACGACCTCGATGATGAGGTCAAGGGGGATGTAGGTGAAGGCCTAGCACCTAGAGCTCGAGGAGGCGTGACTCTAGCTCAAGGAGGAACTCACGGAGCTCGATCGTGAGATCAAGCGCCATGGAGATGGGGGGCGCGCACGCGCCATGCCCATGACGTGAACCGGAGGATCATCGGGGACGATCAAGCGCTCCCGTCCTTCACTCGGGCAAACCAAAACATCGCTGCTACGGTAGCCTTGCTCAGGGGGTTGTCGAGGCCTACAACTTGTGAGGATCAACAGGCCCACCATGAGATTCGCACGCTGGTCGAGCGTGTGGCTACGCAGCTGGCCGAGAGCTTGCTGTCTCGGTGATGGGAGCTCAACGCCAGCCAGTGCATGCCCTCAGTGTGACCTGATAAGGGTGCATCAGTTCACCAGGCGGCGCACAGTGGTAGGTCACTCATCATGGCTCCAATGCATGAGCATCTCGGCCGCAACCATGACATGCGCGACACCATCGATGCCCACTGGCATACCCACGACGATGCGGGAGAGGGGGCCAGCTACGGTTACCATCCTTGACAGGGTAGACGCTACGAACATGAGGAGGACCGGAGTCATAGCCCTGAACCAATGGGGCCCCAGGCTTTTAGTTGGCATATCCTCAAGGCGGCGCTCCCACCCTAATACCACCCGTCGACTAACGTCCTGAAATACTCTAGGGAAACGAATCCTGTTCCTGGCCAACTTAGCCCTAAACCAATGGGGCCGGTGATGCGGTCAGTGATGACTTCGTCATCGGCAATCTCCCCCTATTCTTGGCCAACTCGGCGCGAACATGGCTAGAGCACCTTCCGCACAACTACATTTAGAGTTGGGCAGACCTGAAACAAATCTTCATGGGGAACTTCCAGGGCGCTTACGCGCGCCCTAGGAACCCCTAGGACTTGAAGAACTACCGACAGAAGTCGGGAGAGACTCTCCATGAGTACATCCGACGCTTCTCCCGGTAGTGCAACGAGGTCCCCAATAACGTCGATGCCACCATCATCGGAGCCTTCCTATCAGGGACCACCTATGAGTCCCTGGTCCATAAGTTGGGATGTAAGGGCCCACGGACTACCAAGGAACTCCTCGACATCGCGACCAACCACGCTTCTGGCGAGGTGGCGGTTGGAGCAATTTTTAATAGCTCTAGAGGCAAGGCTAAGCGGGATGAGGATGCTGATGAAGGCCCCTCCAACCATTAGAATAAGAAGAAGAACTAGAAACGGCATGGGGGCTCGCTCGTAGCCACCGCCGAGTGAAAAGTCGGTCGAGCGCCGGTCGAGGGCACCCCCGATCACTTCGACAAGCTGCTCGAGGGGCCATGCCCAAACCATGCCTTCTCCATCAAACACATGTACAAGGATTGCTCCCTCATGAAGCGTTTCTTCACCGACGGCTCCCAGAAATGGGAGTAGAAGAAGAAGCCCAAGGCAGAAGCCGACGACACCAGAGAGAAGGATGGCGGTTTTCCTTTGCTGGATGGCTGCCTCATGATCTTCAGTGGGCTAGAGGCATACGACTCCAAGGGCCGACAGAACCTTGCATGTCGAGAGGTTTACGAAGCCGAGGTCGCCATGCCCGCTTTCCTCAAATGGTCAGGCTCTCCCATAACCTTTGACCGATCCAACCACTCGGATAGCGTCACATACCTAGGTAGGTACCTGCTCGTGGTTGACCCTATTGTTGGCACGAAGCGTCTCACCAAGGTACTGATGGACGAAGGCAGCGGCCTCAACATCATGTACATAGAGACACTTGATGCCATGGGCATCGACGGATCGTGCATCCGGTCGACCAGGGTGCCATTCCACGACATCGTGCTAGGAAAGCAGGCCATACCGATCGGGCAAATCGACCTGCCCGTCGCCTTCGGGAATCCATCCAACTATAGGACCAAGACCCTCACCTTTGAGGTAGTCGGGTTCCCCAAGCCTACCACGCTATTTTGGGGCGACAGTCTTACGCGAAGTTCATGGCCGTCCCCAACTACACCTACCTCAAGCTTAAGATGCCGGGCCCACGTGGGGTCATAATCGTCGACACTTCTTTCCAGAGGGCCTACGAGTGCGAGGTCGAGAGCTGCGAGCTCGCTTCAGCAACCCTTGCTTCTATGGAGCTCGTAGCCATCGGGAAGGACATCGCTGAAGGAGCGCCCTCGTCAACCCTAACAACTCCGCCAACAAGACAGTGTGCATCGGCACCGCCCTCTCCCCCAAGTAGGAAGGAGCGCTCGTCAACTTCCTCTACACCAATCGAGACATCTTTGCATGGAAACCCTCGGATATGCTAGGGATTTAGAGGGAAATTGCCAAGCATGCCTTGAAGATCAAGCCGGGTTCCTGGCTGATCAAACAACGCCTACGCCGCTTCAATGAGGAGAAGTGCAGGCTCATCAGCGAAGAAATCGCTAAGCTCTTGGCAGTTGGTTTCATCAAGGAAGTATACCACCCAGAGTGGTTGTCCAATCCTGTTCTAGTTGAAAAGAAAAGTGGGAAATGGAGAATATGTGTTGACTACACGAGCCTCAATAAGGCATGCCTAAAGGATTCATTTCTTTTGCCACGCATAGATTAGGTAGTTGACTCAACCTCAGCATGTGAAACCCTATACTTCCTTAATGTGTACTCCGGGTACCATCAGATCGCAATGAAAGAGTCCGACCAGCTCGTGACCTCTTTCATCACCCCATTTGGATTGTTCTGCTATGTTACGATGTCGTTCAGACTCAAGAACACTGGGGCTACATACCAGCGTTGCATGACCAAATGTTTTGGAGACCTCATCGGGTGAACCGATGAGGCTTACGTGGACGACATCGTAGTCAAGTCCAAACAGACCGACCAGCTCATGGCCGACCTAGAGCAGACCTTTAGGAAGCTCCGAGAGAACAGCATCAAGCTCAACCCCAGAAATGCATCTTTGGGGTCCCAAGAGGTATGCTGCTCAGATTCATCATCTCCGAGCGTGGCATCGAAGCTAACCCGGTAAAAATATTAGCCATCATGAAGATGGGCTCGATTCCGAACTTAAAGGGGGTTCAAAAGGTTACCGAGTGCCTCGTAGCACTTAGTCGCTTTATTTCGCGCCTCGGCGAATGGGGGCTCCCCCTTTACTAGGTCCTGAAGAAAACCAACCGATTTGCGTGGATGCCTGAGGCTAAGGAGGCGCTTAACAAGCTCAAAGTATTCCTAACAAAGGCCCTGATTCTGGTCCCGCTGGCTGAGGGAGAGCTGCTCCTACTCTACGTCGCAGCTATGACTCAGGTGGTCAGCGCCGCCTTGGTTGTAGAATGGGGAGAAGAGGGACATGCCCTCAAGGTACACCGCCCTGTGTACTTCATTAGCAAAGTCTTGTCTGACTCCAAGACACGCTTCCTCCAGATCTATAAGCTCCTATATGCCATCCTAATCACCAAGAGGAAGCTACGCCACTACTTCGACTCACACTAGGTGACCGTCGTGTCATCTTTCCCCCTCGGCGAGGTTATCTAGAACCGGGAGGCCACGGGGAGAATCGCAAAATGGGCGCTTGAGCTGATGGATCAGGGTGTCATGTACGCCCCACGAACAGCCATCAAGTCTTAGGTACTGGCTGACTTTGTGGCCGAATGGCCCGAGATCTAGATGCAATTGGTGGACATCGATCAGGAGTACTAGACGATGTACTTTGATGGATCACTGATGAAGAAGGCGCCAGCGTCAGGCTAGTTTTTGTTTCCCCCTGAGGGTGCGCATGAGGTACGCGATTCGCATCCACTTCCCGATTTCAAATAATGTGGCTGAGTATGAGGCACTTGTCAATGGCTTGCGCATCACCATTGAGTTGGGCATCCGACGGCTTGATGTCCGAGGCGACTCGCAACTGGTCATCGACCAGGTCATGAAGGAGTCAGCTGCCACAACGCCAAGATGGCTACGTATTATCATGAGGTCCGACAGTTGGAGGATAGGTTTGACGGCTGTCGCACCCAATTTTGCATAACAAAACCAAGTGCTCATATATGTGCGCCCAGGATGTCCAAACACACATATAATCTCAAATTGCAATAATATCAAAGTAAAGTACTTTATTACATCGCATATGTCATCACTTAATTATCACAAGTCTTGCTCGTTAGCAACACTATTACATAGAGTAGAAAACTAAGCCCAAAACGCCATAGGGACTCCAACTAGGGAACATCCCCCTAGTAATCCTAGACATCCTCTGGAAACTCTTCATATGCATTATCTGTTTCCCATCTAGGGATTTTCATTGACTGTAAACAAGTGTAAGCGCACCATGCTTAGCAACTATATCAAAGGGATCTATGAGGCTCAAAGGCTAGACACGGTTTGACTACGGTTAGCAATTTTAGTTGGTCAAGTTTTAGCATTCTGAATCACTACTTTAGTAAATAAACCCAACCCAAGTGGTAGTAATGAATAATCAAGATTATGTCAATTCCCAACCATCCATAGTAACCACTAATCATGAAGGATCTAGACCGTCCGTATCCATGAGAATGGCATATAACAGGTTAAATATTTCTATAGAAATTGTACAACTTTACCCACCGAGCCGTGATTCCCAATGCCGGGGTTTGCAAAGCCCACATCACCTCTACCTAGAAAGTGTGGCAGGGTTTCACTACATAACCCTTTGCTAGTCACACTAACAGGTCGTAGCTGCTAAGGTTTCAGTCGTCTAGCCATATGTGGCCCTCATCTAGGAGTGGCACTCATGGTCGCGGCACGGTACACACCCTAGTATGAAAAGAAACATACCAACTAGTGCCCCCTCTTGCCCTTACGGAAAGCTACAGACGAGCTAGTATAGTCTAGTTAACAGGTTAAAGTCAGAGCCATTTGACACTCGGGGTAGTACAAAACCTCCTAGGTGGTGGCTTCAGGATTACGTCCTTATGGAGAGGCACTAGAGCACTCAACCCAGTACTCTAGCCCCCAAATTATTCCTAAAAAGCTCCATTTTAACATATTGCATAATACCTTTAGTCATGTTTAACAATTATTTTATGTTGAGTGCTGCAGCATCTATCCAAAATGCATCCCAAACCATAGGTATCAAGGATATGTGGTACAATTAGTAATCTAGCTAAAGTCCTTAAAGGTAATTCAAATTTAAACACAAGCATGTATATGAATTGTAGTGTTCATAGGTACAAGGGGCCTTTGCTACACTTGCCTTCCTCAAATCTTCCTTCCTGGTACTGCTGGTCACCCAATTGATCCTCAGCAAACTCAACTTGTTCATCCTCTATAAGTGATCCAATCCACCAATCAAGCATCCAATCCAATCATTACATGCATACAAATAGGCTTCTATTAGAAAAGTACACCAAACAAAAGAAACAGAGACTAAAAAGCTTGTAGAACTAATCTGCGTACTGCTACGAACACATGAGCGAAAGAATCACTCCAATCGGACTTAAAACGCAAAAGTTATGCATAACACAAGTTTCAATGGCATTTCTGTAAATAAACCAAACTCAAATTTGAATTTAAACTAATAAAATCTGAATTTAAATGAATTATGGATGGCACGCACTATTATTTAGAAATACAGGGGCTAAGTCATAAGAAAATAGGACTAAAAATAAATGATTTTGAACTATGGTTGGACTGCAGGTTGATTCTGATAAAACCGAAGGGCTAAAGCACAAAAGTGCACGGTGGGTCACGGTTGACCGTGTCGTGGGCTGACTGGGCGGCAACGTGGCACCCTCTGGTTGGTATGGTTTACCATGCCTGTGGTGGGTGCACTGACGCGGCGCTGTGGACCAAGTCCTTAGCCCTACGGTGGACCGGTTACACACCCCAAAGGGGTACGCGATCTCAGCCACTGATCAAAGAACGAATGGCGCAGAAAAAGGGGGAGGTTTCCCTTGGCCGCACAGTTCTAGCGGCGGTGGCACCATTGATGCCAGTGAGTCGAGCACGACGGCGAATGCCAGGATGGTGATTTCGGACACGCCGTTCCAAATGGAGAGCACGGGGATGATGTGCACGATCTCGCGAACTCAACGAAATGCAAATCTAGGGCGGGGAACACGTCAAGACGATGGACCCACAATGGCGCCATGGTTGGTAAGATAAGGAGCATGCTGATACAGTGATTCTGTGAACGAAAAATGGAAACGAAGGCGTAGGATCAACGAGGGGTATATCGCAGGTCCGATGCGAGGGTTTGCGGCGTCCGGGAAGGCACCACAGGGTCTGGTGACGTGCGACGGTGGCTGGTGAGAGAAAATGTCACTGGTGAGCTTGGATTCAGACCAAATCGTTATGAAAATGAGAAAGGAGAGCACCTACGGTCACATCATTACCTAGTGATGCTCCCGAGCATGCTTGCGACGGTGAATAGGGCTTTGAACGGTGAATTTGATTGTGGCAGCGAGGGAGTTAGAGCAGAGAGTGAAAACAAGAGAGGCAGGGCTTGGCAGCGGGTTTTGTAGGTGAGCAGGGGCAATGGAAGGGGAAATGGGCATGTCATCAATCATCCCGGCATCACCGCGGGTTTGAACGCCTTCCCTTGATGGCTTGTTGGCCCGGCGGGAAGGAATCTGCCATTTATGGTAGGTGCGAGCATTCTAGCACGGTGAGGAAGGAAGGGGAAGGGAGCGGCTGACGTGCGGGTCCCGCGGTGCAGTGAGAGGAAAGAGATCAGGTGTAGGCATGTCTTAGACATGGAGCAGGCCGCTGCTTGGGCCGAGCGATGCGTCGAGCTGGGCCGCGTGGGCACACGCGTGCGGTGAAGAGAAGGGCGCGGGAGCTAGGCCGCCAATGGCCCAAGGCCGGATCCAGGTGCGGGATGCGGAAGGAGGAAGGGGTTGGGCCGGCTTGGGGTTGGGCTGGAAAAGAAGGAGAGAGGTTTTCAAAGAAAAATCCTTTTCCATTTCTAGTTTTCAAATCTAAGCCAAAACTCAAATGAGTTTGAATTTTTAACTCCAAACAACTTATCCCTACACTCAACCAAAATCATGTACTTCAGCATGAATGCAATCAATCAAGTTTCTAAGCCTTATTGTTAATTTTAATTAGCCAAAATTATTATTTTACCTATGTTATAATGCATCAAAATTTAAGTAAATGCTCAAATTTAATAACTAAATTATTAATGAATTTTTAGGGTGTTACAAACCTACCCCCCTTAAGATGAATCTCATCCTCAATATTTGGATGATTCGAAAAGATTAGGATAGTTAGATTTTAGATCATCCTCTCTTTCCCAGGTTGCCTCATCTACAGAATGCCTATTCCACTAAACCTTACACATTCTTATAATCCTGCTCCTTGTGATTCTCTCAGCTATTTCCAAAATTCTCACTGGATATTCTTTGTATGAAAGATCCTTCTAGATACCTAGTTTGTCCAAAGGTAACTGCTCGTTGGGTACCCTCAAACATTTCTTAAGTTGTGATACATGGAAAACATCATGAACACCTGAGAGTTATTCTGATAATTCTAGCTGGTAAGCAACTTCTCCTCTCCTGTTGATGATCTTGAAGGGTCCCACATACCTAGGTGACAACTTTCCCTTAGTATGAAACCTCTTAACTCCTCTCATAGGTGAAACTTTGAGATAAATGAAATCACCAATTTCAAACACCAATTCCCTTCTTCTCGTGTCAGCATAGCTCTTCTGTCAAGATTGTGCAACCCTCAAGTTTTGTCTCACTGTTTGTACCTATTTCTCAGCTTCTTGCAATACATCTGGCCCAAAAACTTGACTCTCCCCTATTTGATTCCAAAATAGTGGTGTCCTGTATTTTCTGCCATACAAGACTTTAAATGGTGCCATCTTAAGGCTTTTCTGGTAGCTATTATTATAAGAGAATTCAGCATAGGGCAAACTCTTATCCCAACTATATCCTCTAAAATCTGATTTGTTCTCTCGGTCTGCCCATCTGTCTGATGATGATAAGCTGAGCTAAAGTTTAACTTCGTGTCCATGGACTCATGCACTACTACAAAAACGATTTGTGGCAACGGCTCTCTTTTTTTGTAGGGGCAGCTCTATATTGAGCCGCCCCTACAAATGGTTGCCAAATGAGCCGCCCTTACAAATGGATTTGTAGGGACAGCCGGTGTTATCAGCTGCCCCTACAAATGGACCGATTTGTAGGGGCATCCCTATATCCAGCCGCCCCTACAAATCGGATTTGTAGGGGCGGCTCAATATTAAAGCGCTCCTACAAATAGACGTCGAGTATTAAAAATTAAGCACTAAAATTCAAATTTTATAAACAACCTCGGATGGAGAAACAACAAAAATGAAAGTTGTAGATCTCGAAAAGTTATAAAACTTTGTAGCTGACAACTTTTTAATTTGAAATCATCTTTTGAAGGAAAACTATGTTTGAATTTCCAAAAATTTGAAATTTGAATTTTTTAAACGACCTCGGATGGACAAACAGTAAAAATGAAAGTTGTAGATCTTGAAAAGTTATGAAACTTTATAGTTGATAACTTTCTCATTTGAAATCATCTTGTCATGGAAAACTATGTTCGAATTTCTCAAATTTGAAATTCAAATTTTATAAGTGACCTCGGATGGAGAAACTACCAAAATGAAAGTTGTAGATCTCGAAAAGTTATAAAACTTTGTAGTTGATAACTTTTTCATTTGAATTGGTTTAGGGCCTCAAACAATCAATTTATGCTCAGTTTTGTATAATATGTGGGGAACCGAAATGGATTGTAGACACAAGTGAACACGAGGTGCAGTGGTAGAGGAGTTTGCGCGCGAGGGAGAGGTTGCGGGTTTGAATCCCGCTCGACGCAAAGTGTGCAAAAATCATGAAAAAAATGCTAGTCCGATAGATTGGGTGGTGTGGCTGCCGGTGGAGACCTCCTCGAATTAAAAAAATTTTGCTATTTTTTTGCCCCTTTTTCGTGATTTCTGGAAAATGATTTGTAGGGACGGCTCAATATCCAGCCGCCCCTACAAATCAATTTGAATGCATGATTTGTAGAGACCCTTGCGTAGGGGTGGCTGGGCAAACCGCCCCTACCGAGCCTCTAGAGCCGCCCCTACAAATCATGATTTGTAGTGATGCAACTTCTGCCAAAAATGATATGTGAATTGTGTACCCCTATCAGAAACAATTTTCTTTGGTACCCCATGTAAACAAACAATCCTTTCCATGTACAGCTCTTCTAACTTTGCACCCGAGTAAGTTGTCTTAACAGGAATGAAATGTGTCACTTTGGTCAGACGATCTACAATTACCCAGATAGAGTCATATCCCCTCTGTGTATGGGGTAATCTCACTATGAAATCCATTCCAACTTCTTCCCATTTCCACTCGGGTATCTTCATAGGTTGAAGTAAACCTACTGCCCTCTAGTGCTTTGCCTTTACCCTTTGGCACGTATCACATATGGCCACATGTTCAGCTACATCTCTTTTTAGCAATGTTTTCCTAAATGCTAAACGGTCTTTACACGGTCGCCCTTCGTTTAGCATTTAGGCTGTTTACACGGTGTTTAAATGAAGTTAAATGGTCTAAATGGTTTCGTACTTTTAAAAAAATACATATAATTATATATGTGCATGTAAAAAATCAAGTATTGTAGCATTTATACATATTTATCCGAGTAAAAATCAATTATTTTGGTATGTATATATATTTATGCATGTGAAAAGAATTATAGATATTTATGCATGTAACATATCAAGTGTACACATTTATAAATATAATAAACTTAAGTATACAAATTTATCCATACAAAACTAAACTAGATTTACCTCGTGTTCACCTAAACAGACGTTTAAATAGTTGTTTAGCCCGTTTAATGCTGTTTATCTCCGTTCCGTTTAGGCCGTTTCCCCATTTTTTGACCGTTTAAACGGTCAACCGTTTAATTTCTGTTTACCCCCTAAACAAAACAGTTATCACCGTTTACCGTTTACTGGCCGTAGGCCGTTTAGGCGAACACTACTTTTTAGTCCGTACCACCAATATCTCTCTTTAAGATCAAGATACATTTTAGTACTCCCCGGGTGTATGGGATAGGCCGAGTCATGAGCTTCCCTCAAAATAGACTCTCTAATAGACTTCACTTCTAGCATACAAATCATTTTACCAAATCATATTGTTCCTTGATCATCCATGTGGAAACCTAGGACTCTACCGATCACTATACGCTCAGCAATATCTTTGATTTTCTCATCATTCAACTATCCCTTATGATTCTCTCGTTCTAAAGTAGGTTCTACCTCTAACTCCATAGTGTTAATACCCAAATTTAGGTATTTGAACTCCTCACACAACTGTCTAGGTAATTGAGTTGCATAGGCCATGTTTACATAACTCTTCCTACTCAAAGCATCTACTACAACGTTAGCTTTTCTTGGATGATAGTGTATTTCCATGTCATAATCCTTAATCAACTCTAGCCACCTGCGCTGCCTGAAATTTACATATGACTGAGTGAATATATACTTCAAACTCTTGTGATCGATATAAATCTCACACTTGTGACCAATCAGGTTATGCCTCCAAATCTTGAGAGCATGTACCATAGCTGCTAACTCTAGATCATGAGACGGATAATTTAACTCATGTTTTCTTAGTTGTCTAGATGTGTAGGCAACAACTCGACCCTCTTGCATAAGAACGCAGCCTAGACCTTGCCATGAGGCATCACAATAGATAGAGAAGCTTTTGGTAAGATTAGGTAAGACAAGCACTAGGGCAGAAGTCAGTCTCTTTTTCAACATTGCTTGGACCATACAAATTTGGCATTCTTCTCTAATAGGGCAGTCATAGGTTTTGCTAACTTAGAGAATCCCTCGATAAATCTCCTATAGTACCCAGCCATACCAAGGAAACTCCAAATCTCACTAACATCCTGAGGTGGCTTCCAACTCAACACATCTCTAACCTTCTTGGGATCTACTGCTACTCCACCATTAGAGATTATGTGGCCAAGGAAAGATACTTCATTTAGCCAAAACTCACATTTGCTAAACTTAGCATAGAGCTGATGTTCTCTAAGCTTTTGCGATACTAGCCTCAAATGTTTGTCATGTTCTTCTTCATTCTTAGAGTAGACTAATATATCATCAATAAACACAACGACAAACTTATCAAGATACTCCATGAATACTTTGTTCATCAAATACATGAAGTAAGCAGGTACATTTGTCAGACCAAAAGACATGACTATGAACTCATATAATCCATATCGGGTCACAAAAGCTATTTTGGTAATGTCAGAATGTCTTATTCTCAACTGATGGTATCTAGATTGGAGGTCGATCTTGGAAAATACATAAGCTCCTTTCAACTAGTCAAACAGGTCATCGATTCTAGGTAGTGGATACTTGTTCTTAATTGTGACCTCATTAAGTGATCTGTAATCTATGCACATTCTTTGTGTACCATCTTTCTTCTCTACAAACAACACTGATGCTCCCCAAGGTGAAGAACTAGGTTGGACATAACCCTTATCTAGCAGTTCCCTTATTTATTTCTTAAGTTCCACTAATTCAGTCACTCCCATTCTATAAGGTCTCTTAGCTATGGGTGTAGTTCCAATTAAAAGTTCAATTATAAAATCAATATCTCGTTCAGGTGGCATACCTGGTAACTCATCAGGGAACACATCTAGATACTCATTTGCTATCCGTATATCCTCTATTGTTGTGCCCTTCAATTGATTAACCCGATAGATTTCCAATGCTGACTGTGTTGCTACATACTCATCTTTCTCTCCAAATGGAGTGGTTAGATTCACGAAATTGTTTCCACAATTTATAACTACCTTCTGGGACCTCAACCAATCCATACCGACAATAACATCAATTCCATATGAGTCTATAACTACAAGGTTGGCTTGAAATTCTACCCCCTTATAATGAGACTAGCAGCTAGGCATATCCAATTTGCTTTCATTTCCCCTCCAAGTGAGTTTACTAACATGGGTTTCTTCATAACACATACAGAAAATACCATGCTTCTTTATGAAAGTATATGTTATGAAGGAATGCGAAGCACCAGAATCGAAAAGAACTATAGCTGAGTTTGAGTTGACCAGAAACATAACGATCACCACATCAGGTGCCTCCTGAGCTGTCTCTGCAGTCACATGATTAACCTTTCCACGAACATAATTCTGCTGCATATTAGCCGTCTTCTTAGGACATCTATTGAAGTAATGTCCTAGTTCTCCACAGTTGAACCATCTGTTGTCATTAACTGCATTTGGCACCTTTGGTGTGCCATTTTTTTGTGGAGCATTGGGGACATTGCTCTTAACAGGAGCATTGTTAGGTTGTTGCTGGCACTGGACTAGTGCCCTATACTATTGATGCTGTTGTTGTGCACACTGTGGTTGCTGGTTATGGTTGATCAGACTGGACTGACCCTGATAGCGCTGCTGTGGATGAGTATGTTGAGAATTGGTACGGAAGCGAGAGTTGCTCCTGGATTGCTATCCCTGGAACTTCCTTTTCTTGTCCTCTATCTCACGGCGCTTGTTCTCAATGACAAAGGCTTTATCCACTAGTTGATGAAAACTAGCAAAGGTATGAGACAACAACTGGTATTGGAGGCCATCATTCAAACCTTCCATGAACAGTTCCTGCCTCTTGTCATCATCCTCCACTTCAATAGGTGCGCACCATGACAATTGTATGAACTTATCATGATACTCAGCAACCGACATGCTCCCCTACTTGAGAGCCAAGAATTCCTTCTTCTTGAATTTCATCAATCCAGCAGGCACATGATGAGAGCGAAAAGCACTACGAAATGTAACACCTCGGGTGTTAGCCTTGCATAACTTGACTCGCATAACATGAGCATGAGCATCAAGCATTCATAAATCATCACTTACAATTGAAACATTTGATCGAAACATATGAAACATTGCTTGTTATCTCATGTTCCTTGGAACATATGCCTATGATCATGTGCAAATGAATGCAAGTGGGTAATGTTGGTCACTAAAACACTTTAGCTACACTTAGGTTAACAAAAGAAACCTTGTTCATGAAGGTCACCTTTCATGATCAAGCACTTAAGTAATATCACATGTGTTGACCTGGATAGCTATATGAGTGACTACTACATGAAATGCTTAAATGACCTTGCAAATTGTTTAAACATGCTTAGGATATCATTAGGAACAACTTTGGTATTTAGTGCTAAGACTAGTTTGGTCATTTAGCCATGGTTTGTGTATGTATCATGATTTCAAAGTGACATGTTTGACTAAAGTTGAACTAGGTGTTAGGGACCTTGCATGGAGGAGTTCACTAAAGCAAAGTTGTAGTGTTTGACATAAGGAACAACTTTTATTTTTGGGTCATGGACTGATTTAGCTTCTAACATGCTTGAATGGGTCCCACAAAAACCAGCAAAATCTTGATTTCAACACTTAAGCATTTTTCTAAGTCTAGGTTCATCGACCGACTGACAGGCTCACTTTAGGGATGTTTTTTTCTCAGTTTCGGTTGCGAATTAGCACGAGATCATTGAACGACATTTGTAGCTGGTACTTAGGTCTACGAAATTTATTCAGGAGGTTTGTACTAAGGAGCCACGGATTTGCAGATAAATCAACGAGAAAACAAGCTGTCAGGCGTCCCGTTCGCGTCTGAATCAACTGAATCGCAACGTTCAGTGGCCGACCGCCGTCAGGCCTTGGCCGCCGCGTGGCGCGGGAAATGGCCACGTGTCGCCGCCGGTCTGTCCACGCAGGCCACGACGCGCCCGAGCGCACCTTCATCACGCCAGCGCCCGCCCGCACTCAGCCGAGCACCCATTTGCTTTGCCTCGGTCCCCTTCGCCGCCTCTCGCGGCGCCAAAGAAGATTTCCGCAGACTCCGCCCGTCACCATAGTCGCGCACATACTCGCGCTTAGCCACTCCAAAGACCACCACCATAGCTCCACCGTCTCCCCAAAGACCCGTAGCTTCTTCCCATGCCCGCCATTCGCGTTCGGTAAGCGTCGGCGCCGCCGTAAAAGGCTCACCGAGCTTCACCGCCGTGTCCGTCGTCGTGGCCCACGCCGTTGTAGTCTACCATTCCACGCGATAGCTGATGCGCTGGGTTCGTAGTCCATCGGGTGCTCGTCCGAGCTCTAGGTCGAGCCATCATAGCTCCCCCACCGGCGTATCGCCGACGCCCCGCCGAAAGAGCCGCCATGGTCGCCGCCGCCGTCACCGTGTGTCGACGATAGGGCTGACCAAGTATACCAATCGACGCGCTAGGTCAAGTAGAAGGTCTAGTGATGATGTCACCGCCGGCAAACTCGCCGCCGCCGAGTTTCGCCACGTCCGTCGAGCAGCGCCATTGTGCTGCTTTTTGTCTCACGACCAGTGGGTCCACAGCGTGTCGTGACTCAACATTTCAAATCCATTCGGTTTGAATGCAGATTCACATGTGTTTTGTTATTTTTGTATCTTTAGTTGGTAGCTCCTAAAAAATTGTGAAATAAATATGATTGTGTTGCTTAGGAAGTATAGTATTTAATAAAAATATGTTCTTGGTTTCAACAGTAGAAATTTCTGGAGATTTAAATCAGGATTTGAAATGTGCTTTTGAATGTATTTAAATTTGTTTATTTTTATATCTAGAGTTCATGTGCTCCAAAAATTATGAAATTTTTGTGGTAGGCTATTCTTGTCATATATGAACTTTAGTAAAAATTTGAGGACCAGTGCATGTGTATAATTATAGTTATAGATTTTTCCTTTATGGCTAGTCCATCCTTGCATGATTTTTTATAAATTAATTATGAGTCCAAAATTCATGAAATTTGTTGGAGATAATCCTAGTACCTTATGGATGTTAAGAAAAATAAGAAATCTGTTGCTTGACACTTTTCAATAGGATTTTCCATTTATGCTATTTCAAGCCTTGCTTCCTTATCATTTTTGTATAGAATGTTCTACTTAGTAAAATGACATGAAATTTTTATAGTAGTCCTTTGATAGCATTAGTAAGACTCTGTAAATTTTTGAGAATTTATTAAGCACCTCGGATATATATTTATTATTTAACCTAGATATCTAAATAAAATAATAAAGGCAATTTAATAAATAGTTTGGGCTTCACCATTATATTATCTAAAATGTCTTTGGTATGCCTATACTGTTGGTAGATTTTAAGTTGTCAAATTTGGAATGATTACATGAAGTAGAGGTGTTATTACTTTATATTGCATGTTAAATAGTTTCCGGACTAATTCTAGAGTGTGATGAGTTGCATGTTGAAACTGATGTGTACTGTAAAATGGTTAATAACAAAGTGGTAGAGAATTTGATAAGCTTTCCAGAAATTCCTGGATCACTGTTTTTGGATTTGTAGAACTCAGTTATGAGTGAAACAAGTAGCTACTTGCTTGTGGCATAGTCGATGCATTGTAGAAGTAGTTAAGTAATAATCGAGAAGAGATATGCACCTACTCAAACAACATGATGCACTTGTTAACATATATGCATTCGTAATACTTATACCATACTCATGCATCTAGGATCGGAGGAAGAGATCACGTTGTCTGGAATTCAAGAAGCGAGGAAGGAACCCGTAGGAGGATCCGCATAGTCGCAGCCTCCTCAAGGCGTGGAGCGTAACCTCAAGAGCTTCCTGAGTGCCCCGATCATCGCCTCTACTTCATTTCCTTTCTCATGAGGCAAGCCCCGAGCATTATAAGTCTCCCAAGATTTACAAATGTTTACTTACGATTTATGATTGATGCATTAGGTTATAAGAGTTGAATGAAACCACTTGATGCATGTACATTCCTTGTCCAAATATTACACCTGTAATCGGTATAGGTCCGTGATCGAATATATATGCTTAGCCATGCTTAGACCGGTAGAAGTCGGGTGATGTCCTGTCACCGCGAGATATAGGTGGATACCGAGCACGGTTGGCTATATATCTGCTATCGTGGAATGAAACCATGTGGTAAAAGTAAATCGAGACCGGACGGGAAGTAGATAGAGAAGCAACAAGACATGGAGGTCTTGGGTGTGGATTTATCCCGTCTATGTCGATTAAGGACCATACCGTTGTTGGTGCTTCCGACAAGATTGAACGCATGCCTCTCACTTAGCTGGCCGGATAACTCGTTCCGACCGCCGAAGCCGAGTAATTCAACTCGGGCGGAATCGTTCATTGCGCGCTCCTTCCGGGAACGATCGACCGAGCCCAAGGGCGTGCTTGGCCTTTGAGCATCCCGGCATCCAGATTAGCGGCGTGATGCGGACCCATGAATATGTACCGAGTTGTATCAAAGGTGACCTAAGGCTATCGTGGCTGGTAGACCTGGGTTTGTGTTAGGAATAAATTCCCAGCTGGTTGAAATCGATTCGAATCGCCGTCTCTCCCAGATAGTGAGAAACTTGGCTAGTCCCAACATCGTAGTAACTGTGTTATGGAACATGATGGTTCGGACGAAAATGGAATTACAATACCTGCTATGGTTACTATTGTATGCTTCTAAAGGATGTACCACATGTTTGGCACAGGATAGTTGCTAACCTAGAAATGAATAGTTATAATTAACTTGGTAAAGAATTAGTAACTGTACCATGATTTAATTGCTTTTACGCAAAAATGTTGTCAAGTTACGTCCACTTATACAGCCTTGCATAATCCTTGGAGTCATTTTATTTTCTGGTTCATGACGGGTAAGTCTAGCTGAGTACCTTCTCGTACTCAGGGTTTATTTTCCCAATGTTGCAGATGGCACTGTGTATCATGGTTATTGCAAGAGTTGCTTCTATCCCGCTGTGGATGAGGAGTAAGCCTTGGACAGGCTTCCTTAGTAATTCCTATCCTTGCTTTTGTGGACCGTGATCTAGCTTGGCACTGTATCAAACTATGTTGGAAACTTTATCTTCGAACTTATTTGCTTCCGCTTTATTTATCAAACTCGGTTTGTAATAACTTTTATTCGTACTCTGATGATGAAAAGTATCTGTGAACTTTATGTAATATGTGGCATGTATGTTGAATCCTGTACGATCTTGGTTGTTGTAAATCGTTTATCGAGACCCGTCGTGGTACTCGACGGACTACCGGGTTTATATGGGTTCAAGTATGACAGTGCGACCGCTTGCGGATTGCCATTGTACTTGTATTCTTATAAATTGGTCGGTTCTGCGACACGAAACTCTTGCCTAGTGATGGAATTAGCTTCATTACGGCCAAAACGAAAAGAGTCCCACCAGTCAAGTGCAGCCCCCCGCAGCAGCCCAGAAGCATACAAAACCTTCTCTTTATCATCACATTGTGCAATCTCAAGTTGCCTCTCAATCGCACGCAGCCAATCATCAGCTTGGAGTGGGTCAGTGGAATGTTTGAAGATAGGTGGGTGACCCTTTGGAAACTGTCCCCTCTTGTCTCTAACTTGAGGGGTTGCATTTCCATTCCCATGGTTCTGCATATATTTGAGCCATCTGCTGCAGCAACTGGGTTTGCATCATCATCAGTTGCTCCATAGTGATAGGGGTGGCGGCGGCAAGTCCTCGCCTCCTTGGTTGTTCCTCCTGGTGTTCACCATCTGTAGATACATCATATAAGTCTCATATGTCCAAAATATGTAACTTTTAAGAGATAATGGCCTAATGAGAGTAGGTATCACAAGATCAAAGACAAGACATATATATATATATAGGATGGTGAGTTGGACAGACAGCAGTGCAGTAAAATGAGCATATCTCACTCTATGTTTATCATCTAAATGCTAATTTTACCTTTTTTGAAAGCTTATGAAATTATCTACAAGTTTAATTTATAACTCATTCTCAGATTCTGACGTTTAATTAGGCAAAAACAGATGACAAGCAGTACTGCTCTAGATTTCTGACAACACAGAAACATCAATTTACCACAGCTGTATCTCACAATTCGTAACAGGTATTGAGGTGATTCTAGAGCCAAAATAAAGATGTAGAAGTCTAATTATCTCCATAAAATTTTCATGATAATTGGACATCCGAAATATGAGATGTGAACTGATTAAGACAGACTGCTCTAGAAAAACTGAACAAGATAGCAAGATAAAAGAAACCCAACTATTTATTCAAAGTATTCCTTGACCTTAGTCGTAATCTAAGTGGTCGTAGACATGCCCACAATCATGACAAAAATCCAAATCAAACATTATCCATCATGACAATCATCCAACCACTTAAGTGACAATTGTTCAACCATTGAAAAGAAAAGAAATTAAACACACTCTCGCACATCTATACGTGTTTATTACATATTTGTGGGAAATCCTCCTATGGGTCGATGTTGGTGCTGGTGTTGGGGTCTCCATGGCCTCCTCTGTTCCTTGGAGGCAATTCAGCAGGAATACTTGGCACCTCCACATCAGGACCACCTTGCTGCTGCTTCAGTGTAGCATTCTCATGGCCAAGCTGTAGGTATGCCTTCCCCATGGCATCTAGCTCATCCAAGGTTTGGTCCAAGTCGGTGTTGGTCTAGGCCAAGCTCACTAGGGTAGGCCTAAGCCTGTGGTTCTCCTCCCCAAGTGGTTTGGCGATGTTGCAGGTGGACTAGCCGCTCCGATGACGGGGAACATAATGATCCTCCTCCCATGCAATGTCATCGAAGTGGCGGTCGCGATTGACCACCAATGCCTGTCGAGCAGCATCCCAGATGGTAGCTGCACGTGTGAGCCGTGCAGTGATAGCACGGTGGATGTAGCTCACCCGACTCCCTTCGCGGATGTACACCTCTGTCTCCCAAAAGCCGGTGTAGTCAGGGTGGGTCCAATGCTCCGTCCAGTACTGCACGGTGCACCTAGTGTGGTAGCAATGTACAAGGGAGAGAAGCTTTGGGTGGTAGTAGGCATCACCCTGCAAATCATAGTGGACCTCTGTGGTCCACCCCTTAGCCAGCAGTGCGGCATGGTAGTCATCACCATTACCTCCACCATCTCCTCCATCTCCTTCACCATCACCACCATCATCACCATCATCTCCACTATCATCACCATCATCTCCATCATCACCACCATCATTACCCCCATCATCATAATTAGAGTTGTCAGAAGCATCACCATCTTCAGGATCACCAGCTCCATCCTAACTCCCCTGTTCATCTTCCTCCATGGGCTCCTCATTAGATTCCTCTATCTCCATGGGCTCCTCAAACATGGGCCCCTCTTCGATCTCCTCATCCCTAGGTTCATCCTCCATCATGTCCTCCAGAGGTTCCTCCATGGACACCTCCATAGGTGGTTCCTCCTGTGGTTCTTCCGCCATGTTCCTCAATGCCTCAACTAGGTGTGGAGGAACACGCTTACCAAGCGTGAACCTCGTCCTCCTTGTTGGCATCACAATGGTATGCTTGTGGAATGTCAACTTGGTGCGGGCCATCTATAAGATTGAAAAGGTTGAGTATTAGAATAAGATAATTTTTGCAACAGATAATAGACATAATGTAAGCAAACAATTTTATAGTAAATTAAAAGTAACAAAATAAAGATAATGTGATCCTAAAAACGTCCATTTCTAACTACGTTGATCGTCCTACAGTCAGTTATAGCTTTGATACTAATTTGTCGCACCCAATTTTGCATAACAAAACCAAGTGCTCATATATGTGTGCCCAGGATGTCCAAACACACATATAATCTCAAATTACAATAATATCAAAGTAAAGTACTTTATTACATCGCATATGTCATCACATAATTATCACAAGTCTTGCTCGTCGGCAACATTATTACATAGACTAGAAAACTAAGCCCAAAACGCCATAGGGACTCCAACTAGGGAACATCACCCTAGTAATCCTGGACATCCTCTAGAAACTCTTCATATGCATTATCTATTACCCATCTAGGATTTTCATTGAATGTAAACAAGTGTAAGCGCACCATGCTTAGCAAGTATATCAAAGGGATCTATGAGGCTCAAAGGCTAGACACGGTTTGACTGTGGTTAGCAATTTTAGTTGGTCAAGTTTTAGCATCCTGAATCACTACTTTAGTAAATAAACCCAACCCAAGGGGTAGTAATGAATAATCAAGATTATGTCAATTCTTAATCATCCATAGTAACCACTAATCATGAAGGATCCAGACTGCTCGTATCCGTGAGCATGGCTGTTATAACAGGTTAAATATTTCTATAGAAATTGTACAACTTTACCCACCGAGCCATGATTCCCAATGCCAGGGTTTGCAAAGTCCACATCACCTCTACCTAGGAAGTGTGGTAGGGTTTCACTACGTAACCCTTCGCTAGTCACATTAACAGGTCATAGCTACTAAGGTTTTAGCCATCTAGCCGTATGTGGCCCTCCTCTAGGAGTGGCACTCATGGTCGCGGCATGGTACACACCCTAGTAGGAAAAGAAACATACCAACTAGTGCCCCCTCTTACCCTTATAGAAAGCTACATACGAGCTAGTAAAATCATGTTAACAGGTTAAAGTCAGAGCCATTTGACACTCGAGGTTGTACGAAACCTCCTAGGTGGCCGCTTCAGGATTAAGTCCTTATGGAGAGGCACTAGAGCACTCCACCCAGTACTCTAGCCCCCTAATTGTTGCTAAAAAGCTCCATTTTAACATATTGCATGATACCTTTAGTCATGTTTAACAATTATTTTATGTTGAGCGATGCAGCATCAATCCAAAATGTATCCCAAACCATAGGTATCAAGGATATGTGGTACAATTAGTAATCTAGGTAAAGTCCTTAAAGGTAATTCAAATTTAAGCACATGCATGTATATGAATTGTAGAGTTCTTAGGTGCAAGGGACCTTTGCTACACTTGCTTTCCTCAAAGCTTCCTTCCTAGTACTGCTGGTCACCCAACTGATCCTCAGCAAATTCAACTTGTTCACCCTCTATAAGTGATCCAATCCACCAATCAAGCATCCAATCCAATCATTACATGCATACAAATAGACTTCTATTAGAACAGTACACCAAATAGTAGAAATAGAGACTAAAAAGCTTGTAGAACTAATATACGTACTGCTACGAACACATGAGCCAAAGAATCACACTAATCGGACTTAAAAGGCAAAAGTTATGCATAACACAAGTTTTAATGGCATTTCTGTAAATAAACCGAACTCAAATTTGAATCTAAACTAATAAAATCTGAACTTAAAATGAATTATGGATGGCGCGCACTATTACTTAGAAATACATGGGCTAAGTCGGACGAAAACAGGACTTGAAATAAATGATTTTGAACTAAGGTTGGACTGCGGGTTGATTCTGATAAAATCGAAGGGCTAAAGCGCAAAAGTGCGCGGCGGGTCATGGTTGACCGAGTCACCGGCTGACTGGGTGGCCATGTTGCACCCTTTGGTTGGTGTTGTTTACCATGCCTATGGTGGGCTCACTGACGCAGCGCTGCGAACCGAGTCCATAGCCCTACGGTGGACCGGTTACACACCCCGAAGGGGTACGCGATCTCGGCGGCTGATCAAAGAACGAATGGCACAAAAAAAGGGGGAGGTTTCCCCTAGCTGCACAGTTCCAGTGGCGCGGCAACATTGATGCCAGCGAGCCAAGCTCGGTGGCGGATGCTGGGATGGCGATTTCGACCACGCCATTCCAAATGGAAAGCATGGGGATGATGTGCGCGATCTCGCGAATTCAACGAAATTCAAATCTAGGGCGGGGAACACGTTAAGACGATGGCCCCACGGCGACGCCATGACTCGTAAGATGTGGAGCATGCTGATACGGTGATTCTGTGAATGGAAAAACAAAAATGAAGGCGCGGGACCAACGAGGGGTATACCGTGGGTCCGATGCGACGGTTTGCTGCGTCTGGGAAGGCACCACGGGGCCTGGCGACGTGCGACGGTGGCTGGTGAGAGAAAATGCCACTGGTGAGCTCAAATTTGGACCAAGTCATTATGAAAACAAGAAAGGAGAGCACCTACGGTCGCATCATTACCTGGTGATGCTCCCGAGCACGCTTGCGATGGCAAATAGGGCTTTGAACGGCGAATTTGATCGTGGCAGCGAAGGTGTGAGAGCAGAGAGTTGAAACAAGAGAGGCAGGGCTTGGCAGTGGGTTTTGTAGGCGAGTAGGGGCAGTAGAAGGGGAAACGGGCACGGCATCAATCATCCCGGCATCATCGCGGGTTTTGAACGCCTGCCTTGATGGCTTGTTGGCCCAGCAGGAGGGAATCTGCCATTGATGTTAGGTGCGAGCATTCCTGCATGACGAGGAAGGAAGGGGAAGAGAGTGGCTAACGTGTGGGTCCCGTGGTGCAGTGAGAGGGAAGAGAGCGGGTGTAGGTGTGGCTTGGATGCGGAGCAAGCCGAGCGGTATGCCGAGCTGGGCCGCGTGGGCACGCACGTGCGACGAAGAGAAGGGCGCGGGATCTAGGCCACCAATGGCCCAAGGCCAGATCTAGGCATGGGAAGGGGAAGGAGGAAGGGTCTAGACTAGCTTGGGGTTGGCTAGAAAAGGAGAAGGAGAGAGGTTTTCAAAGAAAAATCCTTTTCCATTTCTAGTTTTCAAATCTAAGCCAAAACTCAAATGGGTTTGGATTTTTAACTCCAAACAACTTATCCCTACACTCAACCAAAATCGTGTACTTTAGCATGAATGCAATCAATCATGTTTCTAAGCCTTATAGTTAATTTTAACTAGCCAAAATTATTAATTTACCTAGGTTATAATGTATCAAAATTTAAGTAAATGCTCAAATTTAATAACTAAATTATTAATGAATTTTTAGGGTGTTACAACAGCCTCGAGATCAACCATATCCTGAGACAGCTCAACGAAGAAGCCGACACATGAGCAAAGATGGCATCGAGCCAAGAGCCGGTCCCCACCGGCATCTTCGCTAGCGACCTGCGCAAGCCCTCGGTCCGATACGGGGAACCAGAACAGTCCAGCAACAAGTCGCTAGTTCTGGGCTCAGGGGCTGGCCGACCCTCAGTTCCATCCGACCCGAGGTCATGGAACTCGTCAAAGCCCAGTGGTAGAGCCCGACCCTTCGACCGACTTGAGAACACCTTATCTTGATTACCTCCTCCACGAGGTGCTACCTGCCGACAAGACGGAGGCCCGATGGCTTGCGCGTCGTGCCAAGTCCTTCGTCGTCATCAAAGGGGATCTCTACAAGCACAGCCACACCGAAATGCTACAGCGTCACATCCCCACCGAGCAGGGGAAGGACCTGCTGGAAGACATCCATGGAGGGGTCCATGGACATCACGCCGCACCTAGAACCTTGGTCGGAAACACATTCCGACAAGGTTTCTACTGGCCAACCGTGGTGCCCGACACCGAGCAGGTCGTACGCACCTACAAAGGATGCCAGTACTATGCTCGGCAAACTCACCTGCCAGCCCAAGCATTCCAGACGATACCCATCACATGGTCATTCGCGGTCTGGGGGCTCGACCTGTTAGGGCCCCTCAAGAGGGCACTTGGGGGCTTTACGCACTTACTTGTCGCCATAGACAAGTTCATGAAGTGGATAGAGGCTCGACTGATCACCATGATCAAATCTGAGCAGGCCGGGTTGTACTTCACGGACATCATCCACCGATTTAGGGTCCCAAACTCCATCATAACCAACAACGGCACACAGTTCATAGGGAAGAAATTCCTCCAGTTCTACGACGACCACCACATCCGCGTTGATTGGGCTGCCATAGCACAACCCCGCACGAACGGGCAGGTTGAGCGCACAAATGGCATGGTCCTCCAAGGCCTCAAGCCCACGATCTTCAATCGGCTCAACAAAGTCGGGGGATGGTGGGTCGTGGAGCTCCCCTCGGTACTCTAGAGCCTAAGGACGTCCAGCAGCCGAGCAACCTGTTACACGCTATTTTTCATGGTCTACGGATCTGAAGCCATCCTCCCAACTGACCTCGACTATGGAGCACCAAGGGTCAAGGCCTACAACGAGTAGGGAAACGAAGCATCTTTGGAAGACGCCATGGATCTGCTTGACGAAGCATGCGACGTCTCCCTGCTCCGTTTGGCCAAATTCTAGCAGGCGCTACGATGGTACCATAGCCGACGCGTGCGGGGTCGTGCCTTTAGCATAGGCGATTTAGTCATTCGCCGCATCTAGAGCAACAAAAATCGCCACAAGCTTTCAGTGCCATGGGAAGGACCGTACATCATCGTGGAAGTACTCTGACCTGGCACCTACAAGCTCAAGACTGATGATGGTGAAGTCTTTGTCAACGCCTGGAACATCGAACAGCTACGTTGCTTTTACATTTAGTCTTCCCATTCCAAAACTTCCAATATGCTTATCAAACTAAGTAACGTTTCTGCAAAAACCGAAAAATGTTACCTCCTATCGGATTCGCTTCTGATATGATCGGTCTTCAGTAACACCCAACCACGACAACTACCTAGGGTTGGGTTTTCCTTAGGGGCTGATAGGAATACATATACTCAAAAACATTTTCCCATCTGACCCTTCTTTTTTATGACAAGACCTAGAAATAAGAGTTGCCGAAAACTAACGATGAGTAAAACTGGTTGGAATGCAAAAAGCGTACGCCCCGATGTCTATGGCATCACTTGCTCACCAGCGTACTTAGACGCTTGCAACTTAAGTTTCTAGTGCCTTAACATAAAACAAGAGTCGGATCGCAACAAACTTTATATATATATAAATAGGAGTACATATACTCGGAAACATTTTTCCATCCGACCCTTCTTTTTATGACAAGACCTAGAAATAAGAGTTGTTGAAAACTAATGATGACTAAAACTAGTTGGAATGCAAAAAGCCTACGCCCCGACGGCTATGCCATCGCTTGATCACTAGCGTGATCATTACTTAGTCGCTTGCAACTTAAGCTTCTAGTGCCTTAACATAAAATAAGAGTTGGATCACAACAAACTTTATATATATATAGAGAGAGAGAGGCCAAACAACGTTTCGGCCATAATAAAAGTCTTTACAAAAAGACCGATGCTAGACTCAGTTATCTAGCTAAACATTCTTGGGCAGGATTTCTTCTCCAACCTTCTCCACCAGGTCTTGCGCCAGGAGAACTGCTTCCTTCTCAATTTTGTCCAGCTCGGCATCAGTGTAGCCAGGGGCAAAGCCCTCACTGATCACCGGTAGGTCGATGTTAATGTAGTGGGAGCGGGCGATGGTGAACGCGCGATGGACGTCGGTGTACAGGGCCTCCCTTGCGAGCGTGCATGCCTGATCTGGGATCTATGTAACCCGGACTACGAGCGAGCTCATCTCCATGGACGGGGCGACCCTAAGGTCATTGAAGACCAAGCCGATGGCAGCGTGCAAGGTGTCGTGGTTGTCGCTCTAGACTAGAGTTGACTCTGCACCTCAGAGAGTTGCCCCTGTAGGACTGCTCAAGCCAAACTTCTACTCATTTTTAGCACGCGACGAGCGTCGGCGCTCTCTTGATGAGCAAGGCCGAGTGCCAGGCGGAGTCATCCAAGCTCCATGGCATCTGCCATGGCCTTGGCGACCACAGCCTTGAGCTTGTCCTTGGCCTCATCGATGTGTTGACGGGCTTCCCGTTCCTTGGTCTAGAGGCTCACCACCTCCTCCTGTAGCCGCGGCACTTCAGCAGCAAGCCCCCAGACCTCCCTCTCATGATGGAGGAATAGGGACTTCTCCCGGCTACGCATCACAAGGGACTGTGAAAAACTCAGGTTAGAATTATATAAACATGGCTCAAAAGCAGAAAATGTGAAGACAGGGCAAACCTGGCTGGACAAAGCAACGTCATCCTTCAACAACCCCAACGCGTCGGTGAGAGTGGACTGCGGACTCAAGTCCTAAGCGCACACTCGTCCAATCCTTTACCTCCACTGGGTCATCGAGGGTGAACACTGAATCGCTTGGGTCTAGCCGCCTGGCCTAATGGAGCTGGTTTCTTGCCCACGTGAGCGGATCGTCACCCGGCCAGACAAGGGACCAGGAGGGCCTAGCCCCAACCGAGGGGTCAACCGCCGCAACCATCGGCATCGGCCCTATGGGAGCCGACAGTACCTCCTTCGTCACTAGCACTCCCTTGGGAGCTGACCCTCCTATGGCAGAGGAGGCTAGCAGCTCGGGCTTCGAAGTTCGAGCCATCGCCGCATCTGCACGGGATGCCTCGGTCGCGTCTCCTCCTATCTACCCCACCTCGGGCACATCGACCGGCACGGGCGCCGATTCCATGAGCGCCGACTCCGCCACAATCGATGCCTCTGCCTTCCCTGCTTCCTTAGGTGGCGCCATGTCTGCCTCGGTGCTATCACGGCGTGCCCCTGGCACCATGCCAGTCAGCTCCTGGGGAGTTAACCGACATGCCAGAATCTTCTGTGGCGCCAACGTCAAGAAGTTGCTGGTGCCAATCCTGTGGAAAGCACCAACGTCACACGATGAAATCCAAGAACGCAATGAAAGAGCAAAAAAGTCATTAACTCACCTCGACGCCATTATCCGAGAATGTTTTGGGGGCTGGTCACCTGACTCTGACTCCACCACATTGGCAATTGGCCGCTTCGATTCCCTGGTAGGGTTGGTTGGAGCAGGGCGGACTTGCTCCACCGACCTTAGGGGTGTGTCCTCCCCCGCAGATCTTGGAGGAGCATCCTCTTCGGTTTGCGCCGGGGCTTGCTGCGGAATCAGGGTCACCACGGTGGGATTGGTCAAAGCAGGGTGGACTTGCTCCACTGACCTCGAGGGCGCGTCCTCCCCTACCAATCTTGGAGGCACATCCTCCTCGGTTTCCACGGGGGTGTGCTGCAGAATTGGAATCAGGTTGGCCTACCCCGCGTCTACCTGCTCATCCTCGCTCGCAAGTGTGCCCCATGGGATGTTAGGGTCAGACTCATCCTCCTCCACTTCCTCCTTTTCCTCCTCCTCATCGCCGTCACTCTCCTACAAGCCTTGCCGACACTTTCCAAGCTTTGCTTACTCCTTCTTGGCCTTCTTTTGCTCCTTCCTCGCCTTCGCCGCCTCAGCCGTGACATAGTTCACTGCCCTACTGGCCGCATCCTCTGGCAGTGGTGGGTTGGACTCATTGGTGAAGAGGTCGGGCTGCAAATCCCAGTGCTTAGAAACTGAGAATAGAGGAGGGTCGACCAAGGGAAGAAACTCGAAGAAGACTTACCATGTTGATGAAACCCGTGTCCGGCCGCATCCTAGGATGCCCCGGGACTAGGTACACTAGGGCAAGATCCACCGATAGATCCGTCGGGCACTCCATCGCTTCCTTGATGCGTTGTGCCATTTCGCCGACACTGAGGGCCTCACTAGCGACCATCACCGTTCCTTCGGGTGTGGAATCCGGCATCTTCTTGTACATCAAAAGAGTGCGCACCATCAGCGGCGCTAGCCTCCTAACGTGGTACGCTCCGACGATGCTGATCCCACGAAGATTATGGCCCTTCAGAGCCACGTTGGCTTTGAGAAGGTCACCGAGCCACTTCTGCTCCTTCGCAATGGGCCTATACCTCCACGCGTCCGATGCCTCCTCGATCAGGCGGCCGATGAAGATCGGTAGGGGGGTGTCATCGTTGTTCCTCAGGTAGAACCAGAGCTTTTGCCACTCTTTGTTGGACTTCGACAGTGGGATGGACATATACTCCGATGACCGTTTGCCTCGAAGACGGATGCTTGCGCATCCCATCAGCACCGCCAGGTCTAGCTTCTTCCTCTCCTTCTTCTATAGCTCGACGACAAAGAAATACTTCCACAGCTCGAAGTGGGGCTCGATCCCTAGATACCCCTCGCACAGTGCGATGAAAGCCGAGATGTGCTGAATCCCGTTGGGATTCAGATGACGCAGCTCGAGCCCATAGTAATGCAGCAGCCCTCAAACGAATCGGTGGGGAGGAGTCATGAGCCCACGCTCGTGGAAGGAGACGAAGGAGACGATGTAGCCGTTAGGCGGCGATGGCACATCCTCGCCACCAGGTACGATCCACTCCATCACCGTAGTCCTTGCGCGGAGAAGGACCTTCTTAACTAGACCCTTCATGCATGCATGGAGAACGTCGGAGTGAATCCATGGCTCCATCGAGTAATGGGGATGGCGATGCAGAAGATCTGATGGTGGCGTAGGGATAGAGAGAGAAAACTTCACTGGCAGCGGAGCGGAAATAGGGGAGCGAAGGCCGGAACTCGAGAGTGAATGGCAGAAAGACTGGAGGGGCAAGGATGTGGCTGCGCGTATGGAAGCTAGGGAGAAATGGATCGGTTTATAAGGTAAGGGCAGAACGAGCGATGGGCGAACCATCCGCCTAAATTAACGTGGCCCACGCCTCGCCAGAACCATTTCCTTCGGGGGTCATGCCCTCACCGTTCCACGGCGCATCAGTTGCATTATTGCCTCAAAAGACAAGCACATGCCTATCCAGATCTTCCCCATGAAGGATCCGCAGGGCGACGGTTCGCCTTTAGGGGCTATGGGCCACCGCAGGTAAGATGGATACAGAGCTGAAAACAATCCCATGGCCCGTTAATGCCCAGGAGTTCAAAGGCTGGCCCACCAGTGGGTTCACGGCCACTCTAGGGCACCCTAGAGTGAGGGTAGGTTAAGGACGGGCCCGCTAGCAGACAATACCCGAGGCGCGTGAAGCACCATAGGTGTCCCGATCCTCGTTTTGAGTCTTGGATGATGCAAGGTCTATGGTTTTTCCCCAAAGAAAGGCATTGACCCCTCAGACCGGTCGAACGGATCTGAGAACTATGTGGACCGGCCACCAAGAATCAGGAGTCAGTCACTAGCTGATCTCGAACCAAGTCCCCTCAAAGGGGATGCCGGGGCTCCACTCAAACAAGCCCATTAACAACTCACCGAGCACTGTGCTCCGTCTAGCGAGGAAAGCACAACACGGCTCAACCCCTCTATTCTAGTGAATGGACGCGTGAGGGACGACGATCACAAGATGAACCGAACCCCGACCGGACCCCTGCTACACACGGCGGCTCAGGGGCTTGGCATCACAAAGAGACCGAACACGCGGTCACAGACAAACGATGAGTCACCTCCAGTTGAGGAAACCATGGATGGACTGCAAAGTGACAGTAACGAATAGTACTCCCATGCGCCCTCAAACGATGGATCGCAAAAAGCCTTTGCTGGAGTGTCTCACTCCTCCAAAGGCGAGGCTACTATCAGATATCTATAACTAGGTATCCGGGCCAAAGGATTAATGAGCATCACGTTGGCTCATCTGATGGTCAAGGACGCAACCGCGGCCTTGTCCGACCCCTAGGGGCTGGGCCACGCCTTGTCCAACTCCGAGGATGAGGTTTCCATCTCATCCAACCCCTGAGGGCCGGGCCACGCCTCGTCTGACTTTGAGGATGAGGTTTTTGCCTCGTCAAACCCCCGGGGGCTGGGCCACACCTCATCCAACTCTGAGGACGAGGTTTCCGCCTTGTCCGACCCCTAGGGGCCGGGCCATGCCTCGTCTGACTCTGAGGATGAGGTTTTTGCCTCGTGCAACGCCAAGGACGAGGGCTCTGCCTTGCCCGACATTTGAGGGCTGGCTCCGCCTCTCCCAACCTCTAAGGGTAGGATCCACCTCGCTCGATGCCTGAGGGAGGGCTTCACCCCTTAGTTTTGGGCTCCACCTCGCCTGACACCAAGGCTACAGGCTCGGTCTCACCCGACCCTTGGGCGCGACTCCCGACATAAGCCCATGCTACCGACAACCACTACAGGCCAGAAAGTGCGACCCAAGGTCACATCTCAACATGACCCATCCCTATGACATGTCATTCTAGGGAACTCACATCGTCCACAATGATGGATGTATGGTCACTATGCTGCCTACTCCCTATGCAGCCGCTGGTCAGCACGCTAGTTCATCGTGCCACCCGTAGGGCGGGGTGGGACATCATGACCCGTTGACAATGCCAGGGCATGGCATCATCAGTAGATAGGCCTTCGGCGTGGAGCCGTCCCTATCACCGCCTGCAGTTTCAGCAGGACCCGCACAAAGGAAAAGAAAGGCCCGGTGATCATGAAGGACTTCCTCTCCCTCTGGTTCTCCTCTCTTCCTCTGCTGTAACCCATTCTTTCCCTTGGCCTATAAAAGGGAAAGCAGGGCACCCTATAACAACCCAAACATCCACACACCAAAAATACCAACTACAAAATTTTTTCTTCAAAATCCCATGTGATGAAGAGTGACATTGTAGGAACCAACCTAAGAGATGCATTAGGTCTAACCCCAACCCAAGTCAACACTTAAGCATGGCATGTCATTTGTTGAATATGATTATTTAATTTCTAACAAATAAAATGTTGCATACGATGTTAACTCAAATTGTGATTTGGATTTTCATTTGCTTTATGTTATGCTTAACCATTCCATTAAAATAATAAACCATAAAATAATTATACATCAAATCAAAAGCATAAAAGCTTAAAAAGAAAACAATTTCTATTTTTTTTGTATAACCAAAACTACACCTATTTTTGTTATACAAAATAGCTAAATAAATTCCTAATAATTAAATAAGAATGTAGAGGGCCCATATCTAAAACTCCAATGAATATGCTGCACCAATTTGGAATTCAAATTTCAAACCAAATTTGAATTCAAACAAATAGAAAATAAATGAAAAACAGAAAATGGAAAAGGAGAAGTGGGCCTCTCAGCCAGCTGCTCGGCCCGTGCCAGCCAACCAGCCCAACCGACCGGCCCAGCCTTCACCCCTCCTCTTCGCTGGCCCACGCGCGCGTAGTAGCAGGCCGGCCCCAACTCGCGCGCAACAGCCCAGCTCATGGCCCAGCGCATCACCCACGCCACGCGCGCCCTTCTTCTTCGCCCGCAGCCGCTGCCCGCTGGACCCTACATGACATCCCTCCTGTTCATCTTCTCCACACCACGCTCAACCGCCGCGCGACTAAGAGCCAACAGCGGTGGCAGGGGCGGGCCAGGGGTCATGCCTGGGGCATGGTCCTGTCTCCCCCTTGGCGCCGTGCCCACGCGACCTTCGCGCCAACCACCCCACGCCGCAATGCCGTTCGATGCCCACGATGCATCACCAACCGTCCGCCGAAGATGGAGCTCAGAGCTCTGGCTATAAAGCCAAGCCCAGAGCCCTAGAGTTCTCCCATCGCCCCGCCGCCACCTGGTGGCCGTCCACTACGCACCCGAGCCAAGAGAGGAAGAAGGAAGGGAGCGGGAGGAAGAAGAGGGAGCACCTAACGTCGCCGGAGTTGCCGTAGCGGAGGGCGACGCCGCTGTCCTCGTCACGGTCGAGGGTCGGCACGGCACTACTTCTGGAGCTACACGACTGCAACTCGTCACCGTACCGCTATCCCCTCTTCCACAACACCCACGGTGAGCCCCCTTCCAGTCTTTCTCTGCTCGCCGCCGAACCTCACCTTGTCAGCCATGGTGCTCCACACCTGGAGCGCATAGGCTAGGGCCGTCTCTGCCGCTGGGAACACACGCACCCACACACACGTCTGTGACCCCGCCGTGACCACCCCGCTGGAGCCCCGTGGTTCACCCGTGCGCCTCGCCGTCATCTTCATGATCACCGTGACCGCCAGGATGTCCCTACCGGCCACAGGAGAACCCGAGCCTCACCTTGAGCCTGGACGTCCTTGCCGCGTCGCCACGAATCCATAGAAGCATACACGCCCCCACCGAGATGTTTCACCGTGACTGTAGCCACCTCACCTACGCCGTCATCGTGCTCGGAAGGCCGCCGCTGTGGCCAAAGCCACCAGAGGCCCTGGAGGACCCCTCGACCAGCCCAACATGCCCGTTGGAGCATAGTGTCGCCCACACGCACCACAGAATCAGCCTATGCCGCAGCACCCGCACCATTCCCGCACGCCGGTGGAGCTTGAGCCGCCGTTCGCCATGGCCAGCGCCTTGGGAAGCTTTGACCGCCACTTTGACCCCACCGACGTAGTCGCCACAGTGAGAGGAAGCTTTTCCCCTCCCCAATCGGACACCAGCACTGCCACAGGAGGCTCGCAGTGAGCTCGCCGTCGGCAGGAGCACCGCCGCGGGAAAAACAGGGGAACAGCACCCTCGCCGGCCACCCGCGAGTACACCTGGTGCACAAGGACCACGCCTGAGAGATGGAGGGTGGACTCGGTCCACCGTAGACCTGTCTGCGGTCCATGGACCAGCCCCTCCTGGTCCATTGTGAGCCGCGCTCATGCCCGTGAGCTATGGACGAAGTCCACTAGAGCCCACGGCCGTGACGTGGCAACGCCACAGCTTGCCACGTGTCCGGCCCGGCCTGGCCCAGACCGGCCCAACCCGAGCCCACCAGAGCCCAGTTTGGACCCAGCCCATATTGACCATTGACCTGGCCCCACATGTCAGTGGCACAGACACTCTGGACCCATACGTCAGATGGTGACGTCATGCTGACGTCATGTGGGACCCACACGTCAGAAGCCAGCGCAGCCGGGGTGACGTCACGTTGACATCAGCTGCTAACGTCAGCAGACCTGGCCCCACACATCAGTGACCCTGACCGTTGACCGAAGATCGTTGACCGTTGACTCGCCGTTGACTTTGACCGGACCCACCTGTCAGTGACTCAATAGCCTCTGTCCCCACCTATCGGTGAGGATGACGTTGATGACGTCATGCTGACGTCAGCTTGACCCCCACCTGTTAGCTCGGAACCGCGATGCTGACGTCAGCAAGCCACGTGGACCAACCACAGCGTGACACGTGTCAGCCTAGGATTAAATCAGCCTTTTCTATTTTCAGAAATGATTTAAACTTCGGAAAATCATAACTAATTTATACGACCTCAGAAAAATATGAAACCAGGACCAAAATTCATCTAAAATCGAGCTCTACGCAATGAACCCATGTTTGAGTGCATTTGGCTCTTTTGAATTTTCATTGCTTCTTTGTGCTATTCTATAGGCGTCGCTAACGCGACTATAATGCGATCGTTTGCAGACTCGGAAGAGAACCGGACGGACAAGGATCATGAGTACCGTGAGGAGTACGGAGACGACTACACTGAAGGTGCCACATCCCACCCAATCTCGTAGCACCTATTACGCATGGCTAATATAGAAATGCTACTGCTTACTTTATGATCATGATCAAACTATGGTAGGACTTGCATGGTACTATGCTTTCTTGATGGCCTTTACCTTGACGCAACCTTACCCCTGCTCACCCTGCTGTTAGGCTAGTCACACGCTTGCTATTATATTTCAATGCTTAATACTTCTACTACGCTTACACTACATTGATGCGTGGTGGAAACTGGTGATAATTGAACTATGGGGAGAGTGCCGCGTGTGTGACTTGGGTGCGTGGAGGGTGAGGGTTGTGTCGACCAAGTTGGAGTATACGACGAGCCTAGGGCAAGTCTTGCCGTGGGGTGCTACCTGGGCACCCCTGGAATAGATACCTATGGTGGGTAAATGGTATATGAGGTGGCCCTGGGTGTGATCCGGTGATGGGAGGAGCCCAGGGTGGAGGTGCTGTGGTGGCACGGTAAATGGAAACCCTGATGAAGACATTCTGACTTGGTCATCCCTAAGGACTTACTAGTACTCAGATTCACCGGGAATCCTTACGTACCACTCGCCCTATATGGTGCGGGACGGCCGGACTACTTGGTAGGATTTTGCCACTACTACTAGGTTGATAGCGAACAGTGTAAGGGAGGTACAGGGTGCGGAGGATTTCCCCCACACCCTTCCGAGACTTCATGGAGACCTTGTGGACCCAGCTCATGACTCATAGTTTCAGCCACCCTAGACCGGACTTGGGGTGTACCAGGGCTGAATGGTAGAGTGGCATTATCCTAGGCTAGCAAGCGGCCGGAATCAGCCCAGTTGACGATGGTCAGCGAGGAAGGCGGATCTTGTGGTTATGTAAAACCTCTACAGAGTGTATGGTTGATCGATCGATACATATGCCGACTTATCGGCTACGGACCTTTCCTGGGTTTCGCTTAAACTAGATAGTGAGATGAGTCCTTCTCTTCTCCCCCTGGGAGTGAGTGTTTGGACTTAGCCAGGGGCTACGGGCCATAAGACAGTGCCGAGAGGGAGTTGGCCTGTCGACTGAGTGATGGTATGGGTGTGGTATGGTGATGGTATGGAGATGGTGGTGTATCGATCCCAGGATCGAAACCAGGCTCTGGAATGGGAATGGGGTGGAATGTGTGAGAATGGTGTTAAAACTTGACCAACTGATATAATGTACTTGATATGCTAATACATAGGAAACCCCAGCCCTATAGGTTCCTTTTTGAGTATATCCAACTTGCATCCAATTTCCACAAAGCAATGCTCATAGGGTCGGGTGTGGCCAGTACAAATCGTACTGATAAATTTTGGGCACACAGGTTCTGCTGAGGAGTATAGCTCCGAGGAGTTTGACGGTTGACGGGGTTCGTTCCTACGCTTGAGTTTGGCGATCTTCTCTTCAAGCTGTTCTGAATGAATGCTACTTTTGATTCCGCCAATGCGGCGATGTAATAATCTATGTAATTCTGCACTATTTGTACTCTGATATTATCGTTGTATGGATGTGATATTCGACTAGAATTTGGGTAATATGATCTACAACGGTCTTATTACACTTCGACTCTATGGATTTCCCTTCGTGGAAATCGGGGTTGTTTTAGTTGGTATCAGAGCCATACTTGACCATAGGACGAAACCCTTAGAAATGGACGATAGAATAGGACGTGAACAACCCTTCTTTCGGTTATATACCGACCCTGCATTTACTTTTATGCAAGGCTTATCTATTTATTGACCTGCTAACACCTGTTCCTTAAAACATGCAAATGGCAACGAACGTCGAATGGCCGCCTCTAGGACCGCTACCTCTGGACCACGCCAAGCTTACCTTCGACCTACGTGAGCTCGGGGGTTTTGCACATACCCTATGTCGAGTTCTCATCACGTTAGGAGTCCCCAACGAGCTTGTCAAGGTCACCTGTACCGGGAACTCAACTCAGGGAGGAGGAATCGAAGGACCAGTTGTCACCTCAGTCGAGTTCTCAGCTAGCACCACCTTACCGACTGTCCCAGCTTTCACCGAGTTGACTATAGAGGACACAGTTGAGGAGGGACTGTGAGCTGTCTCACACAAGGCACTTCGTAGAGTGATGAGGGATCACTATGAGCACCTGAAGACGATAGAGTTCCGTCTACTTCCCCAGGACCTCGACCTCACCCTTACCCCTAGTGAGCAGAGTTTCGCAGCCGGCAGAGTTATCTTTGTAGAGGAGGACAGATGCCTTTGTGTCTCAGCTATCCACCTACTAGAGTAGGACAGGTACGTGACCCAGCTTGAGCAGAAGAGACGTCAGGACCGGGCTCTTCTGTCGGAGTACCAGGAGCGAGACTCGCAGGGAGCATAGGAGTGAGCTAGTCTGCTCGAGGCAGTTGCCAAGCTATAGGACGAGCTCAACCGTCATGAAGAAGTCCATAGAGCCAAGGTCGCTGACTTACAGGACAAAGCAGCCGACCTAGGCAACAGGAACTGCTACCTCGACAGCAAGGTCTTGGAGTTGCAAAGGGAGTTGGACGACAAGAAGGCCGAGTTCAACCGTAGAGGAGATAGAGAGAGGTCCAAGGGGATTGATATGCTGAAAATCCAATCTCGGAACAAGACCTTGACCCAGGAGCTAGAGGAGTTTAGGAAGAAGGCCGTTCGCAATCAGGGTCACCCGATCGAGGCACTCAGGCAGACCGAGTACCTATAGGACAAGTGTGAGAGGACTTGGCAGGCTTGGCAGAAGTCTGACAAGAAGCGCCTCAGGGAGATGAAGGGTATGTGGGATCAGCTACCCAAGGAGATTCGCAGCAAGACGAAGCCTAGGATAGAGGAGTTCGAGTTAGCACCGACTCGCCTCAACCTAGACGCCTGCCCTACCCTACCTGGAGCCAAGCCTACTGAGGAGCTTGCCGAGGCCTTAAAGTACGTGTCCTGACTTCACAAGTCTGACGAGGAGATCGAGATCGAGAACAGTCGTATCCCAGCTGCGGTGTACGAGTTAGAGTAGATGACCCTACGTGGTCATGAGATATGTCAGTAGCTTCCATGAGTTGTACCCCATGATGTACCCCTTATGAGATGGATTATGAGACATTATGCGTAGTACGATTCTCGCACGTCTTCAAGTGTAGCTACTGGAGATGATGCTATGTAATAAAACCCATGTAATGAATGTTTTTGATCTTATTGCATCTTATGGATCTTATTGCTTCTTTGTAATGAGTGTTGGATAGTACAAATGTTTTTCTTAAATCGTAAAAATCATGTAATCATATTGACTTATAAGCACTTATGGCACAAGCACTAAAATTCCTATGATCCATATTGCAGATGCCGAACCACCGATCTAATCGCCTAATGAACCGTGGACGTGCGCCCACCCCCGAACTAGTCGAACCAAATGGGGGCCGTGGTGGCAACAACCGTGGCCGTGGCCATGGCCGTGGATGCGGAGGGATACCCTTCAACCTGGAGAATACCCCGCCGCCTGTTGAGGAGAACATTCCACCACCACCACCACTGAACCTGACAGAAGTGATGGCGCAACAGACCTAGCTTCTTGCAGCTCTTGTTGAAGGAGCAAACCATCACCAGGGAGGTCAGCAGAATGACTTTCAAAGGAAGCTGGAAGGATTCCTGAAGCTAAGGCCGCCCACCTATGATGGCACCGACCCTGACCCGCTTGTAGCCAATGACTGGCTCAAGGAGATGGAGAAGAAGCTTGACCTCACCACTTTCACCGACGATGAGTGTGTTGGAGCTGCCACACACCAGTTCACAGGTGCAGCACGCGCCTGGTGGGACAGTTTCAGTGATTCCCATGAGGACCCTGCCAACATCTCGTGGGATGAGTTCGCCGAAGCATTCACTGAGTATCACATTCCCAAGGGTATCATGGAGGCCAAAGCTAAGGAGTTCCGCAACATCAAGATGGGAAAGGACAAGGTGACCGAGTACACTACTCGTTTCACCAACCTTCTGCGCTATGCACCTCCCTATGTTGTGAACTCTGAGAAGGAGAAGCTGTACTACTACCGTAAGGGACTTAACCCACACAACAAGCTGAAGTTTGGCGGTATTGAGAGTAACACGTTGCATGCTCTGGTGGATCGCTGCATCCAGATTGAGAAGGACCATGCTGAAGCTGGAGAAGAGTACAGGGAGAGGAAGCGTAAGCCTGAGGAGTCCTTCCGTGGACGTGATCGCAAGAGGTTCCACAGAGATGCGCCCTCCAGGGAGCGCTCTCGCCACAACAGGGATGACAACCCTGGATCGAGTAGGGGTAGTGGAGGCTACACCACCAAATACCCCTGCCCTGCTCAGGATCATTACACCCGGGACCGTTATGCTCAGGACCGCAACACTCAGGATCGTTTCAACCGTTCTCGCTCTATGAATGAGCGCCCAGCACAGAACCGCTCCGCACCAGGCACTAGAAACTAGAAGGCACCCGCGCTAACCCCTACAGGTGGTGTGCCTTTCACCTGCTTCGCTTGTGGCCAACCAGGTCACAAAGTTGCTGAGTGCCCTTAGAACTTAGCTGCTCAGAAGTCTCAGTTCAAGGGATCTGCTACTTGTGGACGTCTCAACCATCTGGACGCCGAGGAAGCACAAGCTGCCCCTAACGTGGTGTACGGTATGCTTTTAGTTAATGGCAATACTGCATCAGTTCTATTTGACTCTGGAGCAACCTATTCATACATATCATCCAAGTTTGCACGAGAGCATGACCTGCCTGTAACCCCATGTGAAAAGCCTATCATCACCAGCTCACCTTTAGGAGACCTAAAATGCACCCACATCTGTAAGGGAGTGAGTCTTACCATTGAGGGTCTTACCTTTAAAGCCGACCTAACCCTGTTACCTTCCACTAACCTAGATGTCATCTTAGGCATGGATTGGTTAACCATTCACTGAGGCATCATATCATGTTCACCTAGATATGTCCAAGTGACCCACCCATTAGGCCAAGTCATTAGATGTGAACCCCAGTCCGGAAAGTCCACCTCTATCCTATGTGCCCTTAAAGCAAGTTTAGAATCACAAAAAGAGGAAAAGACAGTTCATGATGTGCCTGTGGTCAGAGACTATCCCGATGTATTCCCTGAAGAATTATCGGGTATGCCACCAGATCGTGATGTAGAGTTCATCATTGATCTTTTGCCGAGAACAGGACCCATTGCTAATAGACCCTATCGCATGTCAGTTGATGAACTGGCCGAGCTCAAGAAATAGCTTGATGAGCTCATCTCGAAGGGATATATCAGACCCAGTGCTTCACCCTGGGGATCCCCTGTTCTGTTTGTTCAGAAGAAGGATGGCTCAATGAGAATGTGCATTGATTACCGGAACTTGAACGCAGTCACCATCAAGAACAAGTACCCCCTGCCAAGGATTGATGATTTGCTTGATCAGCTCAGAGGTGTCAAGTATTTCTCCAAGATTGATCTCAGATCTGGCTATCATCAGATGAAGATTCGAGAGAGTGACATCCCGAAGACAGCTTTCGTGACTAGGTATGGACAGTTTGAGTTCACTGTGGTATCCTTCGGACTCACGAATGCACCCGCATACTTCATGAACATGATGAATAAGGTTTTCATGGATGATCTGGATAAGTTCATGGTGGTATTCATTGATGACATTCTTGTCTATTCATCCACCGCTGAAGAGCATGAACATCACCTGAGAACTGTACTTGAGAAACTAGCCCAACATCAGCTCTACGCAAAGTTCAGCAAATGTGAGTTTTGGTTATAGGAAGTTGCCTTCCTAGGCCATGTACTATCAGCTGAAGGTGTTGCAGTTGACCCAGCTAAGATTGAGGCTGTGAAAGAATGGGAACAACCCCGTAAAGTGACAGAAGTCAGAAGTTTCTTGGAATTGGCTGGATATTACCGCCGATTCATCGAAAACTTCTCCAAGATAGCCCGTCCGATGACCAACCTTCTGAAGAAGACCAAGGAGTTTGAATGGACGCCCGAGTGCGAACAAAACTTCCAGGAATTGAAACAGAAGCTTACCACAACTCCTGTGTTAGCATTGCCTGATATCAGCAAAGATTTCGTGGTCTATTGTGATGCATCCCGTCAAGGACTTGGTTGTGTATTGATGCAAGATGGAAGAGTGATAGCTTATGCTTCTCGACAGTTGAAAGAACACGAGAACCGTTACCCTACTCATGATCTTGAGTTAGTAGCAGTTGTGCATGCTTTAAAGATCTGGAGGCACTACTTGATAGGTAACAAGTGTGATATCTACACCGATCACAAGAGCTTGAAGTACTTTTTCACTCAAGAAGATCTAAATATGAGGCAACGCCGATGGCTAGAGTTGATCAAGGACTACGACCTGGAAATTCACTATCATCCGGGAAAAGCTAATGTAGTCGCAGATGCCCTCAGCCGTAAGAGTTACTGTCACATTTTGATCACTGAATCCATATCACCTGAGCTCAAGGAAGAGATTGATGATTTCCAACTTGAGATACTACCGCATGGCTTATTAAATGAGCTTCGCATACAGTATGATCTCACAGATCGCATCCGTCGAGCTCAGAAAAATTGTGAAGAGATCGAATATCTCCGTGGTCTGATGAAACTAGGCTACAAGACCAACCACCATGAGGATGAACAAGGAACCATCTGGTTTAAGGACAGAATCTGTGTACCTTTTGATCCAGCCCTACGAGAGGAAATTCTGTTAGAAGCCCATGATTCTAAGTACTATATACACCCTGGGAATTCAAAGATGTATCAAGACTTGAAGAAACACTTTTGGTGGAAAGGCATGAAGACGGACATTGCAGGACATGTGGCACGATGTGACACCTGTAATAGAGTCAAGGCTGAACATCAAAGGCCTGCAGGATTGCTAAAGCCTCTTGACGTTCCCGAGTGGAAATGGGAGAGCATATCCATGGATTTCATAGTTGGATTGCCCTGTTCACAGAAAGGCAACGATTCCATCTGGGTGATTGTTGATCGTTTGACCAAGATTGCTCACTTTGTACTAGTGAAGACCTAGACCAATGCAGAAAAATTAGCGGATCTATATATTGAGCATATTCTTAGACTGCATGGAGCTCCCTCTAGTATTGTATCTGATTGTGGTCCTCAGTTTGTGTCCTGATTCTGGGAAGCTCTGCACAGGTCTATTGGAACTAAACTTGATTTCAGTGCCGCTTACCACCCGCAGACAGATGGACAGACAGAATGGGTAAATCAGATCTTAGAAGACATGCTTCGCGCTAGTGTACTGAATTATGGCTCTGATTGGGAGAAGTGCTTACCCTATGCAGAGTTCTCTTACAACAACAGCTACCAAGCCAGTATCAAGATGTCACCGTTTGAAGCTCTGTATGGTAGACCTTGTAAGACACCTTTGATGTGGTCTCAACCGGGTGAAAGATCGTTCTTTGATTCCGCTAAGATTCAAGATGCAGAGGAAGGAGTTGCTCAAGTAAAAGAGAATTTGAGAATTGCTCAAAGTCGATACAAGAGCTATGCTGACAAAAGGAGAAGAGAACTTGACTTTAATGTGGGAGACTTCGTCTATCTCAAGGTATCCCCACTACGTGGGACTGTCAGATTCCATGTGAAAGGGAAGCTTGCCCCTAGATTTGTTGGCCCATACAAGATTTGTAAGAGGATTGGAAAGCTCGCCTACAAACTTGAGCTACCTTAGGAGTTGGTGGGTGTACATCCCGTATTCCATGTCTCTCCGCTACGCAAGTGTATGAGAGTGCCCGATGAAGTAGTTCCAACTGATACACTTGACATTCAAGATACACTTGAGTATAGAGAACATCCTATCAGAATTCTGGGCAGAGATACCAAAGAGACCCGAAGCAAGACTATTCCTATGTGCAAGATCCAATGGAGTAATCACACAGAGAGAGAAGCAACATGGGAGAAAGAGTCTGACCTCCGGCTACGATATCCTTACCTCTTCGAAGAGTACGTTACACTTTAATCTCGGGGACGAGATTCTGTTAAGGGGGTAGGACTGTAACAACCCAAACATCCACACACCAAAAATACCAACTACAAAAATTTTTCTTCAAAATCCCATGTGATGAGGAGTGACATTGTAGGAACCAACCTAAGAGATGCATTAGGTCTAACTCCAACCCAAGTCAACACTTAAGCATGGCATGTCATTTGTTGAATATGATTATTTAATTTCTAACAAATAAAATGTTGCATACGATGTTAACTCAAATTATGATTTGGATTTTCATTTGCTTTATGTTATGCTTAACCACTCCATTAAAATAATAAACCATAAAATAATTATTAATCAAATCAAAAGCATAAAAGCTTAAAAAGAAAACAATTTCTATTTTTTTGTATAACCAAAACTACACCTATTTTTGTTATACAAAATAGCTAAATAAATTCCTAATAATTAAATAAGAATGTAGAGGGCCCATATCTAAAACTCCAATGAATATGCTGCACCAATTTGGAATTCAAATTTCGAACCAAATTTGAATTCAAACAAATAGAAAAGAAATGAAAAACAGAAAATGGAAAAGGAGAAGTGGGCCTCTCAGCCAGCTGCTCGGCCCGCGCCAGCCAACCAGCCCAACCGACTGGCCCAGCCTTCACCCCTCCTCTCCGCTGGCCCACGCGCGCGCAGTAGTAGGCCGGCCCCAACTCACGCGCAACAGCCCAGCTCGCGGCCCAGCGCATCGCCCACGCCACACGCGCCCTTCTTCTTCGCCCGCAGCCGCTGCCCGCTGGATCCCGCATGACAGCCCTCCTGTTCATCTTCTCCACGCCACGCTCAACCGCCATGCAACCAAGAGCCGACAGCGGTGGCAGGGGCGGGCCAGGGGTCATGCCCGGGGCATGGTCCTGTCTCCCCCATGGCGCCGCACCCACGCGACCTCCGCGCTAACCACCCCACGCCGCAATGCCGTTCGATGCCCACGGTACATCACCAACCATCCGCCCGTCCACCGAAGATGGAGCTCAGAGCTCCGGCTATAAAGCCACGCCCAGAACCCTAGAGTTCTCCCATCGCCCCGCCGCCACCTGGTGGCCGTCCACTGCGCACCCGAGCCAAGAGAGAGAGCCAAGAGAGGAAGAAGGAAGGGAGCGGGAGGAAGAAGAGGGAGCACCTAATGTTGCCGGAGTTGCTGCAGCGGAGGGCGACGCCGCCGTCCTCGTCACGATCGAGGGTCGGCACGACACTGCTTCTGGAGCTACACGGCTGCAACTCGTCACCGCACCGCGATCCCCTCTTCCACAACACCCACGGTGAGCCCCCTTCTGATCTTTCTCTGCCCGCCGCCGAACCTCACCTTGTCAGCCATGGCGCTCCACACCTGGAGCGCGTAGGCTAGGGCTGTCTCCGACCGCTGGGAACACACGCACCCACGCACACGTCTGTGACCTCGCCGTGACCACCCCGCTGGAGCCCCGTGGTTCACCCATGCGCCTCGCCGTCGTCTTCATGATCACCGTGACCGCTGGGATGTCCCTACCGGCCATAGGAGAACCCGAGCCTCGCCTTGAGCCTAGACGTCCTCGCCGCGGCCCCACGAATCCGTAGAAGCATACACGCCCCCACCGAGACGTTTCACCATGACCGTAGCCACCTCACCCATGCCGCCGTCGTGCTCGGAAGGCAGCCGCCGTGGCCAAAGCCACCGGAGGCCCTAGAGGACCCCTTGACCTGCCCAACATGCCCACTGGAGCATAATGTCGCCCACACGCACCACAGAATCGGCCTATGCCGCAGCACCCGCACCATTCCCGCACGCCGGTGGAGCTCGAGCCTCTGTTCGCCGTGGCCAGCGCCTTGGGAAGCTTTGACCGCCACTTTGACCCCACCGACGCAGTCACCACAATGAGAGAGAAGCTCAGAGCGAAGCTCACCACCGCCCACACAGGAGGCTCAGAATGAGGTCGCCACCGGTAGGAGCACCGCCAAGGAAAAATAGGGGAACAGCCCCTCGCCACCCCACGAGTACACACTGTGCACAAGGACCGCGCCTGAGAGATGGAGGGTGGACAAGGTCCATCGAGACTGTCATGGTCCATGGACCAGCCTCTCTCTCAGGTCCACCGTGAGCCGTGCTCATGCCATGAGCCAGGATTTAAGCCCAAGAGAGAGCACGGCCGTGACATGGCAACGCCACGCCACCACTTGCCACGTGTCCAAATTTCGCCCGAGCCAGACCGCCCAACTCGAGCCCACCAGAGCCCAGCCTTCGGACCTAGCTCAGATGATTGCTGACTGCCCCACATGTCGCTGGCACGTACACTGGACCCATACGTCGATGGTGACGCTCATGTCGACGCCACGCGGACCCACACGCCGGGTTAATGCAACCGGTGACGCTATGCGACGTCACGCCGACATCAGACGCACGACGCCGTCGACCCGCCCCACACGCCGCTGACCCTAACCGAAGATCGTTGACCATTGACTCACCGTTGACTTTGACCGGACCCACCTGTCAGGGACTCAATAGCCTCTATCCCCACCTGTCGGTGAGGATGACGTTGATGATGTCATGCTGACGTCAGCTGGACCCCACCTGTCAGCTCGGAACCGCGATGCTGACGTTAGCAAGCCACGTGGACCAACCACAGCGTGACACGTGTCAGCCCAGGATTAAATCAGCCTTTTCTATTTTCAAAAATGATTTAAACTTTGGAAAATCATAACTAATTTATACGACCTCAGAAAAATTTGAAACCAGGACCAAAATTCATCTAAAATCGAGCTCTACGCAACGAACCCATGTTTGAGTGCATTTGGCTCTTTTGAATTTTCATTGCTTCTTTGTGCTATTCTATAGACGTCGCTAACGCGACTATAATGCGATCGTTTGCAGACTCGGAAGAGAACCGGACGGACGAGGATCATGAGTACCGTGAGGAGTACGGAGATGACTACACTGAAGGTGCCACATCCCACCCAATCTCGTAGCACCTATTACGCATGGCTAATATAGAAATGCTACTGCTTACTTTATGATCATGATCACACTATGGTAGGACTTGCATGGTAGTATGCTTTCTTGATGGCCTTTACCTTGATGCAACCTTACCCCTGCTCACCCTGCTATTAGGCTAGTCACACGCTTGCTATTATATTTCAATGCTTATTACTTCTACTATGCTTACACTACATTGATGCGTGGTGGAAACTGGTGATAATTGAACTATGGGGAGAGTGCTGCGTGTGTGACTTGGGTGCGTGGAGGGTGAGGGTTGTGTCGACCAAGTTGGAGTATACGACGAGCCTAGGGCAAGTCTTGCCGTCGGGTGCTACCTGGGCACCCCTGGAATAGATACCTGTGGTGGGTAAATGGTATATGAGGTGGCCCTGGGTGTGATCCGGTGATGGGAGGAGCCCAGGGTGGAGGTGCTGTGGTGGCACGATAAATGGAAACCTTGATGAAGACATTCTGACTTGGTCATCCCTAAGGACTTACTAGTACTCAGATTCACCGGGAAGCCTTACGTACCACTCACCCTATATGGTGCGGGACGGCCGGACTACTTGGTAGGATTTTGCCACTACTGCTAGGTTGATAGCGAACAGTGTAAGGGAGGTACGGGGTGCAGAGGATTTCCCTCACACCCTTCCAAGACTTCATGGAGACCTTGTGGACCCAGCTCATGACTCATAGTTTCAGCCACCCCAGACCGGACTTGGGGTGTACCAGGGCTGAATGGTAGAGTGGCATTATCCTAGGCTAGCAAGCGGCCAGAATCAGCCCAGTTGATGACGGTCAGCGAGGAAGGCGGATCTTGTGGTTATGTAAAACCTCTACAGAGTGTATGGTTGATCGATCGATACATATGCCGACTTGTCGGCTATGGACCTTTCCTGGGTTTCGCTTAAACTAGATAGTGAGATGAGTCCTTCTCTTCTCCCCCTAGGAGTGAGTGTTTGGACGTAGCCAGGGGCTACGGGCCATGAGACAATGTCGAGAGGGAGTTGGCCTGTCGACTGAGTGATGGTATGGGTGTGGTATGGTGATGGTGTGGAGATGGTGGTGTATCGATCCCAGGATCGAAACCTGGCTCTGGAATGGGAATGGGGTGGAATGTGTGAGAATGGTGTTAAAACTTGACCAACTAATATAATGTACTTGATATGCTAATACATAGGAAACCCCAGCCTTATAGGTTCCTTTTTTAGTATATCCAACTTGCATCCAATTTCCACAAAGCAATGCTCATAGGGTCGGGTGTGGCCAGTACAAATCGTACTGATAAATTTTGGGCACACAGGTTCTGCTGAGGAGTATAGCTCCGAGGAGTTTGATGGTTGAGGTGTTCGTTCCTACACTCGAGTTTGGTAATCTTATCTTCAAGCTGTTCTGAATGAATGCTACTTTTGATTCCGCCAATGCGGCGATGTAATAATCTATGTAATTCTGCACTATTTGTACTCTGATATTATCGTTGTATGGATGTGATATTCGACTGGAATTTGGGTAATATGATCTACAACGGTCTTATTACACTTCGACTCTGTGGATTTCCCTTCACGGAAATCAGGGTTGTTTCACACCCCACTAAGGGGATCAAATCCACGAGCATAGCAACACATCACACTCAAACCTCGAACACATAGCTGAGCAGCAACTGCACTCTCAGCACCTGTTCGCTCCTCTCACCAGAGACTTAGGACCTGTCCCTCTCTCGACCATTTGTAACCCCTACTATGAACTTTTTTGTGCTAGTAACACGAGTAGAAGCATTGAACTAGATGTAGGGACATATTGCCTGAACCAGTATAAACCTCGTGTCCTCTTAGCACACCATCCGAGCTAGACACGCAATATTAGAAATTTACTAGTTGGTGTTTACTTGAAACACCGACAGTTGGCGCTCCAAGTAGGGGCCTTTTGCGTGTCTTGACATCAACACTAGGCCTTGGATGGCTAGTTATGGCATCAGCTGGGTCCCGTGGACCTAGACTTCATCATCACGGCGAAGGGAGAGCTGGCGTGGGCGCCCGTCGTCGTTCAACCCCTCCACTCCACTGGCCTCAATGCGATCACCCAAGTGCTATGTGCGCCAGAGGCCCTCGCCCCCGAGAGCGGCTAGCTCCTTGACTTTGACTATGGGAGGTTGGAGCGTCAACTCGGCATCTTCCTAGGACCCCAATCGTCCCGGGAGGGCCTACGCCACCTCACCTTCTTGTTCACCAACGTCATGGCATAGCTTACCAGGGGAGAGCCACTCTCCCTGGAGTACCTCGTCCGGAGCGCCCCGATGGTGCTCCCATTAGGTCTCCGTAGCGTCATAGAGATTGTTGGCCACCTTGTGGCGCAACGCATGATTCTATCCCCCACGAAAGACGAGTTCATGGGGGGTGATCAAATACGTTGCAGAGTCTTTCCATGACCTCCTCGCAGAGGAGCTAGAGTCGCCCTCTGGCTTTGACTCTAGTAGGGGGAGCCATCACCCCTCTTGTGAATGCTTCATGATAGGTACCCCCAAGGGACACGTCAAAAGCATCCATGAGGAGGAGGCTACCCCGATGAACAACCTCGATGACAAGGTCGAGGGGAATGCAGGAGCCCCACCACACCTGCGGGTGGAGCAGCTGAAGGCCCGACACCTAGAGCTCAAGGAGGCACAACTCCAGCTCGAGCAGGAACGCACGGAACTCGATCGCGAGATTGAGCGCCATAGAAACGGGGGGGCTCACATGCCATGGCCCGTGAAGTGAACTAGAGGATTGTCGGGGATGATCAAGTGCTCTCGCCCTTCGCCCGGGCAAGCTAGAACATCGCTGCTGTGGCATCCTTGCTCAGGGGACTTCTAGGGCCTACGATGCCCGAGGATCAATGGCCTACCATGAGATTTGCATGCTGCTCGAGCGTGAGGCTATGTAGCAGGCCGAGTGCTCGCTGTCTCGACGATAGGAGCTCGACACCAGCCAGCGTACGCCCTCAGTGCGACCCGATAGGGGCACATTAGTTCACCAGGCGCCGCTCGGCGATAGGCCACTCATCATGGCTCTGGTGCATGAGCATCTCGGCCACAACCATGACGTGCATGACACCCTCGACACCTGTCGGCGTACCCGTGGCGATGTGGGGGAGGGTGCCAGCCACGGTTACCACCCTCCATGGGGCGGACGCTGCGACCACGAGGAGGACCGGAGTCATAGGCCCGAACCAATAGGGCCCCAGGATTTTGGTTGGCATATCCTCAAGGTGGCGCTCCCGCCTCGATACCACCCGCCGACTAACGTCCTAAAATACTCTAGGAAAATGAACCCTGGCTTGTGGGTCAAGGACTACTAGCTCGCCTGCTGGGCCGACGGTGCGGTCAGTGATGGCTTCGTCATCCGCAATCTCCCCCTATTCCTAGCCGACTCAACGCGAACAAGGCTGGAGCACCTTCTGCCCAACTGCGTTCATACTTGGGCGGACCTAAAACAAATCTTCGTGGGGAACTTCTAGGGCACTTATGCGCGCCCTAGGAACCCTTGGGGCTTGAAGAACTGTCGATAGAAGTCGGGAGAGACTCTCCACAAGTACATCCGATGCTTCTCCCGACAGTGCAATGAGCTCCCCAATGTCACTGATGCTGACGTCATCAGAGCCTTCCTATTAGGGACCACCTGTGAGTCCCTGGTCCATAAGTTGGGATGTAAGGGCCCTCAGACTACCAAGGAACTCCTCGACATCACGACCAGCAATGCTTCCGGTGAGGAGGTGGTTGGAACAATTTTCGATTGCTCTAGAGGCAGAGCGAAGCGGGACGAGGACACCGACGAAGGCCCATCCGACTGTTCGAATAAGAAGAACCAGAAACAGCACGGGGTCTCACTCGTAGAAATGGCCGAGCAAAAACTGGTCGAGCACCGGCCGAGGGCACCCTCGATCACTTCGACAAGCTGCTCTAGGGGCCATGCCCAAACCATGCTTTCCCCGTCAAACACATGTACAAGGACTGCTCCCTCATGAAGCGTTTCTTCACCGGCGGCTCCAAGAAAGGGTAGCAGAAGAAGCCCGAGGCAGAAGCCGACGACGCTAGAGAGAAGGACGGCGGCTTTCCAATGCCGAATGGCTGCCTCATGATCTTCGATGGGCCAGAGGCATATGGCTCCAAGTGCCGATAGAAGCTCATGTGCCGAGAGGTCTACGAAGCTGAGCCCACCATGCCCACTTTCCTCAAATGGTTAGGGTCTCCCATAACCTTCGACCGATCCGACCACCCGGATAGTGTCACACACCCAGGTAGGTGCCCGCTCATGGTCTATCCGATTGTCAGCATGAAGCAGCTCACCAAGGTACTGATGGACGGAGGTAGCGGCCTCAACATCATGTACGCAGAGACACTTGATGCCATGGGCATCGACTGTTAGCGCGTTCGACCAACCAGGGCGCCTTTCCACGGTATCGTGTCGGGAAAGTAGGCCATACCGATCGGGCAGATCAACCTACTCGTCACCTTCGGGAATCCATCCAACTATAGGACAGAGACCCTCACCTTCGAGGTAGTCGGGTTCCCCCTGGCTTACCACGCTATTTTGGGGCGACCGTGTTACGCGAAGTTCATGGCCGTCCCCAACTACACCTACCTTAAGCTCAAGATGCCGAGCCTGCTCGGGGTCATCACCGTCGACACTTCTTTCCAGAGGGCCTACGAGTGTGAGGCCGAGAGTTGTGAGCTCGCTTCAGCAACCCTTGCTTCCGAGGAGCTCGCAGCCATCGGGAAGGACATCGCTGAAGGAGCGCCCGACGCTGTTTTGATTGATTGAGAGATGTCTAGATACAATAGCAAGGGCTTTATATTTTTACCCTGGGCTGATAAGAGTCCTAAACGAACACGACTAGATAACAAAAAGAAATATCAAGATACATGGACTCTAATTTCCCTTATGCAAAATCCTTGCTGATGAAGCTTCCTTGTTTGAAACATGTCCTTGTTTCTTTCATCGTGATATGCACCTAGACGTCATGTCTCTTTCAAATATATTAAATAATATTTCCTAGTCGGCCTATAAATATCCGTTAATTAGGAGACTTTCTTGCTTTTTACATCATCAGCCGATCTCTTCCTTTCCGGGATAAGCTTACCAAATTTTGGTGTAAACAACTTCGTATAAAAACTTCACTAACAATGGCGTACATGACGTGCAGGTTGGATCATTAGAAGAACAGGAAGATTTTTTATTGGGAGAAGCACCACCACTACTACATTGAACAGTGGGAGCTATTGGACACCAGCATGGACGAGAACGATGAGCCACACACGAACCATGACTACAGGCGCTACCAAGCTTGGCACCAAGGTGCGACACGTTGTAGGCTGAGGCTACAATAAACATAAGATGACTACACCAACATCGAGTCCTCCAAGGGGATCGACGGAGGTCATCGCTTCTTCAAATGCCCGCGAGCATGGGTAATTGCTATTGTATTTTGTTTGTTAAATATGTTTCTTGAATACCCTTACAACTCATAGGACAAACTTATTGTAGTCTTCCGAGTCTGAAGAAAACTTGGGTTCACTAGGTGGGTCGATCCTCGACCAATTTATCTGCATCGGTAGTATATCTACTACCTATAGAACCGTATCTTCGATCTACAAAGGGAAGTTAGCAGCGGTTACAAGGAAGACGAAGACAACGACAACAACAATGGTGCAGGTTCACAGGAGGCACTCTGCAATGATCCAAATTGCACCTGTCCTAATCATAAGAACAAGGGGCCTTCGCCGCCACCACCAACAACAATAATAATGGGAGGCTACTATGGAGAAGGTGCAACACAATTTGCTATGTGGCCATAATACTAGGACGACTAAAAGGACCAAGATGCCCAAGAGGGGGGTGAATTGGGCTAATTCTAAATTTTTACAATAATTAAGCCCTACACTTAGTCCATTTCACCCCTTGTGCCTAGAATGTGTTTCTATTGTTCTCCCGCACAAAAGTTTTGCAACCTAGGTTCCAATCCTACTCTAGCATGGCAATTCTAGGAATGTAAAGACATGAAATGAATTACTCAAATGTAAAATCTCAAAGTAAAGAGAGGGTAAGGAACACGGTGATGTTTTCCCGAGGTATCAGAGAGTCACCACTCCCCACTAGTCCTCATTGCAGCACCCGTGCAAGGGTGTAGCTCCCCTTTGATCCGCACAAGGATCAAGTGCTCTTTATGGGCTGATTCTTTGACACTCCGTCGCGGTGAATCGCCCACAACCGCTCACAGCATGACTTGGGTCATCCACAAGCTCTACCGGATGATGACCAAGTGTAAGATCTCTAGGAAGATAAAGGAGGCCTAGAGGGGGGTGAATAGGCCTGTAAAAATTCAACTTAAAACTCTGTCAGAATAGAGGGTGGCACTACCGGCCTGTAGGGCGGCACTGCCACTCTTCGAAAACAAATCTAACACAGCTGAGATTTTACAGAGATGATCTTGACCCCATTAGCTGCTTAATCCTACAATAGAAAGATAAGATCCAGTTCGAAGACTAAATACCACAGAAACTCCACACAAGAGTGGATCGAGCAACCAAACCCTAACACCAGCTAGCAAAGAGCTAAACCAGCAAGTAAACAAGCTGAAGCACGCGAGACATAAGATTTATCCCGTGGTTCAGCTCACAACAAAGGTTTGTCTAAGTCCACATTGTTGAGGAAGCCACAAAAGGCTTGGGCTTGCCACAAAGGCTTGCCTTACCCTCGTTCTCAAATCAAGAGGATGAACTCTTGAAGTGAGAGGTGATTTCTTATCTCTGAGAATGAGGTTACAAACCTCCCAAGGCTGCCACACGAGTTGGCAAGCAAAAGGGCGATGCCTAGCCGGCTAGGAGCAAGCTCCAAGAGTAACAAACCCTAGAACCACCGGCCAAACATGAACCAAATGCTCTTAGACTTTGGGAATCAGTGGATCTGCTCTCCAATCAAGTTTTGTTGCCTTTTCTCTTAAGTTTTGATGGTTGGAATCAAGGATTTGCTTGAGGGATGGAGGAGCAACAATGGAGGAGAGAGGGTGAGCTTTGGTTCTGTTCTGTTTCAAGTAGAATGGCTGAGTGAAGTAGATTACCGTTGTGGGCTAGGCCTAAAGGGTATAAATACCCCTTGGGTCCAACGGTCAGTTAAGGGCGGCACTACCACACTTAATAGGGCGGCACTGCCGCCCTAGCCAAAATAGGTAAGTTGAGGTAAAATTTGGCTGGCTGTTTTGACTAGGTGAGAGGATGTAAATCTTAGAATTTGAGCATCTAGTTCAACAGTTGACCAACTATCCTAAAATCCCTCTTAATAGTACGGCTTTCCCTAAACTCAATTTCAAAACATAAAAGAATTTAAACATCCTTTGAGCTAGGTCTAGCCACCTTTTGTAATTAGGACACCTACAACCTGTACATCATCCTCATTTTTCGATTCCCTACTTGTCATCTCGATAAATCTCATTAGTCCTCTAATTTGGTGGTCATCTATGCCAAAACCCACAATAGGACTTGATTGCACTTACAATCTCCCCCTTTTTGGTGATTGATGACAACCCAATTAGAGCTTACAAAAGATATGAAATCTAAACTGAGATTTTCGAACAATGGGTGTAGGAACCTTCCCCTAAATATGTGAATAGAGATTTGAATTCTCAATTTGTCATGAAAGGCCATGATTCACATTTTAGGTGTGATGGGAACCTCCCCCTACATCCATGCCTGCTGTGGGGTGCTGAACAAAGTGTCACAGGAATAAACGTGATGCATATGACATGTTATATCAGTTCAAGCACACAAGACCCTGGCTAATACAGCACAGGGCGGCACTGCCGGCCTCAGAGGGCAGCACTGCCATCCTGACTATATCGGTCAGGTAGCAATCAGGTTCCTACAACAGATCATATGAATATAAAACAATCTAAACTTAGAATATGACAAGCTAAAACAGTAACCATGAATACATGTCCATATCCAAAGCAAATTAAGTCACAAAATAGCTTATTACATAAAATAGAGTTTGAGGTACTCTCAAACTCACAACCTAACAAATAAAGCGCAACTACAGAGAACTCATGGCGTCGAAAATCTGTTGACCCCTCTAATGTTCTCCCCCTTTGGCATCAAGTACCAAAAAAAAGAAGAAAAGAAGAAAAGTCACTCGTCATTGTCAGAGTCGATGCGGGCACGTCCTGCGACATGGGTGTGTGAAGTGAAGCGTGCCGAACACCGTGGAGGAGTTGCCCCAGCTAAAGTAGAAGGACTTGGCTGATCCATCGAAGGACGCGGTCTCCTGGAATATGTCCGAAATAAGGCTGTCTGAACCTGTGGATTGGCCTATGTGGAGTGAATCTCTGCACCAAGGTCCTGCTGCCTTGGGGGCTGCTCAAAATGCTGCCCCTGTGGGTACCCGTTGTACTGACTGAACGGCTCATATGAGTGCCCATACTGCTGATCATCTGGTTGTTCATAATGGTGCTTATGTGGCTGATCCTGCTCCTCGTCAGAGGAAGAAAGGCGAGGCAAGTTAGGAAACTGAGATGGTGACTGCACTGGTGGAAGGGGTGGTAGCCCCGCCATCTCCCTAACATGCCTCACTGCTTCCCTATTTTCCATTCTATCCTCATAAGCAGTTTGTGAAGCATATGCACAATGAGTAAAGATTGCCTTCATCCATGTACTCTTCCCCCACTTTGACTTCTTCTTTTGTTCCCTAGCCCTGGACGGCTCAGGAATATCTCTATGTGCATCTCTAGAAGAGTGAAAGCCTGTTGCCCCACTATATCCATGTCCTCTAGAACAAGTGTGCTGAGTAGCTAACCCAAGTCCCCCTAAGCCACCATGGGTCTTTTTGATCTTGTAAATAGTGTGCTTACAATCCTTAGGGAACCACATGCCAGTCACTCTCTCAATCACAAACATGAGGTAAGGAGCATAGGGCAAAGATCTCCTCCCATCATCCATGGCATATGCTAGCTCAATCCAAATAAACCTTAGAACATTAAACTTTTCACTACTGGGAAACCTAGACAACACATTAGTGATGTAGCCATTCAAATTTGTTGCATTGTCTTTGGGGTTAAGAGTGATCCTGAAAATATTGTTCATGATGTAATAGAAGCTCTTGAGCTTGGTCCTTGACCACTCAGGAACTGCAAGATTTTGATTCTCCCACATGAAGCTTACTTCCACTGGCTCAAGACAACGTACATTATGAATCCTCTCATATCCCCTGTGGATGTGTCCAAAACCAAGAATACGACAGAAGGTGACAAAATCAATGCGATAATGTCACCCATCAGTCATCCAATGAAGCTCATCCACTTCCCTGTTCTAATAGTAAGTGGCATGGAACTGTGCAAGAATCTCCCTGTTCCACTCATGCCTAAAACTCATGATATCTATCATCTCAAAGCGGTCACAGGTCTTGATGGCTGCATCAAACTCATGATCATCCTTGCTCTGCAAGTCACCAAAATCAATGTACTGCATCTTGCTGATCTTACCCTTTGGCTTAGACAGGATGGCTATGGCATAAAAATTAGATTAGAAAGCATTCCAAAATCTATAATCAATGCCACTAGACCTGTTAGAGGAGTAAGGATCAATCTCTCTAGCTTCACCTGTCTTCTTCTAACTCATGGAATAATCAAGAACTATATGATTGTCACTGTTTTGGGGAGGATTGAGGTTGAATCAATCAGTGTTTTCTCTCATGTAGCTGCTATCAAACTCTGAAATGTGCAGAGGAGAATTAGGCCACACACGAATGGTCCTTCCCATCCTCTGAATTCTTTCTTCTTCAACAAGGTCTTCATCAAGATTTCTGTCACTGGGAATATAGCTTGCCTGTCCCCTGCCTCTCTTCACCTTTTGCTTAGTTGACATCACCTTCCTTTTTCCTCGATCCATCTATGCAATTAAATGAGATTTAATAAGAAACTATATAAGATAATGAGTTAGAAACAGTTGCAAGCAGGTTTTAACAAGAAAAAGAATTTTGAAAATGACACAGGAAGCTTTGCTGGATTTGGAATCAGCATGGTAGGGTGACACTGCCGCCCCCTGAGGGCGGCACTGCCTCCCTCAGTTGCTTCACTAGTTCATTTTCAAATTTCTTGTTCTAGTTGAATTCTACTTCCAACAATGTCTATCCGTCATCACAATTTCATAATCACAGTCTAAAAAATATATATGAAACCCTAGCCTTAGATTTGAAAGATTGAGTATGAAAAACTTTAGAAACAATTTTGATAAATGAATCCAATTCATTCTGAACTTCATCATTTTAATGTGATTGAATATAGCAGTTAGAATCTGCTAGGGGTGCCATTAATGGTCCCATGGGTGGCATTGCCGCTCTCCCCAAGATCATCCAACTGGTGAAATTCAAAATCACTTCGATTTAATCATCAAAAACCCTTTCTAAACCCTTCATACTCCCCCTAGAAACAAAAATCCATGACTAAAACCTTCACATTGCATAGATCGAATGGGGTTGGGATTTCACCTTGCTTCCAAAACGATGGAATGGAGGGAGAAGAGGAGAAAGGGCTTGGCCAGGAGCTTCCTGTAGGGGGGCAGCGACGAGGAGACTTAGCCGGCTGCAGGGGCGGCACTGCCGGGGTGGCAGACCGTAAGGAACGACGACGATGCATGCTTGAGAGAGAAAGAGAGAGACGCACGGGTGTCGGCGTCGGCTAGGAGAGAAGGAAAGAGTTGGGTCGGGGGCCAGAGAATGGAATAGATAGAAGAAAATGGGCCCCGCAACCCAGTCAAAATTGGAAGAAAACGGCTCAGTTTTCAGAGGGCGGCACTACCGGCCATTATGGGCGGCACTACCGCCCTGCCAATTTTGCAGGGATTACGCTAAAACTTTATGACCTCCTTTACCTCAGATATGGATATATATATTATCTAAATATCATGACCAGTAAGCAATCAACAATACAGACAATGGTCATGACACTTAGTTAGCCTTTTGAAATAGTTTTGAAACACAATATAATATCTTTTTAAATCATTTTCCTGTGTCGCTAGGTTGTCAAACCGAGGTGTGCCATATTTTAAACCACGTTACAAGAATCAAGTATATTTAGCTCACTATGCAAAGCACAAAACCTTGACTCATCGAGAGGCTTAGTGAAGATATCGGCTAGTTATTTTTCGGTGCTCACATGACGAATTTCGATATCTCCTTTGGTTTCATGGTCTCTCAGGAAGTGATGTCGGATGTCTATATGTTTGGTTCTTGAGTGGCTTACGGGATTGTTTGCAAGCTTTATGGCACTTTCATTATCACACCAGAGTGGGATTTTGGTGAATTGACATCCGAAATCACGAAGGGTTTGCCTCATCCAAAGTAGTTGAGCACAACATGCACCAGCTGCAACATACTCGGCCTTGGCGGTGGAAAGGGCTACACAATTTTGTTTCTTTAAACTCCAAGACACTAGGGACCGTCCAAGGAATTGACATGTCCCCGAAGTGCTTTTTCTATCTACCTTGCAACCGGCATAATCAGAATCCGAATAGCCAAGTAGATTGAACTTGGAGCCCTTGGGATACCACAAGCCAAGGTTAGGAGTGTATACTAAATATCTCAAGATTCTTTTAACATCCACTAAATGACACTCTTTCGGTTGGCTTGAAATCTAGCACACACTAAGCATTATGTCCGGCCTAGATGCACATAAGTAATGTAGAGAGCCGATCATGGAGCGATATACCTTGATGTCCACAGCTTTCCCTTCTTCATTTAGATCAAGATGTCCATTGGTTGGCATGGGAGTTCTGATAGCCTTGGCATTCACCATGTCGAACTTTTTTAGCATATCATGGGTGTACTTGGTTTGGCTAATGAACGTCCCTTCCTTCATTTGCTTGATTTGAAATCCAAGGAAGAACTTTAGCTCACCATCATGGACATCTCAAATCTCTTAGTCATGATACTACAAAACTCCTCACAATACACATGGTTAGTACTACCAAATATTATGTCATCGACATATATTTGGCACACAAATATATCATTTCCAACTTTGTGAGTAAAGAGTGTAGGGTCAGCTTTGTCTATTTCAAAGCCTTTTTTGAGCAAGAATTCCTTAAGGCATTCATACCATGCTCTTGGTGCTTGCTTAAGCCCATAGAGCACCTTTTGGAGTTTATAGACATGGTTGGGGAACTTAGGATCTTCAAACCCTGGTGGCTGCTCCACATACACCAACTCTTGTATTGGGCCGTTGAGGAATACACTCTTCACATCCATTTGGTACAGCTTGAAGTCATGATGGGCAGCAAAGGCTAGAAGCATTCGAATTGCTTCAAGTCTTACCACCGGTGCATATGTTTCTTCAAAGTCCAAGCCCTCTACTTGAGTGAAGCCTTGGGCCACCAATCTTGCCTTGTTCCTTGTCACCACGCCATTTTCATCTTGCTTGTTGCGGAAGACCCACTTGGTACCAATGACATTGGTATTGGGCCTTTCCACTAAGTTCCACACTTGATTTCTCTCGAAGTTATTGAGCTCTTCTTGCATGGCCATGACCCAATCCGGATCTCCAAATGCTTGTTCTACCTTGAGAGGTTCCAAAGAGGAATCAAACGAGTAACATTGGCAAAAATTTGCTAAATGTGAACGAGTTGTTACCCCTTTCAAATGCTCCCAAGGATGTTGTCAACGGGGTGATCCCGTTGTATAGTTTGACATAGCCTTAGATGTTCAACACCTTCTTGTTCTTCTTCTGGACCTTTAGCTTCTTCTTATTCAAAGATAGGATCCAAGTAGAGCCCTTGAAGTGGTGGAGTAGGAGTTGAAGGAGCTGCTGCTAAGGTGGATGGGGCGGCACTACCGCCCTTAGGGGCGGCACTGCCGCCCTGCTGATTTTCAACAGGTGAGTGCTGCCCTTGTCGACGGAGTACGTCAGCGGAAATTTGTGCAGCAATAGCCTGGGGATCCTCATCATCAGTGGCTCGATCTTCTTGTGGCCTAATGTCGTCTATAGCCATTTGCTTGATTGCCTCACATGGTGGATCCTCCTTTTCTACAACACTTGAATCAACTTGCTCCACTTGAGAGCCATTAGATTCATCAAATGTCACATCTACTGTGACTTCAACTCTACCCATGTTTTTGTTGAAGACACGATAGGCATGCTCATTTGATCCATAACCAAGAAGAATGCCTTCATCAACTTTAGGTGCAAATTTAGAGGTTTTGGATCTTTTGTTAAGAATAAAACACTTGCACCCAAACACTCTAAAGTATGACACCTTTGGTTTGTTACCGGTTAGAAGCTCATATGAAGTCTTCTTGAGTTTCTTGTGTAAGTAGAGGCGGTTGATGGTATGTCAAGCGGTGTTGACGGCGTCACTCCAAAAGAGGTCCGACGTCTTGTACTCATCTAGCATTGTCCATGCCATATCAAGAAGTGTACGGTTCTTCCTCTCTACTACACCATTTTGTTGAGGGGTGTAAGGAGTTGAAAACTCATGCTTGATGCCCTCATCATCAAGAAACTATTCAACTAGAGTGTTCTTGAATTTAGTCCCATTGTCACTTCTCATCTTCTTGATAGGAAGACCGAACTCCCTTTGTGCCCTTGTCACAAATATCTTGACTTTCTCTTGCATCTGGGACTTATCATAAACAAAGAACACCCAAGTAAAATGGGAATAACCATCAACAATAACTAGACCATATTTGTTACCCCCGATGCTTAGGTAGGCGACCGGTCCAAAGAGATCCATGTAAATCAACTCCAACGGTTGTGTGGTGGTCATGATGCTCTTTGATGGGTGAGGTACACCTACTTTCTTTTCGGCTTGACAAGCACTACAAATCATGTCTTTCTCAAATTGGATATTGGTTAGTCCAAGGATGTGATTGTCTTTTAGGAGTTTGGCCAAGTTCCTCATCCCAACATGAGCTAGTCGGCGATGCCATAGCCAACCCATGCTAGATTTTACCACTAAACAGGTCTCAAGCTTAGCTTTCCTTTTGCTGAAATCAACTAGGTACAGCTTGTTCTTGAGGTGACCCATAAAGACAATAGAGGAATCCTCCCTCTTAGATACTTCCACACCCTTATCCATGAAGAGACAATTGTAGCCCATCTCACACAATTGAGAGACGGACAGCAGATTGTACTTCAAGGAATCAACATGTAAGACATTTGTAATTGAATGATCAAGTGTAATAGCTACTTTACCAAGTCCAATCACACTCCCTTTTGAATTGTCACCAAATATGATATTCTCATCTGAATTTGTAGTTGGGGAGTACGATGAGAACATACTCCTTTCTCCGGTCATATGATTTGTACAGCCGCTGTCAAGTACCCAACTTGACCCACCGGAGGAGTATGCCTGCAACACAAGTTTAGTTCCTAGTTTTAGGTCCCCAAATATTCTTAGGGCCTTGCACGTTAGTCACAAGAACTTTAGGAACCCAAATGAAAGCATTAAGATAAACATTTCGACCATTGCCAACAAACTTGGCAAACATTTCCCCCTTGATGTTGTGATGCAAAATAAAGTTAGAATTCAAACATTGTTGAGATGTTTTTGCCTTTGGTTGATAAGCATATCTATTTGGAGTGACCCAGATAGATTTCTTTGGTTTCTGGACAACCTGTTTAGGATGAGACACCTTCTTCTTGGGCTTGACATGAGCAGAGGAGGAGGTGGTGGTCTTCCCTTTTCTGTGGGGGGCGGCACTGCCGCCCTTCACAGCGGCACTGCCACCCATAGGCTGCGGTGCTGCTCTAGGCTAGCCTTGTGCCACCATATGTACAGACCTATCTATACCTTCCTTCCCTTTGCTCATGAACTGAACACACTCATATCCATGGATTACCTTTATCACATTGGTTTTACCTCCATGAGTGTGCCCAAGCCCATCCTTGATGTGTGGATTTCTTCCATCTTTGTATTGCGGCCTCTTTGGTTGTTCAACTTTGCCACCAGCAGATTTCTTGCCTTCCATGCACTTTTTGTCTAACATAGCATTGAGCCTAGCAATCTCCTTTTTCATAACCTCCATGTTTGCAAGGTTAGTGGAATAAACATTAAAGTCAAGATTATAGCATTTTCCACACCCTTGGCTAGTGGAGGGAATAGAAGTGTCATTTGTGTTAGAGGGCAGTGGGGTGCTCTCCCATAGAAGATTATATTGCTCCTCAAGTTTGTTGTGCTTTTCAACTAAGACACAATACTTGTCATTGAGTGCAATATTTGCCTTCTTTGTGAGAGCATGTTCTCTTTGTTCTTTGGCCAAGGCCTTGTCCAAAGAGTCCACCTCACTTCTCTCTAACTCAAGAGCTTCCTTGCAGCCAATATACATCTTTTCGGTTTCCTCAAGATTTTCATCTCTATCGGCTAGCTCGGCTTTGACACTTTCTAATTCCTTCATTAGATTTGTGATGAAGAGCTTGGTCTTAGGATCCAAATTTTTAGTCAATTTAGCATATTCCTCAACATCACTAGTTTCATCATCACTAGAATCACTAAGTTCTCTACTAGAGATGTCACTAGGAGGTGGAGGAGATTTGGCTCTTTGTTTTACCTTCTCACCCTTTGCCATAAGACAAATGTGAGTGGAGTGGTGGTCATCATCATCGAACATGTTGTTGAAGAGCCTTGGTGTAGAGGATGGCTTTTGAATGGCCACGGTTGCAACCTTCACATCCTCATAACTTGACTCCTTAGTTGAGTCCCACTCGTGCCCAATGTGTGCCTCTTCCATTTGCTTATATCTCTTTTTGTGTTCATGCTTGCCTTCATTGTTGTCCCTCTTGTATTTGTTGTCTTTCTTCTCATAGGGACACTTAGCAATGAAATGCTCGGTGCTGCCACAATTGTAGCAAGTCCTCTTCTTCTTATTTGGGAACCTTCTTTGCACTATTTTATACCCATTCCTTTTTAGCCCCTTGTGATAGTTCTTCATGAACAAAGCCATGTCATCAATCTTCATGTAATCAGCCCCATCATCTTCATCTTCACTTAAGGATGAACTTAGATCATCATTTTGTGGAGTTGACTTGATTTCCTTAGGCTGACTTGTTGATGCTTGCTTGCTGCCCTTCGCCTTGTTGGAGGTGCCTTGATTGCTTGATTTATTGGCCTTGATAGCTACTTCCTTGATTTTCATGCCTTCTAGCTTGGCTTGCAACTCACCAAGTCTTCTCCTCTCATTGGCTTCTTCTCTTTGCATGTCAAATGTCAACAATCTTCCAAGCACATCATTTGGTGTGAAGTGCTCAAACTTCTTCTTATCTCTAATCAAGGTAACTACGGTCTCATTTCTTGGTGAGTAGGCTTCCAACATAACCTTCACCACTTTATGATCATCAAGCTCATCACATCCATAGCCTCTAATCTTGCCCACCAAGGTCATCAATCTATCAAACATCTCTTGTGGCCCCTCCCCATCAACAATCACAAACCTATTGAGCTTAGCCATCAACAAATCAATATTTGCTTTCCTCACTTTATCAACACCTTCATGTGCTAGATGCAAAGTGTCCCAAATCTGCTTTGCAACATTGACATTCATCACTCGGTTGTACACATTTCCATCCAAGGCACTAAGAAGAATGCTTGTGGCTTGGCCATTGAGATGGCAGCAGCTAACTCCTCATTTGTTGGCTCTTCCGATGGCTGCAATCCATTCACCACAATCTCCCAAAGACCAGGGTGAAGACCTACAAGATAGGCACTCATCAAGTGCTTCCACTTGGCAAAGTTTGTTTCATCAAAATGAGGCAACTTGCCCACGGGTACATTGATAAAGGACTTTTTGTTATGGTTAGACAAATAAGAATAATTGAAGGATACGGTGGCATATTTATTCTTATTGTTGTTGCTGCCATTGTCCTTACTATCCTTCTTCTTGTCCTTGCTCTTCACCTCCTTGCTATCTTTTGAAGCATGGTATGACACATCATCATCTCCATCATCCGAGCTACTAGAGAGCTCACTAGATGATGCATCATACTCATTCTTCTCTTGCTCTTGAGCTCTTGCTGCCCTTCTCTTGACTCTTTCCTCTCTTGTGATTCTTCTAGCTTCTTTTCTCTTCTTCTTGTCCTTGAGCCGCTGCTCTTCCTTCTTCTTTTCTCTAGCTTCTCTTGTTGCGATCTTGGTGGCTTTTCTTTCTTTTCTTGCCTTTCTTCTTTTGGCATCGGTGGTCTTGGCTTCTTTGATGGTGGCATCACTTGCTGTCGACATGGATAGCTCGCTGCTGCTACCGACATCCTCGATGTGCACACCACTTGCGTTCGCATCGCGAACAGTCCTCGAACCTCCTCCTTCTTCCATACTTCACATGGTGAAGCGTATACGAAGCAACCTCGCTCCGATACCACTTGTAGGATCTCTAGGATGATAAAGGAGGCCTAGAGGGGGGGGGTGAATAGGCCTGTAAAAATTCAACTTAAAACTCTGTCAGAACATAGGGTGGCACTGCCGACCTGCAGGGCGACACTGCCGGCCTGCAGGGCGGCAATGTCGCTCTTCAAAAATAAATCTAACACAGCTGAGATTTTATAGAGATGAACCTGACCCCATTAGCTGCTTAATCCGGCAATCAGAAAGATAAGATCTAGTTCGAAGACTGAATACCACAAAAACTCCACACAAGAGTGGATCGAGCAACCAAACCCTAACACCAGCTAGCAAAGAGCTAAACCAGCAAGTAAACAAGATGAAGCATGCGAGACACAAGATATATCCTGTGGTTCAGCTCACCACAAAGGTTTGCTTAAGTCCACGTTGTTGAGGAAGCCACAAAAGGCTTGGGCTTGCCACAAAGGCTTGCCTTACCCTCGTTCTCAAATCAAGAGGATGAACTCTTGAAGTGAGAGGTGATTTCTTAGCTCTGAGAATGAGGTTACAAACCTCCCAAGGCTACCACACGAGTTGGCAAGCCCAAGGGCGACGCCTAGCCAGCTAGGAGCAAGCTCCAAGAGTAACAAACCCTAGAACCGCCAGCCAAACCTGAATCAGTGGATCTGCTCTCCAATCGAGTTTTGCTGCCTTTTCTCTCAAGTTTTGATGGTTGGAATCAAGGATTTGCTTGAGGGATGGAGGAGCAACAATGGAGTAGAGAGGGTGAGCTTTGGTTCTGTTCTGTTTCGAGCAGAATGGCTGAGTGAAGTAGATTACCGTTGTGGGCTAGGCCTGAAGGGTATAAATACCCCTTGGCTCCAACGGTCAGTTAAGGGCGGCAATGCCGCTCTTAACAGGGCGGCAATGCCGCCCTAGCCAAAACAGGTAAGTTGAGGTGAAATTTGGCTGGCTATTTTGACTAGGTGAGAGGATGTAAATCTGAGAATTTGAGCATCTGGTTCAACAATTGACCAACTGTCCTAAAATCCCTCTTAATAGTATGGCTTTCCCTAAACTCAATTTCAAAACATAAAAGAATTTAAACCACCTTTGGGCTAGGTCTAGCCACCTTTTGTAATTAGGACACCTGCAACCTGTACATCATCCTCATTTTTCGATTCCCTACTTGTCATCTCGATAAATATCATTAGTCCTCTAATTTGGTGGTCATCTATGCCAAAACCCACAATATGACTTGATTGCACTTACACCAAGCTCCCAATCACCACCGAGCCATCTAGGTGATGGCGATCACCAAGAGTAACAAGCACAAACTCTGACTTGACCAAGACAGGCCTAATGAGAAAGATGGAAGCACACTTGCTACTCCCTATGAACTAATGAGGTCCTTAATCTTGGATTATCAAATCTCAATTACCCCACTAGGCTCTTGCTCTCCCTTGCACTCCAAAGGTTTTTCTCAACTGAACAAATGGGCAAGAGACCTCCCATGAATGAGTGGGATAAGTATTTATACCCCCTCATTCAAAACATAACGGTTGGAGGCCAACTCAGCAAGTTTCGAGGTGACCAGACACGCCGGTCAGGGTGACCAGACGCTCCGGTCAGTAGTACATGTCACTGTGTTAGAGAGAGTTGTTAGCTCTGACCGAACTCTGTCCTGCGTCCGGTCGGCACCCACCAGATGCATTCAGTCATCAAAAACCCTATCTAGAACCTTACTGATGTTGACTGGACGCTGGCACCCAGAGTCTGGTCATTTCCCTGTTCAGCATCTGGTCTGTGGTCAACAACCTATCCACGCTGCTACAGATACAGCTAGCGTCGCGTCTAGTGAGCACCGATGTCCAACGTCCGGTCACACCCTAACAGCTACTGTCGATCAAAAGAACTGACCAGACTCTCCAAGCTGTGTCTGATCACAGCTAAACTAGCATTCGGTCAGTCATTTGATCCTCCATTCACTTTCAATTCAAAATTCTTTGTGAATGAGGTTGACTTCTATCGATCTTAGGGCTATTCCTGAGCTACCTAGTGCTAAGTTTGACAAGTGTGCACCACACCTAATCCATTAGACTCACCTAGGTCACGCTACTAGTCCATACCCCCCTTAATAGTATGGCCAAAGGAAAAACAAAGTCCTAAACAACTCTAAGTGTCTATCTAACACCAAACAACACTTAGAACTAGTCCGTCCTTAACCTTGTCGTCCATCCTTTGAAAGTCGAAACTGTGGCAAAACCTCCTAATTTATTGGGCCCACATGCACCTGTCACTGTCCAACGACCTTTGACATCCATGCATATGTTACCGATAACTTAAGAAGACTGTCGGGTGTCCTCGGGGAACCCGGAATCATCCACGATTTCCGAGCAGGATCACATTACAGAGTCATTGCAGTATTACAACATTTATTCAAATATCTACATCAGAGTAAAAGTAGCGGAAGACTTACAATAACATAGTTTACAAACCATTTGTTTCAAACCGTACAACTAAGTTCGATATTAATACAAACCAAAGTAGTGGAGCGGCATTATAATATAATACAAAACACACAATGAGGCTGCCCTACCCAAGGGCCACACAATTACTTCTCAACGTCATCACAAGGTACAACTGTCATGCAGCATGATCCACAACAGATCTGCTCATGAGACTCACCTGCAACAAGGGTCAACGAACCCTGAGTACAAAAGTACTCAACAAGACTTAACCGAAATAAGAATTAAAAGAACGCAGGAATGCAGGCTCATGGGATTCAAGGTATGGTTTTAGCAATAATCAAGGTTCTTTTGCGTAAAAGCATTTTAACAAAAATCTATATATCAACAATTAAAACTTCATAAAGATCATATACAAAGCTGACATGATCTTCATTGATATCATGAAACTTCATAACCAACACCTTCTCAAACCATTCTCAAGTTCCAGCTTATTAATTACTACGATGATGAACAAAGTGAGTTGAGTCTCCATAACCGAGGAGCAACGACGATTCAACCGATTGTAAACCCAAATGGGATTCCAGACCACACGACATATGCGGTCCCCGACCTACATATACCAAACCTACCCTTGGATCCTCTAAAACAAGAACGGGTCCGCGCCACCCGAGAATACAAGATTTCCACCATTCCAAATTTCATGGCCACATGGGTACACGCTATTCCCGCCATCTCTCCACTCCCCCGGTCGCGAGTAGCCATTCTCGTAATAGAATCGCCAAGTTCAGGATTACCGGAGTATGTGGTTAGTACTACAAATTCTCACCTCATGCAATTCAACAACGGACGTGCCTTAATCGACACAGTGAAAGAACCCGCTCACAAGACCTCCATGTCTTGTGGCTCACACACCCCAGAGTCCGCCTTTGGTCTAGATTTATTACTCCACATTCCCATATCACATGCTAACATAATTAACCAATGTCCCATTTAAAACTTGCAGGTGGCGGTAGTCACCCGACTTTCATCGTTCTCACGATAGCTAAGCAAAACTAGGCATATACTGAATTTAAAACGGTAATATGGTAAATATGGAATAACAAGGGTGGTATCAAGACCAATTAGGCTTTTACCTAACTCCTAATCACTTAATGCAGTAATGGAAAGCAAAAGCGAAATTAATTTGTAAAACACAAGGTAGGGTTGTATGCATCCGGGCTTGCCTTCGTTGACGGAAAAGTCCGGCTCTTGCGACGCTTCACAAGAATTCGGTCCGACCTCAACAGCATTTGGATTAACCTCCTCAACAACTTGATTAACTACCACGTGCTCACCTTCGCTTCACTACACGTAATACAATGCCATGTTTAACATGATGCGGAATACGAAATATGATGCTCGATGATGGATACAAAATTAACAATTTGAATACAACTTTCCTTCATAGCAGACAGATTGCAAGTCAAACAAACTAAATCTTTTTCGTAACACATACATCAACTGCCAAGGATCATTAACAACAAATGACCCAAGGTCATCACTCAATCCAAAATTACAAACAAAACCTAAATTATTAAAGGTTACTATTTGCTTTTATGAATTAATTATTTAATTAAGAATTATGAAATAAATCAACTTGTTCTAATGGAGCTCAAAATTTTTGTACATGTTCATCACATGATAACTAAGTGGCAAAACAATTTTCATAATTTTTGGATAATTAAATAAGCCTAGAAAAATCATGTAAAGTCATTTATTAATTAATTGAGCAATTTTTATCACATCCAAAAAGTACTGAAAATCAAGATTTCAAATTTTTGTTATATAATATACATCATAGAGAATTCACACAAAAATTTTCATAATTTTTAGAACTCTAAATAAATCTACACAAAAATAACAAAAATAGACACTATTCATTCATTTCAGAAAATAGAAAAATTTCCATTTGAACTACACAGTCACTGACAATGGACCCCACCTGTCATCTCCTACCTCCCACGCGTTGACTATCTAACGACGACGGCGCTTGACTGACAAGCGCAAACTCGCCGACGCATTTAGTTCACCGGCGATGACGATTGTACCAACATGCTCCCCACGACTAGGCGCACCTCTTCGACCTACTTAGCTGCACCGACACGACTCAATACAAGCTCAACGTCGGCCATGGCGGACACGGCGCCTCGGCGGTACTATGCCGGCGACTACAGACCGATAGCGGTTAAACAAAGGACACAGGAAGCATCAAGAGCTTACCCTGAACACAACCGAGCAGATAACAAGGCCGGAAGCAAGGCGGTGAAGTGGGGCGGCGTCCACGGTGATCACGCAAGAAACAAAGTTCGCTTGATGATGGTGTACCGGCGACCGCAGTGGACAAAACGGCCAAGAAACAATGAAATGAGCACTACCGCATCGAGATGAAGCCAAAGGTACACCAATCAAGGGCAACGGCTCACCGACGGGCTCTGGCCACGGAGAAACGGAATCTCGGGTGAGTTCGCCGGCCGCGAGGAAGAAGGCAATGAAACTCGAGTTTCCGGTGAAGACAAATGGAATTGGTGGGTCGGCCGGACGCGCAAGGAGTAGGCGGAGCTAGAGCTAGCTTATCAGCGATGGTGGAGCACTACAACGACGGCACGGGCTCACCGGAGATGAAGCAGTGGCGACGAAAAAAGCGAGCAAGGGGACGGGGTCAAGCGGTGATTGTTCAAAGCTATAAAGGATGGCGAGAAGCTCAAGGAAGCTGCGCCAGTGTCCTTCATCAGCCAACAAGCGACGCCAAAACGGCCACGACCGCTACCTGAACGCCAAGAAGGAAACGCCGGCAATGTAGCTTCAAGGTGGACACTGCTCACTCAATTTACAGAAATGCCATTCGCCCAAAATTCACAAATTACTCTCAAATTTTCATAACAACTCAAAAATCTCCAAAAACAAAAGTTGTTCAAAATCAAAAGTTCTACAACTTTGCTTTTGAAACCATATCCAAATTCATTCTACATTTTGAAATTCAAATTTGAATCCAAAAGGGGACACTTTAAAGAACTACACCTTTTCAAATTACTTCAAATTTTTCTAAATAACTTTGAAAACTCCAAAAATCAACTTTGTACAACTTGACAAGATCTACACTTTTGCTTTTAATCTCAACCCCAAAATATGCTTCAATTTTGAAATGGGTTTTCAGGGTAGAATTTAAATATTGAAATTAGGGTTTTCGGAATTTCCAAAACAATACAAGTATTTCAAACTTGATTCAAACAATACAATTCACACATACAACATAAAGTAAACTTGTTTTAGTAAATGCATATCCAAGTTTTCAATATGTCTAGATGCTTTGCAATGCATATGATGTCATGGCAAGTTTTAGTATTTAAAACACCCGGGGTGTTACAGAAACGATTTCCATTGACAGGGGCATGACAACTATGATTGCCCAATCAATTTCTGTTACCATGACCTAACTCAAATTGCCTCTGCAAAACACATGTTAGTCATAGTAATCTCGTGTCGTCATTAATCACCGAAACCCAACTAGGGGCCTAGATGCTTTCAATCTCCCCCTTTTTGGTGATTGATGACAACACAACCACGAGTATGTAAAAGAGATGAGTGAGGTTTTCAACATGCTTGGTTCATATAAGATTTTGACAATAAGAACAAAGGGGTTAGGCATGCTTATATGACCTAAGCCAACATGGTGTACTCAAAAGATATGAAATAAGCATGAGTACATGAAGTAAAGCTCATTTGAATCGGAGTAAAACGCGAAAACAAAGCAAATGAGCATAACCAAGTGACATGACATATATATAGCAACATAGAGAGCACACATGTCACATAAGTCTCACCATCACATGTATATAATACAATGCATGAAAGTAAACGTGAATGCACGAAGTATCACACACAAAAGACCAAAAGAATCGAATCAAGAGACCAAAAGAATCGAATTGAGACCATCTCACATGATCCCCCTAAATCTAACATACTCGCTCCCTCTCCCCCTTAGGCATCAAGCACCAAAACCTAAGTGTCGAACAACAGGACAGGAGCAGTCGAGTCGGGCACTGAGGTGCGGTGAGAGACCTAAAACTGAGCTGCATCATCCTCTGACCCTGAACTCTAAGCAGTCTGACCCTCTATAGCTAGAAGGGAAGGTTAAGCGATCTGGGTCTACTCAGTAACTGGCGTAGCCTATGACTCTGGAGGTGTTAGTGTAGGACGTGTAGCCACAACTGCTGTTGTCGCTGTTGCTGAAGCCTCAAGTGTAGGAGTGACTATATGAGGTGGCTCAGACGATGCAATAGACGATGAAATTGTCTCGGTAGTCCTGGTAACTGGAGCAGCTATGGTAGGGACAGGGACTCAGAACTCTGGAGGTGTAGGCTGTCCTATAAGCTCACTGAAGATAGCACCGAGACTCATGGAGACTGGGGTGTCCGTCACTAACACTAAAGAACTCTGAGATGGAGTGAAGCCCGTAATAAAAGGAGTAAAGTGAGGACCCTGAGCTGTCCCTGGTGAAGCAAACCACTAAGACACCTACTTTGTAGGTGAGGCAAACTAAGGAGCTGGCTATCTCTGACTCGAAAGCCCACTAGGCTGTACAGCTGGAGTCACTAGAGTGGTGGTGGAAGGCTAGCCTATCTAAAGTGTAGACTACTGAGGAGCAATCCCTATAGTAGTGAATACATGTTGCATGAAGCCGAGTAACTGCTGCTGAATCATAAGCTGCTGCTGCATGGCCTACTGCTGCCACTAAAACTCATCATGTCATGCCTGAACCTAAGCAAGCGCAGCTATGGTCTCCTGTGCCTGGCGTGCCTGGTACTGTCTCATCCGCCCAAGTATAGCTAGAAGTGCTAGGTTAGTCTGCGGCGACTGTGGTGGAGCTAAGCGAGAGCCACTAGCCTCTCTGTCGTGTGGTCGAGAAGTCATCTGTGGAATCGGCTGATAGTCATCATCTAAGTTGTCACTCGGGTCGCTCTCGACTTCATCCTCCTGCTGTGCATCAAGCTACTCCTCCTCTATCGCTACAATGCCCCTGATGATCTCATCCTACTGAGCTGCTGTCTCTGGTACCTCTGGGAAATGGCTCGGCTGGCAAGGTGTCCTTGCATGACTGTGACGTAGCATCTGGCTCTTGTCATACTATGGAAACTCAGTGGTAGCACCTGTCCACTCTGCCATTGCTGAGGAGCAATCCCTATAGCAGTGAATACATGCTGCATGAAGCCGAGTAACTGCTGCTGAATCATAAGCTGCTGCTGCATGGCCTACTGCTGCCACTAAAACTCATCATGTCATGCCTGAACCTAAGCAAGCGCAGCTATGGTCTCCTGTGCCTGGCGTGCCTGGTCCTGTCTCATCCGCCCAAGTATAGCTAGAAGTGCTAGGTTAGTCTGCGGCGACTGTGGTGGAGCTGAGCGAGAGCCACTAGCCTCTCTGTCGTGTGGTCGAGAAGCCATCTGTGGAATCGGCTGATAGTCATCATCTAAGTTGTCACTCGGGTCGCTCTTGACCTCATCCTCCTGCTATGCATCAAGCTACTCCTCCTCTGTCGCTACAATGCCCCTGATGATCTCATCCTACTGAGTTGCTATCTCTGGTACCTCTAGGAAATGGCTCAGCTGGCAAGGTGTCCTTGCATGACTGTGACGTAGCATCTAGCTCTTGTCATACTATGGAAACTCAGTGGTAGCACCTGTCCACTCTGCCATTGTCTCTAGAGACTTGTGTGTAACTTCCTTTCGGAGTAGGAAAGTGATCCAATGAGCATAAGGCAGCTCACGGTGACCTCTGAAGCCCTCTGCTAGTGTGTCCTCCATCTCTGAAAGCATCACATCCCAAATATCAAAGACAGTCTGAGACACTAGATAATACACTAGCCAAAGCTGAATTTGAGTTAGGCCCTCATGGTAGCATCAAGGAGCCGAGCTATAGGAGTAAGGTCGAGTGGTATCCTGCTTGACCCCTCACCAAATGGCTCATTGAAGCACGGTTTGACAAGATTTGTAGGTGGCACAAGTCCGCTATGAGGGCGTCTCGGAGGCTCTGTCTGTCCATAGCATACCTCGGGAAGGTGAATAGGTGACTCTAGAATTCTTAGTATCTCTCTGACCCACAAGATCTAGAGCCTGTAGTCACAGCCTCTAAAAGCAAAGTGAATAAATCTGTGTCTCGGGTCAATCCACAAGGAGGAGTAGAACTCATGAACCCAAGATGGAACATACCGACTAGTCCATCCAAGGAGATCTGATAAGCCCAGCAGATAAGTGAGGTGAGGATGGATCTGCTCGCCTGCATCTGCATCTAGAGACTCTATGGAGCAGACCCACTGAGATCTAAAGGCAACTCCGTTGTTGAGATATGCACTATAGAAGTCCTCCTGCAACATAGTGTAGAAGTGCTCTGAGGCACGCTCATCCCGCCTCGACGGAAACCAATCCTTAAACTATATAACTGTAGCTGCTGCTCCTGTCTGGTTGTGGCTACCCTCAGGTCAAGGTGAACCACTAGAGGCGGACCCTGTGGTCTGAGAGGTGGACGAGAGCCTCACCTCTGTGTCTGAGGCCTCGGTGACACCTGAGTACGTGTACGACTAGAGCGTCGAAGCTGTGGCTATGTTGCCTGCTTTGCATCCTCATCCTGCTCTCCCTGCTAAGCATCCTCTATCTGCTCTGCCGACTGTGTCTACTGCTTAGTCACCCCCTGAGTCTGACTCTCGTTTGGACGAGAGATGTCTGGAGCATTCTCTAAAGAGACACGTCATCCTCCAAGTATGATAGTCCCGGGTGGACTACCAAGACTAGTCTCAATCCTCTCGACGGTGGCCATCTGAGCTGGGGACAATTGATCGCCTATGCGAATGCCACTCCCAGATCCACCTCTCTCTGCACGCTCTACGGCGGCTACTACTGTTGTTGCTTTCTCTGTCTCAACATCATCTCTCTTGTGCTTCTTTGTAGTTGTTTTCGCCTTTCCTTTTTGCTGAGCAGTCAGGTGAGGCGGAGGCCTTGGATCCTCATCGCCGGGACCACCCCCAACATTCTTGCAATGTGTCATCTCTGAAGCTGACAAGAATCACTACCACTCATAAGGAACAACTGCCAATTGACACTCGTGAGGCTTGGCCTTAATCCATACTCGTAGGCTTGGCCCCAAGTAAATCTGTCAGTAGTCAGGCGAGGCGGAGGCCTTGGATCCTCATCGTCGGGACCACCCCCAACATTCTTGCAATGTGTCATCTCTGAAGCTGACAAGAATCACTACCACTCATAAGGAACAACTGCCAATTGACACTCGTGAGGCTTGGCCTTAATCCATACTCGTAGGCTTGGCCCCAAGTAAATCTGTCAACTGCCCAAATGCCAAGCAGACTCACTGCCTGAACTGACTGCATGATAGAATAGAAGGTATACATAAGCAACTTTATATACTAGAGAAGTGAATGACCTAATGGAAAGCAAGCAGTAGGAAGGTAATGAGCGAATATGGCTTGCTACCTTAGAACAATCCTGAGATGACCGAAGGGATAAGTTGTTGATCACAGGGACACCACACGAGAATGACAATAGCACCACAAGGTCATACGATCAAGAGAGGAATTAGAATTGAAATTAAGGCCGATTGAGATGATTCGTCGAGCATGTGGTAGGCAATGGAGATGGCTTACCCTTAGGGCTAGGGTTTGGTGTCGCGAAGCAGTGCGGCAGCCGAGGAGACATGGCGCTGGGAAGCCGTCAGCCCTGGGTGGCCAAGGAGACGTGGTGTAGGGAAGCCACGGGCGCTGGGCGGCCGAGGACACGCGGCAGCGCAGTGATGCGCGAGTACATGGCGGCATAGTGGAGCGTGAGCATGTGATGGTGGGTGTGGATGGTGGGTGAAAATGCAAGCGTGGGCGCAGCAGCGGAGATGCGAGGGCGGCGTAGACGCGATGGAGGAGGCGCAGGGGCGGGCGCGGCGGCGGAGATACGAGGGTGGGGCGTCTGTTAGAGCAGGGCGGCACGGTGTATGGAGGAAGAACTAAAAGAACAGGATATATGGTGGCCCCCCATGATAGACAAGGAAAGAAAAGAAAAAACTTTTCTGCTTGCACTTTAGTGACCAGACGCACCGGCAAAGACGAACGGACGTAGCCCTCCGAAGTCCGGTCAACAACAGAGAGGTCCAGAGACCCTCAAATCATGACCAAACGTGTCCGATGACCCTTGACTGGATGCAGCATAGAGTCTGGTCCTCCCCTAAGATCCATCCTGCGCTGACCGAACACAGAAACACATTGCACCGGATGCTGGGCAAACATTGTTTAGTGGCTGGTCCTCCATCAGCAGCAGTTCCTTAGACGTACTGACTGGACGCCCGGTAGCAGAGTCTGGTGCAGCGTCCGGTCACTCTTCAGCTACTGTTTTGCTTCGATCGTGCGTGCCGCTTTTTTCCCAATCTAATCTCAACTTCAATAAGACTAAAAGAAACACAAATTAGGATTGATATGAGAGACCTCTCTCAAACCCTCAAGTTTTTCAAAATAATTTGCCTTCGGCTATAATTATTTTTAAGAAAATAGGCAATAAAAAGGGGCGAGGAGCACCATGTGACCACACAAGAGGATTTTATGATCAATAGGAGCTTCAAATGCTCTCCCTATTTGTGGATAAACACAGCGGGTGCTCAAAAGATAACCGAAAAGAAACGACAAAGTAACACACATGCACATGCAATGCAATACTTGAAAGTAAGTCTAGTTGCTTGTCAAGTTTGATCCAAGGTTAATCTTCTTCACATGCTTTTCGGCGGTTATCTTAACCATGTTAGACAAGCCCTAAGTGCATTACTAAAAATTAAACATGTTTTACATTACAATGCAATGCAAGGGACAACAGAAGCTCATTTTTTAGTGAAGTTACTAAAGTCAAGCACATTGAGATCATTCCTCAACCGACAAAATGTAGCCTCATCTAGCAGTTTAATGAAGATATCCGCCAATTGATCCTTAGTCCTTACACCTTCTAATGATATATCATTTTTAGCAACATGACCTCTATGTGCTTGGTGCAAGAGTATTGAACCGGGTTATTAGCAAGCTTTATCGCTCTCTCATTGTCACACAAGAGAGGTACCTTTTCTACAACTACACCATAGTCTAGAAGAGTTTGCTTCATGTAAAGAATTTATGCACAACAAGCACCCACGGTATTGTACTCCGCCTCGGCGATGGACAATGCCACACTATTTTGCTTCTTGGAGGTCCAAGACACTAGTGATCTACCAAGCAAATGGCACCCTTCGGATGTGCTTTTTCTATCAATTTTGCAACTAGCATAATCTGAATTGGAATAGCCAACTAGTTGGAATCTAGCTCCTTTGGGATACCAAAGACCAATGCTTGGTGTGTGCTTAAGGTACCTAAGGATTCTTTTAATGGCAACCATGTGAGCCTCCTTATGATTAGCTTGAAATCTAGCACACATACACACACTAAACATGATGTCAGGCCTATATGTAGTCAAATATAATAAACTACCAATCATAGAATGGTAGAGAGTTTGATCAACCGATTTACCTCCCTCATCTAGGTCGAGATGTCCATTAGATGGCATTGGTGTCTTGATTGGCTTACATTCATCCATTTTGAACCTCTTGAGAAGGTCCTTGGTATATTTCTCTTGAGAGATGAAAATCCCCTCTCTCATTTGCTTGACTTGAAAACCAAGAAAGAATGTAAGGTCTCCAATCATAGACATCTCAAACTCCTTTGACATCAATTCACCAAACTCTTTGCAATAGTCTTCATTTGATGAGCCAAATATGATATCATCAACATATACTTGACAAATGAAGATCTCTCCATCAAGCTTCTTGGTGAATAGTGTGGTATCGACCTTCCCAATGGTGAAGGCCTTCTCAATGAGGAAATCCTGAAGGCATTCATACCAAGCTCTTAGGGCTTGCTTAAGCCCATATAGCGCCTTGAATAACCTATAGACATGATTAGGATATCTAGGGTCTTTAAACCTGTGAGGTTGATCAACATAGACTAGTTCATTTATGAAACCATTTAAAAATACACTTTTAATATCCATTTGATATAATTTTATTTCATAATGGGATGCATATGCAAGAAGGATACGAATGGCTTCAAGTCTTGCAACCGGTGCAAAGGTCTCTCCAAAATCCAACCCTTCAACTTGGGAGAATCTCTTTGCAACTAGACTTGCCTTGTTCGTTACAACAATGCCTTGATCATCTTGTTTGTTGTGGAACACCCACTTTGTTCCAATGACTCTTGCATCTTGTGGTCGCTCTTCTAGTGTTCAAACTTCATTCTGGGTGAAGTTGTTCAACTCTTCATGCATGGCATTTATCCAAATCGGATCTTGAAGAGCTTCTTCTACATTTTTTAGGCTCGATGCAAGAAACAAACGAGTGATGTTCAATAAGTGAAGCAAGATTTTGAGATTGAGTCATTACTCTCTTTGAAGGACTCCCTATGATGAGATCTTGTGGATGTGCTTGTAGTAGGGGTGAATTTCTTCTATTAACCACTTGAGAGGGAGGTTGTGGAGCATCAACATCTTGAGCTTGTGCCACCATTTGATCATGGGAGACATGGGTATCTTCATTTTCTACTCTCCCATCTTTATCATCAACTTGTGGCACATTTGATGAAGAGGGTGGACCAATCACTTGTACATCATCTCCATCATCATTGGGCTTGATGTCTCCAACCAGAATGTTCTTCATGGCCTCCCTCAATGGTTCATCACCTACATCTTCAAAATTCTCATGTGCTCCTTGGGAGCCGTTAGATTCATCAAATTCCACATCATATGTTTCTTCAACCAAGCCAGTGGCATGATTAAATACTCGATATGTTTTAGACTTTAATGAGTAACCAACAAGAAAACCAATATCACAATGTCTTTGGAACTTTCCTAGGTGTTGCCGCTTCTTGTAGATGTAGCATTTGCAACCAAACACCCAGAAAAATGATACGTCCGGCTTCTTCCCATTAAGCAACTCATAAGGGGTCTTGCCAAGAAACTTTTGAAGAAATAGGCGATTAGATGCATAACATGCGGTGTTGATAGCTTCCGCCCATAGACCTTCAGGTGTATTGTACTCATCAAGCATTGTTCTTGCAAGGGTAATAAGTGTCCGGTTCTTTCTCTCTACTACACCATTTTGTTGAGGAGTATATGTTGCGGAGACCTCATGCTTGATCCCTACTTCATCACAATATGCTTCAATGTTTGTGTTGTCAAATTCCTTTCCATTGTCACATCTTATCTTCTTGAGCTTCACTTCAAATTCATTTTGTGCTCTCTTGGCAAACTTCTTAAAACATACGGCCACTTCGGTCTTGTCATGAAGAAAGAATACCCAAGTATATCTAGAGTAGTCATCAACTATCACAAGACAATAGACATTGCCTCCCAAACTCTTGTAAGTTGTAGGTCCAAATATATCCATGTGGAGAAGCTCTAGTACTCTTGTTGTTAACATGTAAGCTTTGGTTCGATGAGTGTTTGCAACTTGCTTGCCGACTTGACATGCACTACAAAGCTTGTCCTTCTCAAATTTCACATCATTCAAACCTCTCACCAATTTATTCTTCATTAGCTTCTTGAGTGAGCTCATCCCAACATGTGCAAGTCTTCTATGCCATAGCCACCCAAGTGATATTTTGGTGAATAAGCATGTCTTCAAGTTTGCATCTTCGGAGCTGAAATCCACTAGATATAGGTTGTTGTATCTAAAACCCTTGAATATAACTTGATCATCATCTTTCTTTGACACAACCACTTCCTTCTTGGTAAACAAACATTGAAACTCAAGATCACACAATTGACCAACAAATAGCAAGTTGAAACTCAATGAAGCAACAGATAGCACATTTGATATTGAATGATCATTTGATATTGCAACTTTCCCAATCCTTAAACTTTGCCCTTTGAATTATCACCAAATGTAATCCTTTCTTGACCATCTACTTCTTCATCTAGTGAGGTGAATATATGAGGATCACCGGTCATATGTTGAGTGCAACCACTATTAATAACCTAATGACTTCCACCGGTCTTGTAGTTCACCTACACACAAGAGATCAAGCTTGTTGTTTAGGGACCCAAACTTGATGGGGGCCCATGACTTTTTCAACTAGTGACTTTACAGCACAAATTTGCTTAGGCCTATTCTTATTGGGTGGACCTAAGAACATAACTTTCATCTTTCCACTAGAATCCTTTCTAAGCATGTAGTGAGCATTGAAGGCAAAGGGTCTCGGATGCTTGGGCAAGGGTTGTGGTGGTGGATTTTGACACTCATGAGCAAAGTGACCTTCTTATCCACACTCAAAGCATCTCTTTGGCTTAGGCTTTGACTTGTATTGTTGTTGATGTTGAGCTTGAGCTTTCTTCTCTTGATTTGCCAAGTACCCAATACCACTTCTATCCATCTTCATCATAGTGTTCATGACTAGCTCACTTTAGAGATATTGGCCTCTTGTGAACTTGCTCAAACCGGTCTTGAGATGTTCTTTCTCCAACTTGAGCTTCTTGTTTTCTTCTCTAAGTTCATCATGATTTTTCTCCATCTTGAGTTTCTTGTTCTCTTCTTTAAGCATCTCATTCTCAAGAGCTATATCATAATCATTGTCAAGATTCTCTATCACAATTTTGTTGGTGGTTGATAGCTTTTCAAGATCTTTCTTAAGCTTTTCATTCTCATTCTTGAGCTTGACATAATCATCATAGTTGTCGGACTCAACCACTTTCTTGCCTTTGCTACTAGAACCTTGCTCAATGCTCTCAACAATCAAGTCATCACATGATGTAACTATATCAATCTTAACAATATTGTTAGTAGCATCATATTGCTCATTGAATAATAACACATGAGAAAGAACAATATTGTCATGCTTAATCTTGAGATTGGTGTACTCTTCTTTTAGCAAATTGTAGCTAGTGGTGAGCTCATTATGCATCCCCTCAAGTTTATCATGTTTTCTCTAAGCTTCTTTTTAGAGGTTTTGAGCTCCTTGAGTTTGCATGACACAATTTTATTTTCTTCTCTAAGCTCAACACTAGCTTTTTCGGCTATGTCATACTTTGCTAAGAGTGAGTCCTTCTCAAGTTATAGCTTTTTATTTTTAGCTCTTATCTTTCTAATGATTTTAGTGTATTGGTTTAGCAACTTGACAAGATCGCCATAAGAAGGTGATTCAAATTCTTCATCACTATCACTACCACTCTCATCATTGCTAGCATTATCATCACCACTACTATCATCATCATTTTATACCTTTCGTTCACCCTTGGCCATAAGGCATAGGTGTGTAGAGGATGATGGCGGCGGTGTCGGTGAAAATAGTGAAGAATCAATCACAAGAGCGGCCACCTTCTCCTTCTCATTCTCACTTTCATCATCAGATGAGCCACTTGATTTAATGTCCGTGAGCCAATCACCAACAATGTATGCCTTGCCATTCTTCTTCTTATGAAATTCCTTCTTCTTGCCATCCTTCTTCTTGTATGGCTCGTTCTTCTTTTTCTCATCATCATCTTCATCACTTGAGTCATCTTTATTGCCCTTGTACTTCTTCTTGTGCTTGTCTTTCTTGGGTTTGGGGCATTGATGAGCTAGATGACCAAGTTCTCCACAAGTATAGCAATCCATTTCGGAGATTGGCTTCCTTCTATTACTAGTGAAGAATTTCTTCTTCTTGCCATCAAACTTGACACCATTCTTGTCTAGCTTCTTGAGCATCTTGGCGGTTCTTCTCACCATGAGAGCAAGACTTGCATCATCAATCTCATCATCACTTGAGCTATCATGATCAACTATTCCTTTGCCCCTCTTCTCTTGGCTAGCCTTGAATGCCAAATCTTTCTTCTTGGTGGAAGAAGAGCCATCTTATGGCGTGATGTGCATGTACATCTCATGTGCATTGATCTTCCCTAATATTTGAGTTGGTGTAGCGGTGGAAAGATCACCTTGATGAAGCACCGTCACAATATGTCCATATTTGTCAATGGGGAGGACACTCAAGATCTTTCTCACAATATCAGAGGGCTGCATTTGTGTGAGTCCAAGCCCATTGACTTCTTCAACAAGAACATTCAAGCGTGAATACATCTTATTTGCACTTTCTCTAGGAAGCATCTCAAATGAATTAAGCTTTTTCATCATAAGGTGATAGCATTCCTCACACTCACTCTTAGTTCCCTCATGGAGGGCACAAATGTTCAACCATAGTGCATGGGCGTCTTTGTGGTTCCGCACACGGTTAAAGACATCCTTGCAAAGGCCTCTAAAAAGGGTGTTTCTAGCATTTGCATTCCACTTCTCATAGTTAACCTCATCGCCTTTAAGGTTGGCGAGATCCTTAGGTTTTGGGAAGCCTTGTGAGACGGCTCTAAGAACTCCAACATCTAAAGCCTCTAGGTATGCCTCCATGCAAATTTTCCAATAAGGAAAATCATCTCCCTCAAAGATAGAAGGGGGTCCATCCCCGTGAGACATCTTGCTCTAGGCGGTTAAGCCTAATTTAGGGAGCACAAGGCTCCGATACCAATTGAAAGGATCGAGATACCCAAGAGGGGGTGAATTGGGCTAATTCTAAATTTTTGCAACAATTAAGCCCTACACTTAGCCCATTTTACCCCTTGTGCCTAGAATGTATTTCTATTGTTCTCCCACACAAAAGTTTTGCAACCTAGGTTTCAGTCCTACTCTAGCATGGCAATTCTAGGAATGTAAAGACATGAAATGAATTGCTCAAATATAAATGCTCAAAGTAAAGAGAGGGAAAGGAACATGATGATGTTTTCCCGAGGTATCGGAGAGTCGACACTCCCCACTAGTCCTCGTTGGAGCACCTGTGCAAGGGTGTAGCTCCCACTTGATCCAGATCAAGTGCTCTCTACGGGCTGATTCTTTGACACTCCGTCGCGGTGAATTGCCCACAACCGCTCACAACATAACTTGAGTCATCCACAAGCTCTACCGAATGATCATCAAGCTCCCAATCACCACCGTGCCGTCTAGATGATGGCGATCACCAAGAGTAACAAGCACAAACTCTAACTTGACCAAGACATGCCTAATGAGAAAGGTGGATGCACACTTGCTACTCCCTATGCACTAATGAGGTCCTTAATCTTAGATTATCATATCTCAATCACCCCACTAGGCTCTTGCTCTTCCTTGCACTCCAAAGGTGTTTCTCAGTTGAACAAATGGGCAAGAGACCTCCCATGAACGAGGGGGATAAGTATTTATACTCCCTCATTCAAAACATAACGGTTGGAGGCCAACTCAACAAGTTTTGGGGTGATCGGACGCACCGGTCAGGGTGACTGGGCGCTCCGGTCAGTAGTACACGTCACTGTGTTAGAGAGAGCTATTAGCTCTGACCCGACTCTGTCCTGCGTCCGGTCGGCACCCACCGGACGCGTCCGGTCATCAAAAACCCTCTCTAGAACCTTACTGATGTTGATCGGACGCTGACACCCAGAGTCCGATCATTTCTGTGTTCAACGTCCGGTCCGTGGTCAACAGCCTGTCCATGCTGCTACAGATACAGCTAGCGTTGTGTTTGGTGAGCACCGGTGTTCAGCGTTCGATCGCACCCTAACAGCTGTTGCCGATCAAATGAACTAATCAGACTCTCCAAGCTACCTTCGGTCACAACCAAACCAGCGTCCGGTCAGTCATTTAACCCTCCGTGCACTTTCAATTCAAAATTCTTTATGAATGAAATTGACTTCTATCGATCTTAGGGCTATTTCTGAGCTACCTAGTGCTAAGTTTGACAAGTGTGCACCATACCTAATCCATTAGACTCACCTAGGTCAAGTTACTAGTCCATACCCCCTTAATAGTACGGTCAAAGGAAAAAAAACAAAGTCCCAAACTACTCTAAGTGTCTCTCTAACACCAAACGACACTTAGAACTAGTCCGTCCTTAACCTTGTCGTCCATCCTTTGAAAACCGAAATGATTTCCATCGACAGGGGCATGACAACCATGATTGCCCAATCAATTTCCATTACCATGACCTAACTCAAATTACCTCTGCAAAACACACGTTAGTCATAGTAATCTCGTATCATCATTAATCACCGAAATCCAACTAGAGGCATAGATGCTTTCAACGACCCTATCTTATTCACATGACACATTCATGTGTTTGTTGTTTGCTTTAATTACCTAAGGCATGTTAGGTTTAGTCGATGAAACTATATACCCTTGTTTGGTATATGTTCTCATATGCCATTTTGTGTGCTTGTTGTTTCCTTTAATTACCTAAGGCATGTTAGGTTTAGTCCAGGACCTCTGTACCCTAGTTTCGTACATGTTCTCACATGCCATTTCATGTGTTGTGCATGCTGAATTATATAATGCCCTATTTCGTTAGGTTTTATTTGCAGTACGTGATCTCATTTCACTACGTCCGTAACATTAAACTGAATATTATGACCACAGATAATAAAAACAACAACACAATGAAAAGTCCATTACTATGACATATTAAACAACACAATAATACTATAAGTACATGCCGACAAACTAAATAACGTAGTACATGACCTAAGTATGCCCATATTTAAAGTGCATTATATGACAACACAATGAAAAGTCCGACAGTAGACAACATTGTTCTTGAATAAACTATAGAACTAGCAAGTCATGGAGACTACTGAGTGCAACAAGACCACTTTCTCTTCCTTAGGATATCGGAATTCTCCTCCATCGCTGCTTTTGCTCGGCATGTATGCTCAAGCTTCTTCTCTCTCTCCTCCCTGTAAGCAGCATCACGCCTCCTTTCCTCCTCTTCCTTGTGCTCCTTTTCTACAGCCTCCTCTTCGCGTCTCTTTTCTATCATCTCCTTGTCCTCTGTCTCTCACCGCAACAGTTTCTGCATCCATTCCTTATCTTCAGAATTGATCTCAGTGTCGATCCACTCCTTTCCGGTCATCCGGCCATAACTACAATTTAACCAATTTCGTTCTAAGAATCGAAAGCAATTAACGTTAAAACCTAAATCTAGGATTTTCCATTTGATCTACAACAATGAACCCATAATATAACAACATGCGCTGAGGTTACCTTGGTTTGCTAGCTTTTCCACACCTTGGCATCCCATAGTTGTATAATACAAATATTAAAGATTGCATGAAACCCTAAGTAATGACGATTCTTAGGTTGAAAAATTCGACTAATATATACCGAATCAATGCAAAAAAAAACTAGGAGGGGAGCGAGGATACCTTGCTCTCGAATATTTATAGATCCAATCAAAGTTTTCAATGTCTAATATGCCGATTCGTGTGGTACGGTGAAGTGGGGAGAGAAAAACCCGAGAGGAATGAGAAAGAAGAAGAAGAAGAAGCCTTGGCCAGGAAGGTTGGGCTCTGGGTTAAAACACCACCTCGGCGCCATAGATCTTGACGTCAAGCTCAAAGCCAATAATCCTGGCGCCAAGCTCGGCGCCAATAATCCCAGCGCCGAGGTGGCTGCCATGTCACCGCCGCGTCTGTGTCGACGCCGACATGGCCGAGAAAGCTCGGCGCCAAATGCTCTGTCGCCGAGACGTATAAGTTCGGCACCAATTACTCTGGCACTGAAGTGAGGGTCCAAATTTTGAAAGCATACGTCCCGAGACGTATTTGTGAAAAAAATTTAAAAAAAAAGGCTAAAAAACAAAAAAAATCGGCTCGCAGAACGGGTGGCGAGCGCTCAGCTTGTTCCATCGGCAGCTGTGGCGATTGCTGTGCAAGGACTCTACCGAGGAGTTCACCTTTGCGCAAATGGAGGCAACAACCAAGGGCTTCTCACTGGAGTCTAAGATCGGATCGGGCAGCTTTGGCACTGTGTACCGCGGTTATCTTCCCGACGGGCGCGAGGTGGCCATCAAGCGCGGGGAGTTGGTACCGCGCGACGACCGACGGTTCCAGGAGAGCGAGTTCTTGTCGAAGGTGGCCTTCCTGTCCCACCTCCGCCACAAACACCTCGTCAACCTCATCGGCTACTGCACGGAAAGCGATGAGCGCCTGCTCATCAGCAAGTACATGAGGAACGGCGCTCTGTACGATCACCTCCGCCTCAAGGCAGCACCTTCGTCGCCGCCGTCCCTGGTAATGTCGTCGTGGAAGTTGCGGATCAGGATCCTACTGGACGTGTCTCGCGGCGTCGAGTACATGCACATGCACTCGTTCGCCGTGCTACCCATCATCCACGGCGACGTCAAGTCGTCCAACATCCTGCTGGATGCAAGCTGGAGAGCGCGCTTGTCCGGTTTCGGGCTGTCGTCGCTCACGGAGTGGCAAGCGCGGACCCGGGAGCACCGGACCGTCGCCGGAACGGTTGGGTACATGGACCCCGAGTACTACAGCCTACACCACCTCACCGTGAAGAGCGACGTGTACAGCTTCGGCGTGGTGACGCTGGAGGTGTTGACAGGGAAGCGTGCCATCTTGGAGGAGTTTGAGGGCGCGAGCCCCTTGAGCGTGGTGGACCCCCAGCATCGTCTCAGGGGAGCTCGGCAAGGTCCTCGATCCGTGCGTGCCGGAGCCGGCCGCGCACGAGGCCGAGACCTTGGGGTTGGTGGCCTACACCGCGCAGCACTGCGTGCAGTTGTAAGGGAAGGGCCGGCCGGGCATGGAAGGCATCGTTGCCAACCTCGAGACCGCGTTCGCGCTCTGCGAGGGCAACTTTGATGGCGATCTCGTCAAAAGACCGTCCAGCGGCAGCCTCCCTGTCATCACGCCCATTGATCAGGATTGAGGAGATTAATCAGTTTGATAATCTTTTTGCATTGTTGTTAAGTGGAGCTGGAACCCGTGATTATCCTGGGAAGAAAAGGTGTTGAAATAATCAAATTTGCCGCTCAGTTGGACTTTTTTCTTCTGGAGGCATCATGCAGTTTTCTCACAAACGTTTCTCTCGATGAAACTACACATGATTGTATTACCCTGTTTTGCTTCGTCCTTCACAACCAAACATGAAACTTACTCGGTATTCTCATGCATGATCATGGATTGATAAGTTTCCAGAAGCGGCATCGTGCTATTTGATTCTGCAAAGGAGTACTACTCACTAAAACATGACTTGAAACCAGTGGCGGATATAGTTTGCCAAACGGCCGGCACGACACTGGTGCGGTTTGGCACGGCACGATCAGTGCCGTGTCACCGTGCCTGCTCCTCGGCCCAGACACGACAAGCCATGCCGTGACGTGCCAGTGGGCACAGTGGCCAGCGTGTTAGTGTAGTGCCGTGATACTGTCTGACCGTAGCCAGTTCGTCGTCCATATTGTTGTCGTTTCCCCAGTGCTAATGTGCCTTATCAAACCCTCCTGTAACACCTCGCGGTCATCAACAATCGAGGGACCGACGCGCGAAGGGGACGACCCCAACTCTGCTTCCAAAAATTTCCCACCTGGGTAATAGACAGCTTTGAGAACCCTTGCGCTCAATGAACTCGGTTTTTGTAGGATTCGCGAAGCTTGCTTGGTCAGAAGCGCATGGTTAAACAGCTCCATATCATGAAAACCAAGTCCATCAATAGACTTGGGTTTAACCATTTGACCCCAAGTCACCCATCCAGTCTTCCTCTTGTCATCTTTATAGCCCCACCAAAAATTCCTCAGCGAGCTAGTTAGGTGCGCACATAGTCCCTTTGGTAGCTTAGAACACGACATCGAGTAAGTGGGGATCGCCTGCGCTACTGCTTTGATCAAAATTTCTCTGCCGCCTGCAGGCAGGCATTGCTCCAGCCATCCCTCAACCCTGCTCCACACCCTGTCCTTCAAATATTTAAAGGCTCCATTGGTGGCATTACCCACATCTGAAGGCATACTGAAATATTTCTCACTCAAAGCTTCATTGTTCACCTTCAGCTCATTCTTAATATCATCACGACATTGCTTCCTCCATTTGCGAAATGTATGGAGGATTTCTCCATATTAATCCGTTGCCCGGACGCTTGACAGTATGTTTGTAAGACCTCTTTGATCACCAAGGCATTCTCCCAATTTGCTTTGAAAAACAGCAGGCGGCTATCAACTGCAAAGAGAAGGTGGCTCACCATCGGTGCCGATGGTGCCACCGTAATACCTTTGCGCACTGATGATTGGGTTCTTGACTTCAAAAGGCACGTGAGGCCCTCTGCCGATAGTAGAAACAAATGGCGCAGGGCGCGGAGCAGCGCGGGATGTGGCCGGCTTGTGGCCCTCTGAAAAGGCGGTCTTCGTCTTCCACTCGCTCCCAGTGCAATTGTTTTTCCACTTGGGTCGTCTGCCAAGGAGATGTGCAATTGTTTTTCCAAGCTCTGTCAGACTACTCTGTTCCTCATGGAGAATGTACATGAATGAACAACACCAATGTGTGGTTGTCACCTTCTTCAGGTACAATTTGCCCACCTCGAGTGAACGAGCACAACGCAGAGTGTGGATGCGCGCATGACTTCTCTTGGAATTTTTATATCTCCCAGTTGACTCCATTTGCTTTTGTGAACTAGCATCTGTTGTGCATGCAAACTGTAAAGTTCAACGCTGGAAATTCAGAAGAATGTGTTCTGGAGGAAAAGCAGCAGCCATAGGACCACAAAACAGTGGGTGCGTGCACACGGGACTGCTAGACAAGACTAAAGAGTTGCATGATGGCTGGCTGGTGCACCAAGAGTCAAGTCTATGACGACGGCAGTCGCACTGAGGTGGCGAGAGCATCGACACCCAAACGGAAAACCCCATAAATCGTGGCTTTTCAATTACGCCGTGGCTTGGATTTATACACCGCTTGGCATTGCGGATCGCTGCAAGGAACTCCGCTCGAAATTTGTGGCGCTTTCCTTACAACAATTTATTACAAAGGGAAGCGAAAGAAAATCAGAGCATTCACACGTTCAAGTGGTATGGATGTGGCAGCAATTTTATACTACTTCCTTCGTACTAGTAATTTAAGTCGTGTTGGATAAGGCTTGGGTCAAACATTGGGAATATAAATTATGAATAACTTCTAAATTGTTGACTTTGGAAATGTGAAAACCATATAAACATATTTGTCTAGAAAAATACTTTCATAGAAATATACATATATCACTTTGCAATAAATATTTTTATAAACCGTGTCGCTGTCCAAAACGACTTGAATTACCACTGTAGAGGGAGTATACTCGCCAAAACGAAGCAATCATAATCACCGTTAAAGTGGGAAACCAGATGTTAGCACTCAAAATTAGCTCAAAACATATTTTCAGTGATCAGCAGATCACTGAAGAAATGGAGGCTTTAATTTAGAAGCGTCCAGGCAAAGTTGAAGTGTGCTCAGCCGATGGCCTGAGATCAATTCGTTTGGTGATTCAAGAGAGAGGTCAGCTGACGATAGAGACTCACCAGATGATCCGATGATAAGGCCACAATTCTCGGTTGACAATACAGAAGGTTAGCACGCGTCATAAAACATTATTGTACTTATATACGTTAATTCCGCACAAATAATGGATAGCTAGTTTTTTTTCTTATAATATTTAGGTATTTTTACCTCAAATTAATTTTGTACATAGTTTTCTTTATTTGTTTGATTTTAATAGTTCTCTCTTTTGCATTGCTTTATATATGCCCTCAATGCATCCATCGACATGAACTCCGTAAAGCTAGCCATAATGCAGAAACTCTTTGACCAAAGCTGAACAGGCGCGTGCATACCAAGTGACTTGTTCTATATATAGAGGTTATAGCGAAATCCTAGCCAAATCATCGAAATCTGTCTCAATTCCAAACACAATAACCTCTTAAAAGGCAAATTGAAAATATTCACTCAGTCTATCGACCAATTCTTATCATAATCTCTCATATGGTTGACCCGAAGATAATTTAATGAATATATCATCTATTTCATCCTCACCATTGATAACAAGTACCTAAACCT